>VDFB02168118.1:222509257-222851852 GCA_007258455.2 Sequoia sempervirens
CATCGCCCCATTGCAAATGGGGACCCCCTAATTTTGACTTTGCTTTTTGGTCGTTTTCTTGTTGTCTCTCTCTTTCTTTTGTCTCTTTTCTACTGTCTGTCTTTCCGGGATTGTGCCCGTCATTGAGTTTGAATTGAAGTTTTGGCCAAGTCTGAAAATTAGGGTTTTCAATTTTCCAGCCAATTTGAGGTCAAACGAATTGAAAATTGAGATTAACATTGATGTCGGTATGCTTCCAGCAGGTTTTCACAGAAATTTCATCAGATTCTGACTACTTACTATTTTTAGTAAGTGTGCAATTACAGGCGATCCTTCAGCATTTTTGAGATTCCGACAGTCACACTGCGTCCAGAACACATCAAGCAACTCACTGGTAAAATTTGAGCTGAAACAGACAACTTACTATTTTTAGCAGTTCAGCTTCCGGAGCCAATTTCAGGGCTTAGATGCAGAGTTTTTCAGCACATGTCTGGAGATTCCTTCTGGGTTTTCAGAGACCTTTCCGATGGTGTGACATGCAAAGCGAGATAACGACTTTCAGAATTCAGTCTTCCGAGGCTATTTTTAGGGTTTGCATGTCAGCGTTTTCTTTGCATGTCTGCATATTCCTTGTGGGTTTTTCGAGAGCTTCGCAGTGATATGACATGCAAACGGAGATAACCACCTATTTGGGAACTTATTATTTTTAGCAGGTGCATCCCGGCAACCGCCAACCAGCACTTCAGATTCACGAGTTGATCGCAATGCAACAGAAACGAGAACAAACAGAGATCATTTGATATGCATGTAGAACAAATTAGGGTTTCCAGCTTCGGGACCTAAAAAGAGGGATAAAAAGTCAGAATTTTCGAAAACCGGTGTAAACCACCGCGATTAGCATCCTTCAAGCTATTTGCTGGTAAAATTTGAAGTCAAATGGAGCACTTACTATTTATAGTAAGTCATTTTGGAAACAGGCTAAAAATAGCAAATCAATTGCATGCGCCGATGTCAGCAGGCAAGTCACGTGGTGAGGAGCACCTCATTCAAATTTCAAATCAAACGGAGTTGCGGAGATATCAGAGGCAAGCAGTTACTATTTATAGCAAACTACCTTCAGAAATGGGCTAAAAATAGTAGGCCAACCCGAAATAGCAGTGTCAACAAGTTGATGAAGTCGTGAGAATCCAATGTTCAAAATTTCAAATCAATCCGAGCTTCAGAAGTATGAAAATCATGGGACTTACTATTTATAGCAAAGCATGGAGAAGCAGGCAGAAAGAAAGAAAAACGCCTAAGTGTTGACAATATCCTGTAGCCTACCTCAAATGCGCCCTCATCCAGTTGACAGGTGATAAAAATTTTCTAAGTGTTGATCTCATCCTATAGGCACCCCTAAATGCGCCCTCATCTCCAGCTGGAAGTCATGAAAAATGTTAAGTATTGGTTTCATCCTCCTGCCAGGCCAAAATGCGCCCACCTTGAGGAAATTGATGAAAAAAATTTCTAAGGCAAGAAACTCGTCCACCTCCAATGGCTAAATGCGTCCTCAAAGTGGATGACTTCAAGGAAAAATGGCTAAGTATAAATATCCTCCACCACCCTCCATTTGTGCCCATCCTTCATCAAGTAGGAAATGCGCCCACCTCTCAACAAGTTCACAAAAAGTCAAAGAGTCAACAGAGTTTTATCCTTCACCATAGGCAAAATGCGCCCTCACCTCAAACCAAGCATGAAAGAAAATTTCTAAGTATGAGTTTTATCCTCCACCACCCCCTAAATGCGCCCATCTTCTAGCAAGCTGAAATGCGCCCAAGAATAAAGTCAACAAGTCAAAGAATTTCATTCTCCACCATGCCCAAAATGCGCCTGTTGTACCCAAAACCAAAATTTTTGCTTCATCAAGGCATTTTGATAAAAGAGTCTAAACCTTGCTAAAATGATGTCAAGTACAGTTTTTGGGCAATATCAAGCATGGAGTTTTGTCAGTAGTTTGTCAGTTAAAGGCAGTTTCATTGACCAAAACCTAAATCAGAGACTTAGAACGAAGCATTTCATGATGGAGAAGCGACTCACGACAGCATTTCACGTTGCACATGGTCATTTCGGTGATCGAGGTGATGATTTTAAAGGTTAAAATTATGAGGATTTTTCAGAGAGAAGCAAGAAAGCGCAACTATAGCCTAGGGGCACCCTTCTTTTTGAAGGTCAAGATCTTGTTTAAAATACTCATAAATACAGTCAATCTCCTCAGAATTGGTCTGGTTATCCGACGAGCTATCTAGCAAGGCATTCCGAGATTCACAGCTCCGGCAACTGGCGACACAAGATGAAATTTCCAAAGTTCCAGATATGAGAAAATTGTTCTTTTCTAGCAAAAGCGCAACTATAGCATGAGGGCGCCCATCTTAAAGAGGGGGTAGATCTTGGCACTTTTGGTAGCTGATGCAGTCAATTTGTTCACGACTAGTCTGCTTGTCCAACGAACTATCCAGCGCAGTTGTCCGAGTCCCAGAGCTCCGACAACTGACATCTGAAGATGAGCTTATAATAGGGTTTTCACATCTTTCAGCTTCCTCGCATTTCCAGCGCAAGTATAGCTCAGGGGCGCTGGTTAAAATCGCCCTTGAGATGGTCAAATTTGCAGACGAGGTCTTCCTGACATCGATACTACACTAGTCCAGCTTCGCAACGCACCAAGTTGCCTGTCGATCCAACATTCCGGGTGATCGTGGCAGAGGTTCTACCAAGCACGTAATTGCACAGGCGGACCAACAGAAGATTTTCATTGTATTTCTACAGTCCAGAGACGCCTAGCCTTTAGGCCTATCAGATGAGGCCATTCGCTTTCGAAGTCTTCACGGCTTTCGAGCGTAATTACTTTATCTATTCAACGAGCCCAGCCATCAGCCTTCGGGATTTGGCAGTCGCTCATATGTGCGAGGTCTTTGGCGAAGTGTTGAAAAGTGAAGATAACTCGTAAAATGGCTAAGTGTTGGTCGTTTATTCCATCTTGGGATGGGTGCCCTTCTATTTGAGGTCTTAGAAGCAGTTCTCTTGCTTCGTTGCCTCTAGAGACTTCTCTTCTCACTCCTTCTGGCTGTCCGTTAAAACAAACGTGGCTCGAATCGAATCATCTCAGCTCCAGATATCAAAGGTCGAAATAGGGTACTTGGATGAAAGTTCAACTTTCATCAAAATGGTGCCAGTGCAACTGAAGGCCAGGGGCGCTTTTACTTTTGAGGCCCTTAATGCACTTTTCAGATGTCGTGCATATATCCGTTGGATGCAGAATGTCTCCACGCATGCAGTGAGCTTGGTTTCCTGTCAGCAGGGTTCACCGTTCACCGTCAGCAGCTATTTGAAGTGTCAGATGGCAGTTTAGGAAAATGGTTTAGTCTGGAACTCGTAAATGAATTTAATCAGGGGCGCTTAATTTTTCAGGGTATTAAATGATGGATTTTGCAGTAGTGTCTCCCAGCAAACATTTCTTCCTTGTTCAGTAAGCTTTCCGATGAATTCTCCAGCTCAATCTCAGCATCATCCAGTCACTCAGAATTCAGTGTCAAAGATGGCCAGTCGTGACTTTGTTGTCAGCTATTAAATAGGAAGTTAATAAAAAGTGCAATAACTTGAGCAAATGGACGCCTATGAGCTCAAAAGATGACTTTTCGGAATCAATGAAGTCTAACGGTGAATCCTGAAGCTTCATTCAAATTGTCAACTGAAATTTAAAATATTTAATATTTGTTTTGCATTAAGAGGCCATTTTCTATTTTTGGCGCCTTTGCATGATAATGAATATTTTATTATTATTTAAATTCAAACTTCTAGTCAGTGGCAGTTCAACTGAGAAGGGACCAATCAGAGGTTTTCTATTTCAAATCAGGGTTTTTGAGATCTTGCAGTCAAAGTTGATGTGAATTTCATCTTATTTAAGCATGGCGCCATCTTCATCTATTATTCACAAAGCTTTGAGAAGTTCGTATTTCTTAAGAAAAATTCAGTTTTCAAGAGAAGTTCGTATTTTTCAAAAGAGATTCATATTTTGAAGAGCAAAATCATAATCCTCAATTTCCAAAGGCGAATTTTCAGTTTTCAAAGCAAATTCATAGCTTCAAAAGAAATTCGCAATTCTTAAAGAACAAAGGCTTGAAGTAAATTCAATCCTTCCAGATCAAAGGCGTATTCTTAAGATAAATTCACAAATTCTTCAGTTGGCAAAGACGAATTCTCAAACTTTCAATAGAAATTCGTATTTTCTTCAAGGCAAATTTGAATTTTCCTCAATAACAAAGGCGCAAATTTCAAGATAAATTCGTGGTTTTCAAACAAAGGCGAATTCTTTCAGATCAAAGGCGAATTCCTCATCAGTTTCCAAAGGCGATTTTATCTAACATTCTTTTTGCAGGTTAAAAGTTCACAATTATCAGCAATTTGAAGAATTGAAGGGCGATTTTCATTGAAGAACATTCAAAAAACGTCTTTTTCCTCCTTGGTTCTCAGATTTCTCTCAGATTCCAATTCGCATGTTTCTGAAATTGGCAAATTCGACAAGTTCAAACATTTGGATCATTTCTATATAATTTCCTCGAGTTAAAATTGTGTGCTTGATTTTTCAGGAATTTTTAACTTCAGAACATTCGTTCTTGAGTTACTAATTTTCTCAACTGAAAAGTCTTTGCATGATCGAGTAGAAGTCATATTTTCGCATATCTGACATTTTGGGTTGTCTTAGAATCTTTTTCTGGACAAAACCCATATCTCAGATTTTTCGCTGAAAATAACTCTTCGAAAGACTATTTTTAACTCTCGCAGGCTATTTTTAGCTCTCCAGAAATCTTGTCAGAACATAGTCGAGTTCACAGTCAACAGGCGAGTTTTCCATAATGCAGTTCACTCAGCTCGAATATAGGACCAAAACAGTCCTTACTCATGACTTCCTCAGGTTGGTTGAGACAGATCTTCACAAAGTGTTGCCAGAAGCAGTTCTAGATCCGGTCAAGATCAGAAGTTCGATTATTCAAAATATTGAGCAGTCTGGCTTATTAGAGGCCGCTTCCATACCTATCTCCATTCATTGTATTGAATTCGTAATGTCTTGTATTAAGCATTACAATTCTACTACTCGTGAGATAGTGTCAGTTGACAGACGAGTCATTTGCAGTCTCAAACCTTTGGACATTGAAAGAAGTCTTGGCATTCCTCAACACCCAAACAGTTTGGTTATTTCCATGGAGCAGTGTGAGCAGGCATTTGATGCTAATATGGACAAGTGTCAGAAGAAGATGGCAGAAAGATGGTTAAAACAAGCAAAGAACAGATTGCCAAACAATGTGGGTCGTGGTGAATATAAGGATGAGTACGCGATTCTAATTACACTCCTGAATCGTGTCTCAGGTCAAGCACATGCGAATGTTTTCCAGCCTTGGATGTATTACATTATTGGTTGCATCATTTCTGGGCAGGAGCATTATGACTGGGCATCCTTCGTCAGCGATATTCTCCACAGGCAAATCACCGGTTTCTTAGTTGCCCATGAGTTTCACATGTGTTCGTATCTCGTTTACTTGATCGCTTATCAGGGTCAGTTCCGAGGATTAAACACCGTGGGCATTCTCAGTGTTCAGAAAGTCTATCAGTATTATGATCAGCTTGAGTTCACTAAGGCTGAACGTCATTTCAAGCGTGTTCATGAGGCTTTTTTGACTTATACAGTGAGGAATTTGGACCGGGAGTTGCATGTTCGTATCTCGGCAGCTGCTAGGGCAGCGATGGATGGATGGGCAGATTGGTTTATTCAGCCCCAACATACACCTAACACCGAAAGTATATACAGATTCATAGGAAATCCAGCCATAAGTCGCGATCCTTCGGATAAGACAATCTTTCAGGAGTTCCTGAGACAAATGCATGATGTTCATCGTCTTTTACGCCGCAGGCACAGACCATCTATCAACTTTCCTTTTCAGTTTGGAATGTATTGGTGCAAGTCGGCAATTGATGCCAAAGTTGCAGGGAAAGAGCTTGAGAAATATCATCTTAAGTATCTTATTGAAGCACGTGCCTATGATCTTTCAGGTCATTACACAACTCACCTTGCTGGAGGTATATATCACGAGCCTTCTATGGAGGATTACTGGGCAAATTGCGCAAATGACTTCAAGGTTCGCAGACGTAGTTACGGTCGCTTCTCTCTCTCACAGATTTCTGTTTTCTTGTCAGAAGATGTGGGAGGTTTATCAGATGATGAGGGAGAGGTTCTTCCTCAATTTTTCAGAGAGCAGGTTGATACACAACCGCTAAGCCGCAGTTGATTGGTACACCAAGGAATATGCAACGTCAAGGAGAGGTCTAGTAGAGTTATTCAAAAAAGTATACTTTACCGAAGCAAGAAGACTAGGAGGGTAAGTGTGCCCAAAGCAAAGCCTTAGTAGTGGTGAATCCTTCTACCTTCCTCGCGAAGCCCAAACAGAGTGAGTAACCTCCAAGAAAGGTCAAGCTACAAATAATTCAAGCGCGCTTACCACATAATATCGCGGAGCCTGATCAGCCGTCACAGAGCCAGTTCCGTGAGGCCCCGATGCCCGAGGCTCATTCTCGAGTTCCTACATCAGCCTTCCAGAGCAGGCCACCAATCCCAATTCACATTGAATTGGATTTAGACTCTCCACCTCGCAGTGGGTCCTCTACACATTCACTTTCGTCGCAACCTCCTGTTGCTAGTACAGACCCTTCCAGTAGTATTAGCCGAGATCAATCTTGGATCAAAGCTCAGCTTGGAAGGAAGAGGAGGCAACCATCCTATGTTCTTAATCATTCCGATTTTGATGAGGTTTATCAGGATGCGCCAGACAAGAGGGTCAAGAATATGGTTCACATAGAGAGGAACACTGACATGGAGATCGTAGTCGAGACTGTTGTACCTCCACAGGGGAAGAGCTTGGCTGAGTTGGAATCTCAGGACTTCGAGGTTATCACAGTTAACCTTGGTCGTAGCACACGCCAGACTCAGGTTGATCTACTACAGGTTGCTACAGACAGTGCCAGGGATAGAATACTGAAGGATGGAGAAGATAAAGCAGCTCTCAAGGCTGAAATCAGACAGCTTCGTCAGTATATTTCTAGCCTTGTACATAGACCAGAGGTCATCGCCACACTCCCACCGATGCTTGAGCCTCCAGCAGAGCAAAGTCAACTTAATCACTTAGTTGCATACGGCAAGCGTTTGGATGAGTGGGAAGAAGAGTTCGTTGCTAGAGGTCGTGTTATGCTTACAGAGTTATATCAGTTGCGGTATAATGCACGAGAGCTCCGTATTCGTCTCCAGGATGAGGAGCGAGATATGGCGATTAATAAACCCCGGGATGAGATTATGATTGCTCACCTGAGTGTGGCATATGATGCAGTCACAGATGCAGAGGATAAGGAAGCTATCTACTCTTGGAAAACACAGTTGGTTTTCAAGGTAAAGATAGAGGACACTTTGGCGTCAAAGTTGGCTAAGAGTAGAGAGCATGTTACTAATGCACTCTGGTCTGTGAGAACCTTGGTTTCTCGCTTACCGTACTGATATCAGATTAAGGGTGGTGCCTACGTTGAGCTTACCAATGTTCAGTCAGAGCTTCAGGCACTCATTCATACCATTTTCAATGGGGAGACCGTTGGCTGTAAGGTTACTCAACTTACAGTCATGTCAGCATTGTTCGATGAGGCAACAAGGAGTAGGGGCGAACTTCAGTCTCAGATCACAGCTAGTGAGGATATGCTGCACTGACATAGCGTTCTTCGACAGAATCTCATAGCTCCAGATAGTGATGCAGTTAACAATCTCGTAGAGGGATTGGTTGCTCGAGATCACGGACAGTAAACTTCAATTCCCACCTCTCAGGATAGACATTACACACAGGAGTTAAACTTGGTGTTACTTTCTCAAGTTAACTCGTTGTCTTGTCTCATGCATATCTATTCTGAGATTAGCTTTACACACTTGGAGTTCCATTTAGGGTTTTCGTTAACTGATGATAGTCTTCCAGTTAACTCGCTTTCAATAAGGACGTGCATGCTTGCACAGTTGTCCATTTTTAGATTAAATGTTTCGGTTAACTGATGGTAGTTTTCTAGTTAACTGTATAGTTTGCTTAATTAGGGCTTAGCAATAAATCTTGCATGCATTGCAAGACTGTAGTTGACTCAAGGTGATTTTAGGGTTCCCTACACCTTGATGTATATAAATAAGAGCTTTTGCTCATTTGTAAATAACTTTTGCTTGAGAGAGAAATATATGATGCGCCTACCTTGCCCTCAATATTGCTCTTTTGGTATTTGTTCATGCGTCTTTACTATTATGATCAATTGTTATGCCACATAGGGTTTCATGCGATTGTAATGGTGAATTCTTTCCATAGTTTAGATAAATCTGTTTTGTGCTTAATAAACTTGTTCAGATTGAAATGATAGTTGTGTCCACCTTGCCTTCAAGTAGAGAATCCGCACTTGTTTATTGTGTGTTGTTGTGAACAATAAACTTATTCGGATTAAAATAATAGTTGTGCCACCTTGCCTTCAAGTAGAGAATCCGTATTAAGTTTATCATGTGATGTTGTTACCAATAAGCATGTTTAGATTGAGCTGATAGATGTGCCACCTTGCCTTCAAGTTGAGAATCTACACTCGTTTATCGTCTGATAGTCAAACCTTGCTCAGTTTCCTCATGCTCTGTTTTCTTGAGGAAACTGGATAGAATTTAAGTAATTAAGTTTAGTTGTAGTTAGTGAATCTACAAAACCAGAAAATACTCAGCTGCAACGTATATAGTTTTCGAGAAAGCCTTGTACCTCTACAACTGAAGCAAAAAGACAGGATTTAGTTTAGTTTATTTCCATTTGCAAGTACTTTTGTCAAGCACAACGAGGGAGCTTCCCCTCTTAATTTGAAGAGCACTCATTGCGTAGTGTGCATAGCTGTCCATACCAACTCTTACTCCAAAGGTGTTAGTTGTTACGCCAATAGCGCCCAAGCTCAACAAGGAGGAATTAGCAAGCAAAGTCAAAAAAAAAAAGTCAACAATTTTCATCCTTCATGAGGTGCAAAATGCGCCCAAATCAAGGCATGTGAGGACAAAAAGCTAAGGCGTTCAAAATGTTTCATCCTCCACACATTGCAAAATGCGCCCAAATGAGGGCATATGAAGACAAAACATCTCCATGCAAAGAACAAAGGACAAGGCGTGTGCATGAAGACAAGGTTAGAGAAGGACAAACGTATACATGCAAAGATGCAAGATGAGGACAAATAAAAAAAGATTCTTGAGCAAGACTTAAGTCTACCTTGATATCTAAATGCGCCCAAGTATGGATGAAGACAAGTGAGGTGCTAGACATATTGAATATTCCCTTCAAAGTGTGATGTGCACCTAAAGAGTATAGGTTGATGAGTAATATGTTAGGCGTTGAGAATATTCTCCATGACAAGGAAAATGCGCCAGAGGTAAAGGGTGGTGTAAGTGTTGCTAGGTGTTGAAAGTGCTAAGTGATGAATAATATTACTAGGCGTGGTGAAGTCCAATATCCTTCCTCAAGTGTGATATGCGCTCAAGTGTGTAAGGTGGAGATTTGAATGAAAAAATTTCCTAAGGCAAGTTGAATATCCTTCATCAAGTGTGATATGCGCCCAAAGTGTAAAGGTGATGAATAAAACAACTAAGGCGTTGAGATTAAAATCCTCCATGATATGTGCTTTCAAGAAAATTCTCTAAGTGAGTTGAAATAATAATAAAAATTCTCGCAGGCAGGGTGGATGAAGTTGAGTAAAATCTCTAAAGCAAAATTTCAAAATGCAAAGTGATTCAAAAAATTTCTAAGGCACAAAATTTTCTTAAGAAAATACGCTTGGGCTTGGAGGATGATAAAAAATTTTAGAAGCACGAATGAAGTTGCCAGTGAAAAGTTAGTGGATGCCAGCTGCACAGGGTCAACAAAAATATTTTCAAGTCAAAACAACACAAGATGTTCACGGGATGAAGAAATGAAGTAAATTGTTGAAAGTTATTTTTCTAAGGTTCAAAATTTTAATTTTAAAATGAACCCGTTCGTTGTACACCCATGAATTCAATAAATTCTGAAGAAAATTTTCTTCTGGGTATTGGACATCTGCGATGAGGAATGGATTTTAAGGTCTTCCACAGCTTGCCAAGGGTTCTGAGGTAAAGATTTTAAATGGGCACCAGGTTGATGAATTTCCTAAGTAAGAGTTTAAAAAAAATTCTAAGGCAAGGAATAAAATGTTTTGTTGAAGATAAAATGCCTTGGCGGATGAATTTGAAATTGGGTGCCTAGATAATTTTTGATCAAATTCCTAATGAAAGCATTTTTCTCGAGCCTGAGTTGGATGAAATACCAGAGTGAAGTGCGCCAAGCAGAATGCAAGATAGGTTGGAAATTTGGCTAAGGCATGAAGAATTTGAGGATGAAGTTGGCTAAGAAAACGATGAACCCTTGGAGATCAAAACATGAAAATCTTGGTAAGTTGAATTTATATTATGAAGTGTTCTAATGCTCTTCTCCTTGCTTGTTTTGCAGGAGGAACGTCGAGGCCAGGCGGTGATGACTTAAGTGATGAAGCAAATACTCCAAGACTACATTTCAACCTCGAAGGAAGAAAGTTGCTAAAAATGGCTAAGTGTTGAGACTTAGTGACAAAGAAGGAGCGTTTTCAAAACTCAAGATGGAGAAAAGAGTGGAAGTTCGAGCAAGGTTGAAGAACAACGTCAAGAAGAAGATCAAGAGCAGTTGAACTCCAGATTCTATCAAATTTTATTATCTGAGGAGGCAATCTTAGAGACTCTTTTACCCTCCTCCAAGCGATCAACAGAATTGGCTGAACGCAAACAACAGAGCAGTGTGAACGCATTTCAAGGCTGGAATCTTCTAGAAGATGGTGGCCATTAATTGCTCATTTATTGCCCCACTCTCCATTATGGCAGTTTTTAGGGCGAATCTTGTTTAGGGCTGAGGTGGCACAATCTGGGCCATCCAGTCAATTGTAATCTGAGTCGTCCGTTGGACTTGGCCAACTATAAAAGGGGGAGTCCCCCTCATTTGTACCTCATTAGAAGTTAGAATTAGAAGAAGTTAGACAGTAGAGATTAGAATAGAGAGACAGTTAGGTGATAGCTTAGAGTAACTTAGTATAGATTGATAGTGTAGTTTGAAGAAGAGGGAAAGTTTTCCCTTTGAAAACTTTGTACGAAATTGTTGTGAACACTCTCAATAAAAGAGTTTTTCATTGATGGTGAATTTCGTCTTTGTTGTGAGTAGCTAGCAAGGTTTCTTCGTCCTTCCGATTCAAATGGTAGCGTAAAATAGTTCTAAGTAGTATAATTTTCATTCCATGCAAGTAGATGTTAGCTGTGGAATGTGGTGTTTGATCTAAGCAACTTCGTCTATCCATACCACTAGTGTATTTGCTGATGGTGAATGTGCCTTGTATGGTCAACTGGAATATCATGCACTTAACTTCGATCATGATTTGTATGTCTATATGCGTCGTTGTGATGGTATTTTCATGCTAAGTTGTGATTTGAACACCTTGAACTACTCCTCTGAAGATTGCACCAACTCCGTGGAAGCTGTCCGATGCGAGGCAAAGCGAAGTTTGGTTGAAGTTTGCTGAAGTTGAGCTCCATATCCCACGTCTTAGAGTAGATTAGAATCTTCTTAACCCTGCAACCACTTTAAATTCAGTACTTTCTGGTTAGAATAGGAAACCCGTACTTTATAGACAAATCTTTCGAGCATTTGAATTCCCTTCCTCTGCTACTGAACAATTCCGTAAGTCCCCTTGAAATACCAGCAAATCACATCGAGCCAACTGAGCCTATTCGCACTAAAAGAACCTTGGAGTTGAATGCACGAACTCTCTCGCAATCTTAGCGTGCTAGATACTTTGATCAAGAGAGAATAGGGTAGCCGTTGGCAACTTTATTCTGCGTTGGTGCGGTCACGAAAAACACATCAACAGGTATAAGACAGGAGGATCGGTTTATAATGGTGTTTTCCTTCCTTCTTCCCATGCTATCTCCATGAAGGCCTCTATACATGCGCAATAGCATACTTCATCCTCTGCCCCTTTGAAGGCTAAGGACAAGAAAGCTCTCACCCATAGGCCTTCTCCTTCCTCTTCATTTTCTTCTGCAGCTTCACAACCTTCGACAGTGTCCTATGTTCCTTCTACTGTGCTTGGCAAAGGAAAGGGAAAGGCACCCATGTTGTGGAAGTCCAAACTACAAATCTTCCAACTCCCGATTTTTCCCACAGTCCCCTGACCCACCATATATTGTAAGGGGACGCATTCCCATGGAGTTGTTCCTGCATCACAGCCTCCAAGGCCTCCTCCCGTTCCTCCACCTGCCTCTAAAGCAAACAAAGGAAAGGGGCCCGTGGTCGAGACCCCTGTCTCTCTCTTTCTACATCCTCCTATCCCTACTCAGGAGTCTGCTCTTCCGCTGACAATAGCTGTGGAGGTAAAATATCCCACCCCTAATAGGATATTTGCTATTTGTAACTGTTGTTGTTTGAATCTTTTTTGGTTTTTGTGTTTTTTGGTTTTTTATGTGCTTTTTGAGAAGTTTGCTAGGAATGCAATAAAATGCAATGAAATATATATACAAATGCAAGTAAAGAAAATTGGAGCAAAGCAAATATGGTAAACTAATAACTCAGATTTATTATTGCTCTTGCATTTACAAATAAATCATACCCAGAGGCTGAATATGGAATAATGCAATTCTGAAGTGTATTGATCAGCAAACAAGATATTGGCAAAGTTGGATGCCTAGCTCAAAACCATTCAATACTCACCTTTGAAATAATGTTGAAGTATTCTCTTGTCTTAGACACCTAGGATAATGAAGTTTTGTTGCTAAGACTTAGGCGTTTCACCTCCAAGAAACCCCACGTGGTTGTCATGAAAAAGTATGACTGGCAAGGAATGGTACGGCCTGCCTCAATAAACCCCCACATGCCAAGTTTGATCCTCAATCAGCAAAGGATAACAGCAGATATATATGTATTTTGATCTGAGACAAAGAACTTCCAAAAATCTGAACAATCTATCTCCAAATAAGCACAAATGTGACTCTTGTGTGTAGCCACCTGAAGAGCAAACCTTGGGTGGTATTTCACACCTATAGAATGCTTAAATCTGAGAGAAATCATGTTCTCCGAGATCGAATTTGCAGTAGAAACCCTTGTTTATTCTCACAACCAAAAACTCTTGAAATTTTCCAAGTGTTGAATGAATGAGTATTGTGATTTTTGGAAGCCTTTTATACTTCCCCCAAATGGCATGATTTCCAAAGCACTTTTAAAACATTTAAATATAATAATTGTCATTTGCTTTTGTTGCCAAGTAATATAATTTCATGTGGGCACCCTTTTCAATGACTTAACTAATTGACTGTGTTATTATAATAATCCATATAATATAAAGCCAAATGAGTCATTAATGATATTCACTTATATTTAATTATTAATAAAGTTATCACTTTAATAATAACTAATTAACCATAACTCCATAAATATCAACACAATACTGATTCTGCCAACACCAAAGGGTAGCCCACTACTTCCTCTGCTCACTAGGGTGCCTTACTATAAATAGTAAGATTGGACCCCAACATCTGAGTGACTTATTAAAAATAGTAAATGTGCATAAACGAAGCCCGTAACACCTTAAGAAGGTCCTCTTTGAATATCGCTAAGCACTGGAGAAGAGAACACTGCAAACTGGCACCTGAAGAACCCGATAACTCCCACATAAGGCACTCAAAACATCAACATTAGCCTACAAGGACTTGATGATAGGCTAATCCGTCAAACACTGAAGCTGGCTAAAAAGGGGACATAATAGGAGGTTGCTCTCCCAATGGAACAGGATCCCCCAAAGTCTTCTCAAGCTGCACTTCCTGGTGCCCATAGTCGTCGCAATCGACTTGCATGTGAACATAAGCATCATCGATGAGCCTTGGCTCAAGAGCGTGAAGCTTCATAGAATACCAAGGATGCACCTGCTCTTTCTGCTTCTACTTCCCCTGCTACTTTTGTTTCTACTCCTACTCTTGTCCCTGTTTCCATTCCTACTTTTGTCCCCATCACCTTTGTTTTGCTTTTGGCTTCCTTGGCGAATCTCAATGAGCCTCACCCCAAGCGGGTGCAAGTGTTCATCACTCCTTCTGCGGAGCCGCCTTTGATCACTTCTTTACCAGATCTTCCTCCTTTCCCTTAGCCTGTTGACATGCCTTATACAAAGGTCGTGTCTTTCGTGGCTCCTTCTCCTTCCCCCTCTTCTGCTTCTGCTGTGAGGATTCCACATCCTCCACTTAAGCGTAAGTTGGAGAACGACCTCATTTCAAACGATGGTCACAAAAGGTCTTCGTTGTCTTCTGCATCTTGTTCCACTTTGTCTTGTACCGTTCTCATGACAGAAACGTCTTCTTCCCCAAAGTTTCTCACTGCCCCTCTTTCCAAGATTGAAAATGACTCGAGTGTCTCGTCCTTCTCCTACTCAGTCACATCACTTCACTCTAAAGAAGTGTATGTTCGACTCATTGGAGGATATTCTGACTCTATCATCCATCTTTTCTAGATCAATGACGTTAGTCTCGCATGAGCTCGGTGATGAAGACCTCGAGAGGGCTTCTTCCTTGGTTCTTGCTATAGGCGAGTCAATTAGCACCACTCTTGCTATCACCCCCAACAAGCTCATCTTCCCTCCCCCTACAATGATCTAGACTAGGAGTAGGACGACTTGTTGGAGGTGTCGGACTAGAGCAGTACCTCTTCTTTATCTTTAGATTAGATTTGTGTGTTTGTTTGTGTTCCCCCGTGCTTGTTTATTAATGTTTTTAATCTCACCTAGAGGAACCTTGATACCATTGCAGGTACTTGGATACAGGAGAGAAGATTTGTCATACACTTCTATTTGTCTCATCATTCTTCTATATGTCATACACCTTGCTTTTTCAAGTCGGGAACGATGCGAAACATTGGGGCATTTAGGCCTCTTCCATGTTGACCCAACATTTTATTTTTGTCTTCATGTGCCCTTCTTCCCATTCCAATCTATTTGGGGGATGATGACAGTTCATACATATTATAGTATATTTATCTATATACATCTATGATCAGTTTTGACCCGAAATAATTGGATCCCCCTGTGATCTTGATTTCTTCGTCTCTTCTTTTCTCTTGATGTTGTGGATTCTATGTGTTGTCCCTCACATGACAACATTCCACGAATACATCTCGCTATGTATTTCCTGCCACGACATCTCTTTGTCTTTCTCTTCTCCTTAGAATGGCATCTGCTCCTCTGTGTAGCACACGTCATTCTAAGGGGGGGCTATCATATCTACTTATTCTTATTCTTCAAAAAAATTGTCTCAAAAAAAATTTCTTGATGTCTCATAATCTCGTTGTCTAGCTTGGGGACAACCTAACTAGACTCGTCTTGTCTTTTCTGTGACTGTCTTGCAACGCAGTTTACAGCAACCACAAGCCAATCTACTTGTTGTATGGTCTCAAGCTTGCTAGCCATACCTATCAGCATTGTCTTTTATCTGATCAGATTATTTCATGTCTTTAAATTATGTCATGTCTATGAAATTTATCATGCTATTTTTTCACTTTTTCACCTAACATGTTTGTGGTGAGATTGTAGTCAACTTTGCAGGATAGAAGACCTATGTCCTCTTCGCCTCCTGGCTCAACTTATCTATTTCATATACCGAATCGAAGACCTACGTCCTCTTTGTCCTAAGTATATTCTCTTCAACTTCTTTCTACTTTAGCTCGCACATGTTAGAATACATATGCTCGCTAAAGTGGGGGCAAAATGTAGTGTCGTAAAATTGCACCCCATGCAATTTCACACTACATAACCTCCCCTTTACCTTAATAAAAGATGATAATGCAATTCCACCTTTCACATAACTTTAATTTTGTCCTTAAACCCCTTTGTTTCCTTTCTTTAAGTGAATTTTTGTTTGGGACACTAGCGCGACGCGCAAATGTCTGTGTGCCACGCAAACATCTCGAAAAAATTCTTGATTATGTGGTTGTTGGGACATTACACTTTCACCTGCCCATGAAGTGTAACAACTCTATGGTCGCAGTGTTGTGACCTTTTCACACATCACCCCATTCAAAATGGGGACCCCCTAATTTTTGCTCTGTTCCTCATCTTTTGGTTTTGGTTTTCTCTCTCTCTCTCTCTCTCTCTCTCTCTCTCTCTCTCTCTTCTGTTGTCTACCTTTCCGGGTATGTGCCCTCCTTTGAGCTTAAACGTGAGATTTTGGCTAAGTCTATAGAATTAGGGTTTTGAGTTTTCTGGTCAATTTGAAGTCAAATGGAGTGAATAAGTTGGAATTTGAGCTTCACGTTGCAGTCAGTATGCTTCCAGTAGGTTCCCAGATAAATTTCATCGAATTCCGACAACTTACTATTTTCAGTAAGTACCAGATTTGGGGCGTTCTCAACATTGTTGAAGTTCTCTCAGTCACATTGCATCCAAGACATGTCAGGCTGCTCATCTGCAAATTTTGAGCTGAAACGGACAACTTTCTATTTTTAGCAAGTTCAACTTCGGGAGCAAATTTTAGGGTTTATATGCAAAGTTCTTCAATGCATGTCTAAAGATTCTTTCTGGGTTTTCTAAGACCTACACAGTGATATAGCATGCAAAATGAGACGATGACTTTCAGTATTCAGCCTTCAGAAGCTAATTTTAGGGTTTGCATGTTGAAATTTTCAGCGCATGTCAGCATATTCCTTGTGGGTTTTCGAGGGGCTTCGCAGTGTTATAACATGCAAACCAGGATCATGACTTTTTCAGGAGCCATCTTCAGAGGCTATTTTTAGGGTTTGCATGCAGGGCTTTTCAATGCATGTCAGGTTATTCCTTATGGGTTTTTCAAGAGCTACACAGTGATGTGACATGCAAAGCGAGATGATCAATTTTCAGAGACTTACTATTTTTAGCAGGTCCATTCTGGTAGCTACCCAACACGTCGGGATCACAAACAAGGCGAAGTGCAACAGAAATGAAGTTAAACGAAGGTCATTTGATAGACATGCAAGTCAAATTAGGGTTTCCAGCTTCGGGACCCAAAATGAGGGGTAAAATACCAGAATTTTTGAAAACCGGTGTATCCCACTACGATTAGTATCTTTCAAGCTATCCACTAGTAAAATTTGAAGGCAATCGGAGCACTTACTATTTATAGTAAGCCACTTCTGAAACAGGGTATAAATAGTAAGTCAGCATCAGGCGCCAATGTGGACGGGCAAGTCTACTGATGAGGGTCACGTCATTCAAATTTCAAGATAAACGGAGTTGTGGAACTCTCAAAATCAAGCAGTTGCTATAAATAGTAAACCACCTCCAAAAACATGCTATAAATAGCAGGTCAACGCGAGGCATCAATATGAACAAGTCAAACAAGTGATGAGGACCCCATGGCGCGAATTTCAGATCAAACGGAATTGCAGAGGTTCGAAAATCAAGCACTTACTATTTTTAGCATGTCCATGCAAAGGAATTAGGGTTTCCTAAAAAGTAGGGAAAAACACGACAGTCACGCAGAGGCATCATCCAGTCACGATCAACATCCTTTAGGCAATCCACTCACAAAAATTGAGCTCATTCTGAGCAGTTACTATTTTTAGCAGGTTACTAAAAATAGCAGAGGCACGCATGCATCAGGCATTAGCAGCTCGGCCATGTCATGAGGTTCGAAGCAAAGTGAAAATCAAGCCTTCTGGAGCTAGAAATCAGCTTGAATGGCAAAATTTGAGAAACTTTCTAAAAATAGCTGCTGAGGGCATCATGAGGTTAGACAAAAAGCTGCAATAAGTTGAAAATCCATCTAAGGCAGGCAAATTGAAAGTTGGACCTCCTGTATGCGCCCAAGTTAATGGGAGGGGTTAAAAATTTCTCTAAGGCATCAAAACTAGAAGTTGACACCTCCAAATGCGCCTGGGACAAGAATTGAATAGTGAGAAATTTTCTAAGGCATTTAAATTTGAAGTAGACCCCCCTCATTTGCGCCTTGACTTGAAGGGGAGACTAGAAAAAGTTTCTAAGTGTTTTAAATTTGAAGCATGACCCCTTGAATGCGCCCTTGACTTGTGGGGAGTTGGAGAAAAAAGGTCTAAGTATAGAAAACTTGAAGCTTGACCCCCTAAATGCGCCCTGGAAACTTGAGATTAGTGGAAAATTTTCTAAGTATAAAAAATTGAAAGTAGAAGCTCCCAAATGCGCCCAGCCTTGAAGACAAGAATGTTGAAAATTTCTAAGGCAAATAAACTCAAAGCTTGAAGGGTCATATGCGCCTTGACTTGTAGGAAGAGTTAGGTATTTCTCTAAAGCATCAAAATTGAAAGTTCACTACTCTATATGCGCCTGGACCTTGACAAGGGTAGGAAATGTTACTAAGGCATTGAAACTGGAAGTTGACACCTCCAAATGCGCTTGGGACAAGAATTGAGTATTGAAGGAATTTCTCTAAGGCAAGGAAATTGGAAGTGCAGAGGGCTAAATGCGCCCAACTTGAGCAAGTGATTGGAAAGTATTCAAATATGGAAAAATGAAAGTGAAGAGGGTTAAATGCGCCCAAATGCCAAGAGGTAGCTTGAAAATTTTTAAGGCAAGCTAAAATAGAAGTTCATGCGCCCATGCTAGTGATGTTATTTGAAATTTTTCTAAGGCATAAAATTCCACCGCTAGGTGAAAATACGCATGAGCTTGAAGAAGTGATGAAATTTTCTGTGGCATGGATGAATCGGCAGTGGGTACGTCAGAATGTGCCGGCTTCATGAGATTGAAGAAGATTTTCAAGGCAAAGCAAAGAAAATTCACCCGGATGTGAAGAATAAGAATAAATTTGTCGGAAAAATATTTTTCTAAGGTCTAAAAAATCAAAAAATTAAATGAACCCCTTCGTTCATGGACACATGAATTTGATGCTTTCCGAAGGAAATTTTCTTCTGGGTACTAGACATCTTCAATGAGGAATTGATTTTAAAGTCTTCCACAGCTCGCCAAGGATTTCAGGATGAGGATTTTGATGGGCACTTGAATAATGAAATTTCCTAAGGTAAATTTTTTTAAAAAATTCTAAGGCAGGAAGGATAAAATATGTTATTGAAATAAAATGACTTGGAAAATGAATTTGAAGTTCATTGCCTAGGTGAATTTGATCAAATTCTTCATGAAAATAATCTTCTTGAGCCAGAGATGAATAAAATCAAGGTTGTCAATGCCTCAACCGGAAAAGTGAATTTCTTGAAGAAGATGCAGTTGAAGTTAACACTTTCAAAAGATGATTTTAAAAAATGCATCTCTTAAATATGCCCTTGAGGAGGATGAAATTTGTCTAAGGCATTGAAATATGATGCACAGGTGTTATATGCCCAGCCTACAGATGTTGAAAAATCATGAAAAAAGCAAAGTTGGCTAGAGAAAACGACGAACCCTTGGAAGTTAAAGCATGAAAATCAGGTAAGTAAGGTGAGTCTATATGATGAAGTGTTCTGATGCTCTTCTCCTTGCTTGTTTTGCAGGGTGAACACCGAGGCCAAGGCATGATGACTTGGGGAGATGAAGCGGATACTTGGAGAAAATGGCTAAGTGTCGAGACCTAATATGTGCCCAACTCAGATGGCAAAGAAGAAATGTTTTCAAAGCTCAGGATGGAGAAGAAAATGGAAACCCAAGCGTTAATGGTCACCATCAGGTACTTCAAAGTTGAGGAACAACATCAAGGAGGAAAATCATCGTCGAGCAGGGGAAAGAAGTTGTCACCTTGGAGTCAGATTGAGGACGTGCCTGCCATACCCTTTCAAGAAGTCGAAGCAACAATGACCAGACTCATCCAGTTTGTAGTCAGAAAGAAGAACAGTGTGAACGCATTTACAAACAGGAATCTTCTAGAGGATGGTGGAAATTAATTGCTCATTTATTACCCCTCTTCTTGGTGGCAGTTTTTAGGGCTAGGGTTTATGTGGCTCAATCTGAGCCCTTCATTGTAATTGAATCTGAGCCGTCCGTTGGACTTGGCCAACTATATAAAGGGGCATCCCCCCTCATTTGTAATTCAGTTAGACACTAGATCAAACTAGAGAGTAGAGCAGAGAAACTTTAGTTGTAATAGCTTAGCATAGCATAGTTTGAAGGAAAAGGAAAGTTTTCCCTTGAAAACTTTGTAAGAGATTGTTTTAAAAACTATTATAATAAAAGATCTTTCATTGAATGGTGAATTCATCTTTGTTATAAGCAGCTAGCAAGGTTTCTTCATCCCTTCTACTTCAAGTAGCGTAAAGTAGCGTAATTTCATTTTCATGCAAGTAGATGTTAGCTGTGGATTTGTGGTGTTAATCAAGGCAACTTTGTTTTAGTCCATACCACTAGCAGCTTGCTAACGGAAAGTTTTCCTTGTGTGGTCAACTGGAAAATTTTACAAGCTTAACTTCGGTTGTGATTTACGTCTCGGCATGAATCATCTTGATGGTGTTTTGATGCCGAATTGCGACTTGAAAACCTCTTGCCACTCCCTTGAAGATTGCACCAACTTTGTGTAAGTTGTCCAACACGAGGCGGAGCAGAGTTTGGTTGAAGTCTGTTGAGATTAATCCCACATCCCATCTTAGAGTAGAATTTAGAACCTTCTTATCCCTACACTCATTTAAATTCGGTTCATTTCTGGTTAGTGTTAGGAAACTTGTGCTCACCTGCCAAATCATTCGAACCACGTGAAACCCTTAATCTGATGTCTGCTATCAGCTGCCAAACAATTGCGTAAGTCCCCTTGAAATACCAGCCAAAAAAAACACATCAAGCCAATTGAGGGTATTCTATTGCACTAAAGGAACCTTGGATTTGAACGCACGAACTCTCTCGCAATCTTAGCGTGCTGGATACTTTGATCAAGAGAAAATAGGGTAGCCGTTGGCGACTTTATTTTGTGTTGGTGCGGTCACGAAAATCACATCAACACGCAGAAACGCCCGAAAACACCTTCTTGCATGCTTTTCCTTCATTCTTTCATTCCATTCTTCCATTCCTTCAATTGATTCTTGCATTCTTTCACTCTCAAGCTCTCATTCTCTCCTACACCATTATTCTTGCAAGTTCTTGGCTTCTACATAAACGTCTTGACTCTCAACTCGTCTAGAGTGTTGTACTCTCCTTTGACATTGCAAGCTTGCTAAAGGAAGGGTAATCACACTCTCTTTCTTGCATTATCATCTTTGTTTTAGTAGCATATTTATATTCTAACGTGTTTATCTTCATCTTGTCTATCTACTTTTCTATCTTCTATTTTCTTCGTTATTTGTCTACTTGGTTGTCCATGGAGGTGGAAACACCAAAAGGAGGGTTCAACTAAGGCAAGCCCAGAAACAATCCCAACATTTTTTCTTGTTTTAGTGTGTACAAATTGTTGATTTGGAGCATTGCGGGAGGCTTCGTAGCATTGGACTTCTTGTGAGTCTGTTCCTCTTTTCCTTCTCATCACTTCGTTTCATTTAGTTTAATCTATGCATGTTAGTTATCTTTGTGTTATTTCTGTTATTTTAAGCATTCTGTTAGGTTAGCATAAACATTCAGATTTTAGTTTCCGGATAGATAGTAGACTTCTTGTGTTTATGTGAGCACGTTCTGTTCTCAGGCCATACGAGACTACAACATGCTGCGGGGACATTTGCGCACCGCACTTTCATCCTTGGTCAAGAGCCAGTCAGCTTGCTCCCGAGACCTCTTAAGTCTGCTCTTTCGATCTCTGAAATCCTTATTTCCTAAAACATCATAAAACATAAAACATAGTCAAAACTCTCCTTTACCCTCCTTTATCACCTAAGTTTGTCCTTTGAGGTAGCTGAGGACCATTTGCTTCCTATAGACTCTTCTTGTCCTAAACACTCAGGAGTAGCAAATCTTCTCCTCTACAGGTATCAAAGAAGAAAGAATATGGATCAGCACAAGTGCCCTATATTTATTCAAGCAAAATTCTTGCAAAGGGAGAATATAGATCCTATTCAAGAGGCATTGATGAAAATATAGAAGGGCTAGGAAAGGTTCCTGTTTGAGGCCCCCAAAGTCCTTGAAAAGTATCAAGGAATGTCTAATAGAATCAAATCTTAAATTTCCTTTGATGATTATTTGGAGTTACTCGAAGTGAGGCATCCAAATAAGAGGCCTATATAACTACATAAAGAGGTTGAGAAAGGAAAAGGAAAAATCAAAAGTTGTTAAAGAAGAAATCAGGAAGCAAGAAGAATAGCCAAAACTAGGGCCACAAAAAATTGCTACAAAATAGACCATTGAGCAGGGATAGAAGGTTATGCAATGCAAGTTGACAATAAGGATTCTTTATCAAAAGGTGTTTTATTGACTCCTAACTAATGTGTACAACAGTAAAACGTTGATGGAGTCAAGGAGGAAAAAGCATCACTTGTTGAAAGCAAAGAGACCAAGATGGAAGTTGTGCCAACCATGAACCACTCATTGGTACCAAAGATTGAATTATTGCCACATGTGGTTGATTTTCAAAATAGTCATGTTGTTGAGCAAACAATTTGGGAAAATGTTTTGGTTGATCCTAACTTGAAATTTTCGAGTCACACGGATGGTGGTGCTGTAAATCTCTCAACAATTTCTATTTCAACAAAAGGTGGGAACTTTAGTGACAGCCCAATTATGAAAAAAATAGTCATATTTCAAATTATTGTTCCATACTATGTCATCACAAGGTTGTTGTCATTGTGGCAAGCACTTTAAAAATGGCGAAAGGGTAAAGAATGCAACCTGCCATATAGGGCATATGGATTATTTGACTCAAATTCAACTAAGTTGCCAAATTAAAATCAAGTACAGGTATTTGGTTACAGTACACTGATATGGTAGAAAGTTTTGGGGGGACTGGTTACATCCATACAAAGAACATATTAAAATCATAATATATACATTATAGATTAAAAATAAATATATTAATATTTAATAATGTTGTACAACGTATACAAATTTTTAATTTTTAATTTTTTAATTTTGTTTTATTATTAATTTATAATTTATTATAAAATTATCAATATATAGTTTAATAAACAATATACTAAAGTCTAATATAGTATGTACTAGTTTAAATCAAACTATTTAATAATGTAATTATTAAATTATTTTAAATTATAAATTTTTAAAACTATTTATGATTTCATATGCAATTTGATATTATAATAATAAATAATAAATATAAATTAAACTATTATGTATAATATAATATATAACTATTAATAATACGATATTAATAATTAATTATAAAACTATAATTTTTCAATTCATAGTTTTCGTCTTAAGCAAATATTCAAAACGAGGTTCTTATCACGTAATGCAAACTAATGTTTTACTTGGATATTTTAAAACCTCAACTCACATGCAAAAATGCATAATTCGGTAATGCAATTTGAGGTTTTTCCATCTCAATATGAATAACATTTAGGGTTTTTAGTTTTCAGGAATAAAAATGTTGTTTAAGGTTTTTCCAAGGTCAAGAAGCTAGCAAATTTGTGGAAAAAACAGCCAAACTCTAGAATTGCATTGGAATTTGTTTGGAAATGCCATGTAAGCCTCCAAATTGCTTGGGTTTGGCTGGTAGCAACTCCAAACAATTTCGGCACAAAAATTCCAAACCTTGCCCGATTCCATGCAAAATTTTATTCCAAGGCATTTCATCCCCGAAATCGGCCTAATTTTTGAATGATTCAATAACATAGAAATTCAAAGTAGGCTCATGATAGAATATGTTGTGAATTCTAACAAAGTTATGAAGGCTGAATGCTCATAGTTCATGGGCCACTCCTTGGAGCTAACTTCTAAACTCGAAGACAAGGTTATGGTGTCTATTATATAGACTATGGTCTAATGGAGATAGTCAGAGTTGCAAGACAATGAAATGTTCAATATTAGGTGGTGGTAAGCAAGGTAGATGTCATTTTGATATTTGATTTTTTCTAACTAAGCATAGTGTGGTGTTTTTGGAATCAAGATACAAATAGGTTTGCCACCCTTGGATGTATGGAGAATTCACAAAGGATGAGATAATACAAAATGGCTTCACCATTCCTTGCATCATGAAGGCACCATAGCTCATCGTCACATTGGATAGACTGAAATATCCCCTATGGGATCTGCCCTAAAATTCTGATTTTTATTTCTGCTCAAACCCTAATTTTGATTTCTGATTTTTTTTCTGAAAACAAAATATCACAGCGAACATACAAGTGCCCAAACATGACAAATAAGCATGCCAAATGATGCTACCAAATGATATTCATATCAAACATGAAATCCGTCATGAAAAATACAAGATAGAGCATCCAAACGCCACATACAAATCTGATTTTCTGTAGGTAGCTTCTGCTGTTACAAAACAGAATATTCTGGACTGATTTTTCAATGGATTCATGGGCTCAAACATGCCAAACATACACTCAGATTTCTGCTCTATAAATTGGATCTAAAACTAAGATTGTATATACCACAAATATGCAAATTAGTCTTCAAACATCAAACCCTAGATGGGTGAATCCTTCCTTGGCAAGCACTTAGGGTTTGCTGCTCCAAAAATGCAAAATCACCCTCCAAAAATAGGCACTTAAGTCTGCTCCAAAGTGGCGCTCCAAATTAGGGCAAAACCCTAATGCAATTTGCACACAAAATGCCACAACAATGCTGCTCCAAATCTGATCTGCAAATCTGATTATGCAATGATGCTCCAAACCTCCAAATGTCTCCAATGAAGTGCAATTAGAACTCCGTTATGGGTCCTCCACAAGATGAGCTAGGTTTTCGTCCAACTCACCGTATTCACAAGGTTTTTCGTCCTTGGAATAAAGCCCAACCAAAGTTATGACCAAAGAGAAGAATCTTCAAATGAAAATATGATATGAATCAATACCCAAATGACCTCAAATGTTCATATATTTACAGCCACCTTCCCCCTCCAAATCTGGCCAACCTCCTCAAGGAAAAATAATTATTTTATTTGCTTTTTTTTTCTCCTCCAATCTTGGCCAACCTCAATAAAGTATTCTTATTTTATTTTTATTGACTTCTCCAAGGGAACGAACCTCTTTATGACCCTTGATATTACATTTTTAGGCCCTTGCCTAGGTTGTCCACCTTCAAGGCCATTTTATTTAATTATTTCTCCTCCTTCACTAAATGGCTCATAAAAATAAAGAAAGTCACTTCATTCTTCAATTTTCCCAATAAAATTGATTAAATATAATATTTAATCAATTAGATCATTCCCTTAGCCCTCCAGCTTAGCCTACAAGAATAGGATACGCTAACCAACCCCATTAGGTGACCACTCAAAAAATGGGGACATTACATAGACACAAGGTGTGTGATGACTTCTATGTCACATTCTAGGAGAGACCAATATAGTATTGGGCATTCAATGGTTACATTCTATTGGTGAGTTCACTACGGAAATGAAATTCAAGGGAAAAGAGGTAATGTTTTGAGACATTGAGGATGGAGCCCCAAGAGCTGTCATGTCTCAAAGGACAAAACAAGTAGCTCAAAGCCTCAAACTATTCATCAATTGGTAACAATCACGACTTCATCCATAGGTGAGACACTTTATCATGATGGCATTTGGTCTATTTTAGATCATCATATAGTATGGTGTTTGATGTAGTACCTCCAAGATTGCCACCAAGTAGAGGAATTCATCAAAGGGTAGGAAAGAAACATGTTGGAGATATCATTCCTATTGAAGAAGTAACTGGCACCACGAACATGATTCAAGAAGGTGCATAAAAAAATATTATAGTGCAACAAAAGCTTGGGGGTGAGCTCACTTGTCACATAAGGCAACCCTCCACCTTGTGGGAGTTCGCAAGTGTCCTCAAGCATTGGGGAGAAGGCATCATTTTTCATATGTGCAAGAGGAGCATATTGTGAGTTGGTTACATTCCTTGCCTAATCCTAGTCAAGAGTGGAAAGTACAATCATGAATCTCATCACACCCCCCCAAAGGTTTGCATTCATTATGTTTTGAATAAGCTAACCAATCATGCACACTTGTTTGTTATTTCTCCTCAAGTGGCCAAATTGTTTTTCAAAGAAGTGATTTAAGTTATATAGACTGCTTAACAATGTTATAGACGATGGAGATGGTAGACCCATAGTGCTTTTCAGCAAAAGCTATCTCACTTGACAAATACAAAATTTAGACTCTAGGTATTACAACATGGTTCATAATGTTGGCACAATGATATTTGAGCATCGAGGATTGCATAGATCCCATAGTGCTTTTTGCAAAAGTTGTTTCATTTGATAGGTGCAAAATCCAAGCTCTACGGGCATTACAATATTATTCATCATATCAACATGGTGACACTTGAGCATCCAAGTTTACAATTGCTTGAGAGCAAGCAATTCTAAGAAGGATGGACTATCATGTCCCCTTTTCACAACTAAAAGAATTAATAATATTTTAAGTTGGGCCTAATCGCTTTATTTTCAAATGAGCAATTTCAAATATTATTTTAGGTCCTATGTAATATTTTAAAAAATGTTTTTTACACTTTATTCCAAATATATTTCAAAAAGGGGCCTTTGGATGTAATTTAGAAGTATTTTTTAAAAATATTTGGAGGGAAAAGACAAATAAAAATAGACGACCGAAAGTAAAGTGCCTGTAAAAGAGAGGCCAATGCTCAAACCAAATCATCCAATTTTGTCATTCCACTACTCCTCCCTGTTGTGACCTTTTCACACATCACCCCATTCAAAATGAGGGCCCCCTAAATTTTGTCCCATTTGGGTCTTTTGGCTTTGGTTTTGGGTAGTTTTGCGGCTCTCTCTTTGTTCCTTCTGTCTTTCCGGGGATGTACCCATCTTTTGGCCCAATTTGAAATTTTGGTTAAGTCTGGAGTGTGTTCTGACAGATTAGGGTTTATCCTTCAGGCTTAGTTTGGGGTTAATTTAAGTGATCAAATTGAAATCTGAGCTTGGCACTGGGTTCAAGAAGCTTCAAGTAGGCTCCCATTAAAATTTCATTAAATTCAGACAACTTTCTATTTTTAGCAGTTTTGGCTTCGGGAGCAATTTTTTAGGGTTTACATGTATGATTTTTCAATGCATGTCAAGATAGTCTTTCTAGGTTTTTCGAGAGCTTCATGATGGTATAACATGCAAGTCAAGGTGATGACTTTCTATTTTTAGTAGGTACCCTGCATGCAAGCCAGTTTTCTGGGTTTTTCTGGGTTTTTTGAGATCTCTCGGGCAATGTGACATGCAACCAAGTTTGGCAATCAGTTGATCACTTTTTCAAGCACTTACTATTTTTAGCAGGTTCACTCTAGCAGTTTCAGATCTTCAATTTCAGGTACAGAGCAGTATAGAGCAGAAACGGAGTTGAACGAAGGTCAATAGAGGCACATGCAAATAAAATTAAGGTTTCCAACTTTGGTGCCTAAAATGAGGGGCAAAATTCGAGAAAAATTAAAAACAGATGTATCCCATTGTGATCAACATCTTTCAAGGAATCTACTAGTAAAATTTGAGCATAATCTCCATACTTACTATTTATAGTAAGTCACTTCCAAAACAGGGCTAAAAATAGCAAGTGCACGCATAGAACAGGTGTGAACAGGTCGAGGATCACGTTGGGAAAATATCAAGACAGGAGGAGTTGCAGAAGTTCGAGAATCAAGAAGTTACTAAAAATAGAAAGTGAGGGCGAACAGGTTGAAAATAAGCTAAGTGTTCAGATACGCCAAGGTGGGAGACAGGAAAGCACAAATTTGTCTAAGGCATGAGTTTTCAGAGCTCTGGAGTGGAAATGCGCCCATGATGAACAAGGAGGTTTGAGAATTTTCTAAGTCATGGAAATGGAAGGACCCCCTTCCAAATGCGCCCTCAACTTGAAGCTCCCCCCTCAAGATGCGCCTTAGGCATCATGGAGAAGTTGAAGGCATTGGAAATGGCATCACCACCTCCTAGATGTGCCCAGCTTGACCACCCCTCCTCATATGCGCCCATCATGGAGTAGGAAAAAGTTTTTGAGGCAAACCCACAGCAACAACCCTAGAAAGCGCCCAAGTGAGAAGAGGTGAGAGGATTTTTCTAAGTCATGAAAATGGAAGTAGACACCTCCAAATGTGCCCCAAGTAAGAATATGGAGATACTTGAAAATCTCTAAGGCACAGAAAATGAACTAACACCCCTCTAAATGCGCCCAAGGAGCAAGTGAAGATAGAAGTTTGAGAAAATTTTCTAAGTCATGAAAATCATAGCACACCCCTTCATATGCGCCAATGAAGCAGGGCATGAGAGGAGATACATGAGAATTTTCTAAGGCATGGAAGATGAAAGCATAAGGGTCCAAATAAGCCCTTGAAGAAGTTGAGTGAAGTTTGTTTAAGTCATGAAATCCCCCCCAAAATGCGCCCTAGGAAGGGTAAAGTGGCATGAAAAGTTTCTAAGGCATTAGAATGAAAGCAACAACACTCAAATGCGCCCAAGGAAGAAGAGGTTGGGTAAGAAATTTCTCTAAGGCATGAAACAAAAGCTCAAGGGGTGAAATGCGCCCAAGATGAGTAGGTGACATAAAACTTGTCTGAGGCAATGAAAATGAGAACACCTCCCCTCAAATGCGCCCAAGGAAGGGTAAGTTGAAATGAAAATTTTCCTAAGGCATAAACTTGAAATGACACCTCTCAAAATGCGCCCAAGGCAGAGATGTCAAGGTGAGAAATTTTCTAAGGGAAGAAACAAAAGCACAAGGGATCATATGCGCCCAAAGAAGAAGTTAGAGCAAGAAATTTGTCTAAGGCATCAACTATGAGCTCAACCCATCAAATGCGCCTAGGCTCCAAGAGCCAAAATATTCTAAGGCAAGAGGGAGATGAATGAGAAAACACCCCTCTAAATGTGCCCAAGGGGGAATGGATGAAGATATGAAAAAATTTTAAGGCAGGTAATGAAGCAGGAGCCTTCTAAATACGCCCTAAGAAGAAGTTGAGTAAAAAGTTTCTAAGGCATCAACATGAAATGACATCCAAGGAAATGCGCCCAATGCCCATGATGAAAAGTTATGAAGAAAGAAAAGTTTGCTAGAGAAAAATGATGAACTCTATTGGATCCAGAGATCAATCAAACCTCGGAAATCAAAACATGGAAATTAGGTAAGTGAAGTGGATTTTTACTATAAGTGTTTTGATGCTCTTCTTTTTGTTTGTTTTGCAGGTGAACACTAGGGCCAAAGCAAGATGACTTGGGGTGATGGAGCAAGTACTCCAGGACAACATTACAACCTTGGAAGGGGATAAAGTTACATGTTTCAAAATCCTCCATGATGTCTCATTTGCGCCCAAACCATGAAGGGAGATGTTGGAAGAAATGGCTAGGTGTTGGAATTTCTCCATAAAGGCCTAATATGCACCCAACTCAGGGAGGTAGGTGGCAAGAAAAAAATGGTCGAATTGGCAAACTATAAAAGGGGCATCCCCCCTCATTTGTATCATATATAGAATAGGAGATAAGAAGATAGAGAGATAGCTAGGAATTGGTAGACATAGAGGAATAGAGAGCATAGATTGATAGCATAGCATGGATTGAAAAGGAAGGAAAGTTTTCAAATTGAATGCTTTGTAAGAGATTGTTGTGAACACTCCTATAATAAAAAGAGTTATCATTGCTTGTGGTTTCATCTTTTATTGTGGGTAGCTAGCAAGATTTCTTCGTCCTTCCAATTCACATTGAATCTTAAAGTAGAGTTTAGAGTAGAAAAAATTTAATTTCATGCAAGTAGATAGTTGTGGAATGTGGTGGTTGAATTAAGCAAGCTTCGTTAATCCATACCACTAGTGCGCTCATTGATGGTGAGTTCGCCTTGCGTGGTCAACTGGAACAGTTTGGACTTAACTTCGATTATGATTTATATGTTGGCATGCGTCGTTGTGATGGTATCTTCATGTTAAGTTGTGATCTGAATACCTCTAGTTACTCCTTTGAAGATTGCACCGGTTCTGTGGAAGCTGTCTGAGGTGAGGCAAAGCAGAGCTTGGTTGAGGCTTGTGAAATTTGATCTCCACGTCCCGCGCCTAGGATAGATCATAGCATTTTCTAATCCCTGCAGCCATTCAAATTCTGCACTTTTTGGTTTGTTTAGGAAACTTGAACTTCACTGATAAATCTTCTGAATCTTCGAAAACCCCTTTCTCTGGAGTGAACAATTGCGTAAGTCCCCTTGAAATACCAGCAAATCACATCAAGCCAACTAAGACTACATCCACTACATAAAGGAACCTTGGAGTTGAATGCATGATCTTTCTCGCAATCTTAGCATGCAGGAGATTTTGATCAAGAGAGGATAGAGTAACCATTGGTAACTTTATTCTGTGTTGGTGTGATCATAAAACACCTGTCAACACTTCCAATTTAGAGTTTGAAGCATTCAAGGATGAAAAACCTTGGTATGGGAGATTTAGAGGAAGAAAACCCTTGGTGTGGGTGATCTGAAGGATGAAAACTCTCTTAGTGTCTGTATTTGGATTCGAGGATGAAAACCCTCTTATCCATTAGAGGTGGTTCCACCCGAGAATTACAATTATGCTGATTTGTTGAAGATTGATTGAGAATTTGAACTCATCTTCAATTGCTACAATGCAAAACGGTTAAATTTATTGATTTTAAAGTGTTTTTCCAATTCACAGTTTAGTGTGAAGCTTTCAGTTTGGTGTGAATGGTTTAGATTGTTTCCAACAGTTCAGTGTGTTGTTTTTTAGTGGAGCGCATGTTTACTTTCAACATGCAGTTTCAGTATCCAGTTTTAGTATTCAATTTTCAGCATCCACTCTAGCATTCAGTTTCAAGATTCACATTATATCTTTTACCAGTAAGTAGACATTTCAGTTGTGTGGTATGATAGATGGTAGTGTGGATTCATACTACAATTTACTCCTTCACTGGTGCAGCCACCAAGAGTAAAATAGTTTGAGATTTTTATATAAATACAGTAATACTCATGGTGCAATTGCTATTCCCAAGTTGGTGCGCTTTGGTGCTTTAGACATATATTTTCAGTTGACATTCATACTTTTGCTTGTTCATATTAGATCGTTGTTTCCGTGGGATTAGCTGCAGTGTAATGTCCCCTTTTTCAAATATCTTTATATTAAAATTAAATAATTAATTTAAATTGTCGAAAAATATCTTTATATTAAAAGAATTATATTAATTATTTAAAAGTGTCTTAAAGTGTCGCTCGACCCATACTCTTCTATTTTTACTTGTCACTTTTATGTACTTCCTAACAAGACAGCAATGGTGCAAGATGTTTGCAGCATATCTGTTAAGTTTGAACAGTGAAAGAAATGCACACACACACACACAGATTATGTACAATAGAATAGATGCTAATAGGATAACAATATAATATAACATAATTTCTTATGCATAATAATCTATTCCAAAAAGTATCTAAACACACACTGTAATGTCCCCATTTTAGCCATACACTCTTTTGTGTCTGATAGCCTATTTTCGGAAGCCCGTAGGCTAGTCAGAAGCTGAAATTAGGGTTTCCTATTTTCTAGGAGGATGTTTTAGCAGTTTTGGAGGCTTGCATGTTGGAGTTTTACAGTTTGGATTCTGGATTCCTTATGAGTTTTCAGAGAGCTTCGCAATGGTGTGACATGCAACTAAAACAGAGGACTTTTCCAGACTTACTATTTTTAGTAAGTCGCGATGGCTGCCTAGTTTGTGCTCAAAATGAGTTTGGAACTTACTTATTTTAGCAGTATGCTATTTTTAGTAAGTGCTATTTTTGGTAGTGCTATTTTTGGCAGTGCTATTTTTAGCAATAGTTCAACAGTTCAATGCAGTGGCTATTTTTGGCAAGGCAGTCTGAGCAGTTTGGTCCCCAACAATCTTAGAGCCTGATTTGGTAGATTTGGTGACTTAAGTGATTTTATATTCTGATGAAAAATATTTCCTATGCTAAAATGGACAACTTTATAGGGGAAATAATTAAGTTGCAAATAATGTTTTAATAAAGTGAAATATTATTAAGAAATGGTGGATGCCTTAGTGGAGAAATAAGGGAACTTTATTAATGTATTTCACTTTAATATTGTGGACGCCTAACCTAGAGGATTATTTGTATTTTTGATAAAGTATATTGTCTTCATGATGTGGACGACTTGGAGAGATGAGAAATGAATTGCAAATTACAGATTATTGAAGTCAAATGTGGATTTCACTTTGGACGCCCTAACTGGAGGGAAAAGTGGATTTGAATTGAGGAGAAAAGTTATAAATAATAGCCTTGGCCTTCATTTGGAGTTATCTATTTCTTATTACATCAAAATGTTATTGAAATTGTTTCAAGCTTTGGCTTCGAGGAATGCATACCTCCTAGCAAGTATTCGGTTTCGTGTTTGAAAGATAACACCTAGCCGAATTGAGACTGCTTCCCATTCAGAGAATGTAGGTTGAGCATCACAGTTGAAGTTTTGATGATTTTGTCAGTTTATAGGTTGCTGGTTAATGTATTGCTGAAAGAGATTTTCAATCATAAGTCTTAGAGTGAATTTTGTTTGCTTCTGGGTGGTTTCTAAATCTTTTCCTAGGCCCTTGGCGTCCCCATTAGCAAAGTTTTGGATTTTTTAATGAAGTATGGAATTTTATCTTGAAGGTCGCCCCTTCTCCTAGGCCGTACCTTGGCTGTTGTTGTCTTGGAAATCGTGCATAAATCATTTGTTGGAGTTTGATGCAGTTATTCCATCTTAACTTGGTCGCCATCATCCTAGGTTTCATTTGCAGCCTATTTCATGTCATTTTGAGGTGTTTTGATGGAGTTAGGAGCTTTTTAGAGTGTTTCAAGCTTGCTGGTCTATGTTTCCAGTTTGCTGGTTTTTATATCCGATTGTAGTAGTTGGAGTTTTGGGCTTGTTTTTCATAGTTGTGAGCTTGAGAAGTTTGGTGGAGCACATAATAATACTTTGGAGTGGTTTGGACAGCAATAACACTTGGCTTCTTGCAGATTATACTTCATATTATAACGCTGAATCATTAGTACTTATCAGCTCTTTTACATTTCTGCAAATTACTATTGTATTCCCACTTTTAGTGGAAGAGGGCAGGTCTCTCCGCCCTATTTACTTTCTTGCATAAGCATTTTTCATTCCCACCATTTGGTGGAAGAGACAGGCCTCGCCGTCTTTACTTTCTGTACTTGCATTTCTCATCTTGCTGATCGGCTGAGCCGTCAAATCACTCCCGCTGAATAAGTGGTTGAGTTGCAAAGCATTGTAATTTCCAGCTTTCAGTTACTTGCTAACAATCCCTAGCGCCATATGCTCACACCTCGCTCCTCATTGGGATCTCGGTGTACATTCTTGGTGTAGGGTTACATTTCAGTGCTAGTTTTGGTTTTGCTAACGCTGACGGGTGAAATTGTTGATGCAAAAATTGAAAAAATTGTAAGGGGGATATTTCACACACACACACATCAAAGGTGGTGCCAGTCCAAAGTCCCTTCTATGTGCCCATTCACAAGTATAACTAACAAGGTTAATTAGATGTTTAACTTTGCACAATAAAAGTTTATGAACTAACAGAAACCATAGCACAAGCACCTTAGTTCTAACAATGTTAGCTTCAACCAGTGCAAGAACAGCAAGAGAATATTACCTGCTATAATGTTTTTACAAACTGCTTCAAATTCCACCAGATATACCAAGGAATATGAAAATCGTCATTTTTGTTTAAGTTCTGACCGAATTTTTTATTTTAAAAAACGTTGTATATCTAAGATTCAATGAGATTGAACATTAATTTATAGTTTAAAAAACTCGAGAATCCAGAGTTTTCCAACAAACTAATTTCACTGCAACACATGTTCAAGCACAATATTTCTCAATACTTGATTACAACTCCTAGATCAGAAAACCGATGAGAAGTAGTATACCAAGACATTCCAGGATGTAAATTCTTCTGCTGTGCATCATATGAATATATGGGGAAAAAATCATCATGTGCAGAGAATACAAAAAACGAGACAGTTACAATAAATGGACAATTACCTCTACATGGGAATGTAATGACACACCGCATATAATTTCAACATCCAACACTCATAAACAGTTATTCCAAAACAGTCATGCCTTCTAACTCTCTGATTGTAATAAGGACATGATCAATCAACAATTCTTTTGATTAATGGTTATTCAGTTTCCTTTGGAAGTAACAGTAAGAACTTTGACACCATAACATGTAAATTTCATCATTAGGTTTAGCAATTTCATTCAATTAATTTTATTGCTCTGACCCCAACTGAATTTTCATTCTTATCAAAACAGTAAAAGTGTTGTTTTCTATCTCTAAGAAAAAAGTGAATGTTATGTATATGTGGCAGAAAGTATATAGAAGCGTGTTTGAAATTTTTACCATCAAACACATAGGCTTGAATTTGTTCCTTTGGTTTGTTAAGCTTGTAAAACGCGTCACTTGCATTCTTTTCAAGAACCCGGAATTGAACAGATGCAATAATTGTTACAAATACATTATCCTGCAAAAGTAAAAAATTTGATAAAGGAGGTTTATTGATACAACAACAACCACTGATACCCCTACACAAAAATACTGGATTAAATCTCAGATTATGCTTATAATTCTCATTTTCTGAACTAGCCTAATTTATGCTCCATGGGAGATTTAAGTTTTACCTAGTGCTGACCTAACAGCTGGCATTTAAATTTTTAATAAATGTAATGGAATTTGTTCTCAGTTGACAATACATTAAAAGATTCTAATCAATATATCCTTGGGAAAATAAATTCTTCCATAACTTTTGACTGAGATACTTTTATGCAGCAAAATGCTTGCCCCATTGTCTCTGATCCTACAACTAAAGATCAATGGGAGGAACTTTCTTCAGCAATTGGTGCAAGGAAATACTATAAGACTGCAGCTTGAGCATATCATGGTAGCTTTAGTTCATGCCAAGGTGTTTATAAAAATAGTAAATACAGAAATCAACAATCTGAATTGGATGTTCATGAAATTTAAGAGAAATTTCAACACACACACTAATTCCTGTCATCCCTGCTACTTATGTCCTTAATAAAAAAATTAAGGAGCATATGGCTGAGAAAATGTCAAGGTTAAAAAAAGTGGAATTCGTAGCAGACAAAAAACCTTGCAGAAACCACATGCACACCCAAATCTATAACTGATTTCCCTAGAAAATTCTTCAATAGTAGCGAAAAAGTAAAAACATTGCACTTTAAAATATATTTTTTGTATTGAAGGAAAAGGGGAGCTGGTGCGGAGAGCTCTGGCATGGGAAAAGAAAAGTCATCCTCCATTGTTCTCCTCCTTCTAGCTATCTTTCTTCCATTTCTCTCTGTGTTCTTGTCCTCTTGGTGTTCCTTTGTGTTGTGGTTTTGTGGGTTTTGTGTAATTAGTTGTTTGAGTCTATAAGGGGTTTATTTGATTATTTCTTTCGTTTTATATTTTTATTAATATTGGATGTCATTCCGCATTTGATCTATATTTTTGGGCTTGGTAGGTATGTCTTTTTTATTCCCCAGCATGTGAAGGGCCTGCAAGGACTTTACTTGTAGGCTGGCTGCATCAGTATGCAAACAGGTTATTAATGGAGATCAATATTGAAGAAAAGAAAGAAGGTGGTAGGTTTGATGGTCAATCATTCAAGGAGGCTCTAGTTTGTGGTGAGCAGACAGTGTTTGGAGATGGTATTGTGTTTTATGTCCAAGAAGATCAAGGGTAAAGCACAGATGCAAGCAAAAGTCTTGCAAGCTAAGCAATCGTCCACTTTAACCCTGTTACCAAATCTAGAAATGTGTGTGGTTTTGGAGAAAGAGGAAAATAGATTAAAATGTTTGAGGTATTTTCTTTGTTTGTCTCACACCTGAGGCTCTTCCTGCAAGAAGTGGAGTTAAAAACTGGGATTGTATGTTTTGTTGTATGATCAAAAGGTTTTTTTTTGTTTTCTTGAAGAATAATAATATGCAGAAAAGAATTGTAACAAAGGGTTTTTGGAATGTGGAAAAATTGGAAAATCCTTAGTTAGGGCCTTTGCCTGAGACCCTATTACAAACCCTGAGGTTGTGATTTTAAACTCTTCCCCAATATAGGTAGAAATCTGCAATGTGCCACCCAGTTTGTATTTTTTGCTTTCACCTATCTTAAAACTCCTTGGTGAAGTAATAAAAATGGAAGACACTGGGACAATGCAATAGTATTGATTTCCTTAAAGCATAATATTTGTCTTCCTGACTTCATTTCAATTCTTTTGTATGGGTTTATTCAAACTTATAAAGTTATTGGCCTGGGTGGGTTGAATGCTAATTTTTTTCTGCATAACGGACAAGCATTTGAGAATGGATTACACTTTGTTAAGTAAGAACTATAATGGTAAATCTATTTTAGACAACAATGTTATTTAGATTGTAGGTGGAAATATGGATTTCGATTGTGAACAAAAATGCTGTAAAGAAGCTGAAGTTATACCACCTCAGATTGTTGAAGAGAGTCAAAAGGATTACATTGTTATTCAGGCCATTATTGTCAAGCAAACTAGCTCTGATAAATCTCCCATTGATTTAAACCTTCCCTCTCAGGCTATTGAGCTGAATGACTATAATAAAAGAGTTTTGGAATGTCTGGAAGCTCCTGACCCTCTTGTAAATTCCTGTGGAAGTTAGACTTCTCTCTGAGCAGTAGGAAAGGTTTTGGTCTGAGAAGTGTGGATCCTATATCCAAAGGTAATAAGAATTCTGCTAAAGGCAGGAAACTTTTACTCATTATGTTGTGTTAAATGGGAATAGTAGGGGTACTATGTTAATTGATGAAGTTAAGTCTGGTTCTTCTATTGGTGCATTGAAGATCAATGCTCTCCCCGCTTTAGTTTGAAAAATAAGTAGGGGGGAATATAATCCCCTCCCCAACCAATAAGTTTCTCTGTATTTCCCTTTATCCTACTTTGATGAAAATCTTAAGCTGGAATGTTAGATGCCTTGAGGCTCATAATATAAAATATCTGGTTAAATCCCTATGTAAATCCAGGGTAAATCTGGACTATGTTCTCTTGCAAGTAGTTAATCTGTTGGGTATTGTTTAGAACGTACCTGTAAGGTTATCTGGCCCAATGCAATTGCTTTTCTTCATAGCATGTTAAAGGGAAGGATGGGTGGTACTTCATTCTTTTGAACCCCCTATTAGGCCCCAATGTGGTTAGTCATGGCATGTCTCCTTGTAATAGGGTGATGTGGGTTGAGCTCAATGTAGCTAAGAAAATCGTTGGTATTTGTTCAATTTATGCTTCTAATGACTACAAAGAAAGAACTAATTTGTCTAACAAGTTAGCCAATAATTTAAAGGATACTTGTTAGAACATAATGTTATTAGGGGTCATACTGTTACAACATTTATATAATGTTCTAATATAAGGTTATTAAACCTTATATATTATATGCTTTATTAAGCATATTCCATTTGAAATAATTATAGTCTAATAACTATTACATTATTAATTATTTATGAATGGTTATTTTGATAGGTGTGACTAATACCACTTAAGGTATTATGCCACCCTTTCTCCTATATTTAAGGAGGTTCCCTCTCATTTAAAAGATGAAGAATCTGGATATTTTATAGTGAATTATATCACTATGCACATGAGGTATTATTTGCCATGTGGAAGTATGTAGAGGAGTTTCCCCAAGTTCAATCTATATTATAATAGACCCATTTTGTAAGTTTTTTAATAAAATGATGCTTTATGGGGTTTTCTACCTGAAAAGGTTTTCCCATGTATATCTTGTGTAATGTGTAAAATCTATGCTTGTATATTTCTTATTTTATTTATTTTATATTTTGTTTATAATGATTAGTATCCTAAGATCCTATATTCTAACAATACTCCATGGGTTTGTGATGGTGACTTCAATATGGTTGAATCTAGTGCAGACAAAGCAAGAGTTGTAAATTTGAATGTAAAGGGAATGAAAAAAAAGATTGGGCTAAATTTAAGAGAAAATGAAACCTTGTTGACCCCTTGCTAGATTTTAATCAAGGTGGAATGGGGATTTGATTCACCATGTCTAATTTTCAAAAACGTGATAAGAGGGTGTTTTCTAGGCTCAACGAGTTCGTTCTGACAGCTCCTTCTTTGGTGCCCCTCCTATTCATGGTAACAATGTGTAATGAGTTATTCTTGCTATCCTCTTAGACCATCACTCCATTGAGTTCGAGTTCTTCCTGCTTTCCAATCCTCTTGCCCCATCTTGTGCATGTAAAGGCCTTTATAAGCTAAATATCTCTCATTTGAAAGATCCTTCCATCTATAATACCTTGTTCAATATGTGAGTATTGAATTTTTGGTTTTTGAAGTGTCTAATGTTAGTAGAAGGAACAAAGCTATGAATTTCGCTATCAAGTTTATGAGGATTTTTGGTAAAGTAAGGCTAAAGAGAGAGTTGTTATGCTTAGAAGGATGCAAGAAAATTTTATTAGAGTGGAAAGTGATCTTCAAGCCAATTCCTTTGATGTGATCTTTGTTGTACCTAAAATTAAAAATTTTGCTTCATTAAGGCATTTTGTAAAAATGGTTAAAATCTTGTAAAAAAAATGGTCATCAAAAGTCAAAAGGTCAAAATTTCTAAAAATAGAGATTTTTTATTTTTACAAATTTCTGAAAAATAAACAGACCATGGGGTTTTTTTGGGTTTATTGTCAAAAGGATGCTCACAAAATTTTTCTAAAAATAGAAATTTGCATGTTGGACCCTATTTTTTAGGGATTTATGCATGTTGGTGAAGAACTCAAATTTTTCAAAATCTGACAATCTAGGTCTCTTCAAAACGAAATTATCTACAAAACCCAAACTTCAATTTTTTTGTCCTATTTTTTAGGAAAATGTCTAAAAATGGAATCTTTGCAGAAATGGCTCAAACTGATTTTGATTGGTTGAAAATATGTCACGATCAAGCTGGTCAAGTCAAAATTGTAAAAAAATCAATTTTTCTCTGGTGGGTCTATTTCACTTTTTTAGAAGAAAAATCAGGACCTTCGAGGTCATTAATGGAGGATGGCCAACTGCCAAGTGTCAAAATCAAAGTCTCAAACACTGCACAAAACAATGTATGCCGAAAGATGCTTGAAAAATGGTGAACGGGGGAGGGGAATTCGAAAAGTTGACAATTGCAAAAAATAAACTAAGTCTAGTAAACCAAGCACCTTATTTCAAGGAAGGAGCCTAGGCTTCAATGCCTTCGTCATTTTTCTCACTTCTGTTGATCATGCACATACAACGGTGAATGCGGTTGTGCCAGCAACGACGGTCAATGCAGTCGACGAAGATGGTGAATGGCTGGTGAGGAAAGTTGAAAATCTTCAAAAAATGGTTAACACTCGAGAAGTTGGGCGCCTTATTTCAAGGAGGGTGCCCAGGAGCTCATGCCTTAGATTTTTTTTTGCGTTTTTCAAAAAGCGTGCAATTTGACACCGTCAATCCAGCGTAGATCCAGTCAAATGCAATCAAAACAATTTTTAGGGTTTGGGAAGCTGGAAGTCATCATCAAATATGTTCAGGCTCTTCAACGAATTCATCATCCAGTTCACAGGACCTGCCGGACAACAGGAACTGCAAATCAAACAGGGGCATTTCGTGCAAAACAAGGAAAATCAAAGAATTGAAATTTTCAAAAAATAAACTAAGTTTGGTAATCTTGGGCGCCTTATTTCAAGGAGGGCGCCCAAGACATCAACACTTAGACATTTTTTTTACATTTTTTAGAAAACGTCAAAACCTCTTCGTCAGCCCAGTTCCAGTTTTCATAGATTTAGTCGGATGATGTAACGAAGTCTAGTATGAGATATCATTCTTCTCAAATTTGATCAAGCTTGTCAGATTGATTGACCTTCAGTTTCAGTTGTTCACTTAGTGTAAGAGCAAGTTTGCATGCCTGCCTTTTGCTACAAGTATTGTTCAGTTAATGTGTAATTTGTGTCAAGTGTAATCTGATTTGATCGCTAAATTGTAAGCCTGTTATTGCTACAAATCTGCTGTCCTAGAAGTGTAATTGTTGTTAGAAATTTGAGGAAGGAAATATTATGCCTACTTTGCTCTGATCTACTGTCACAGATTTTGTTTTATGTTGTTTGCTTATATAATCTTTATATCATCTTACATCTAAAAGTACAATGAGTCTTCAAGTGTGCGTTGAAAGTGAGTTTATTTAGGCATCTATGTTATTAAATCATTCCTTGTTTACTTTTGATTCTCAAGTTTTGAGTTGACTTGGGTTGTCAGAAGTGTCATTAGTTTAGGCTTAGTTGTTGACTTGGGTTGTCAGAAGTGTCATTAGTTTAGGCTTAGTTGTAGTTGACATTCTAAAAAGAGAAAACCTTAGCTACGACGCAAAGAGTTTTATAACCTTGTGCTCTTAGCTAAGACCAAAAAGATTGGCAACAGTTTAGTTTACTTTCTTTAAGCATCATCAGCGAAGAGGGAGCTTCCCCTCCTAATTTGAAGAGCAGTTTATCTGTGCGTAGCTGGTCGTTTCTAATCTGCATTCCAGAGGTGCAAATTGAAACGCCAACAATCTTTGTAATTTGTAACTTCTGGATTTTGATTGTGTTAGATGAAAAAATTCTAACACAATCAAAATCCAGAAGTTACAAATTACAAGCATTATGGATTGTGGAAATCTCATAGCATTAGCCAACAATCTTGCAAAAGAAAGCACTAGAAGTTAAGAATTTGTTAAGATGTGACCAATTCTATAAAGCTAGAGGCGCCAAGTTCAGGTCTAGACTTGTGTGGCTACACTTGGGTGACAAGTGTTCTATGTTATTTTTTATGAAGCATTAAAGAGAGAAGATTAATGTTGTTGATGTGGGGGGATGTGCTTGTTGATGAGGAAACCAAAACTAGTAAGGCTTTTCAATTTTTTTTGTAGAAGTCTATTCACATTAGGAGATAATGATGGTGTTTCTAAGGCTAGAAGCATTGTTTCTAAAATAGAGAACAAAGATTATTTTGGCCTAGATGTTGATCTCGCCCTAGATGAGATTAAGAATGCAATTTTCCACATGAAGAAGATCAAGGCTCATGGGTGTGACAACTTCCGTATAGAGTTCTACAAGAGCAATATTAATTGGATCAATAAAATACTACTTGAGGTCTATAAAGAGGCAATTTTGGCCGGTAGCCTGGTACTCTTTGTAGTTAATGTTCAATACCTATTATTACGTTTTAATAATATGGTTTATCTATGTATTAATTGTTTGTCTACTTCAGGTAGTTATAAGAGTCAGTTGGTCAACAGTTGTGTTCTTGGCAACAGTCTGGTTCTTTAAATAGTCTTTGTATCATCAAGAAAGGGGGTATGATCAAATCTGATCCTTGGCCAACCATCTTTGTTCTACTCCTATAATAATTTCATGTGCGAATAAATATATATTTTACTTCTCTATCTCATATGCATTGTTATTTCTTCATTATTCCAAGTATTAGTTTTATCAAACAGAGTAGTAAACATTTGGTGTCATTTTCTTAAAAGGAATCAAGTCGGATTTTAGACCCCAATAAAGGCAGGAAGGGACCACAACATGGTCAAGACCAAGATATTAGGCTATCTTTAAGGGTGGTAGAGAAAAGAGAATGGAGAATAAGGCTATGAGAAATAGTTAAAGAAACCCCAAGCATACAAGTTAAAGTCGAAGCCCATCCCAAGAAATAAGTTGAAGGCGGAGTGTAAGCCAAAGTTAGAGTTGTATTCAGAAAAACAAAAACATTTCCATTACAAGAAAATGTACGAAAGGAGAGTGGGAAGAAATAGCAAGGGACTTACCACTACCCAGCAAATTGTGGGTCAATCTTTCTAACTAAGTACAAAAGCCAGTACAACAACCAATAGATGAAGAAGAATGGGAGGTAGAATCTAAAGACTCGTTGTCAGAAACCTATAAGAGTGGCATTCAAGGCATCAAAAGATTATTGATTGAAGAAAAAGAAAAATTGATGATTGAAAGATTTGAGCCAAAAGTGTACAAGAAAGAACTTGAAGGAAATTCAAGTGTGCAAAAGGCTTAAGTAGGGTGAATTGAGGTTTCTCATGTGGTTAAGAGTGCAAGAGAAGCACGGGAGTGTCTAAATCAAAACCCCTTGATGAGCAGGTTCTAGGCATCGAGGTTGCGCCAAAATAGAAATATGGTGACTCCTCCATCAAGTACTAGTTTTGAAAAGCAAAACTTTCCCAAATTCACAAGTAACGGGTCAAAGGATCCTACAAGGCATTGTAAAACCTATGAAACGATCTAGATAGTGAATGGCTAGAGCAATAGAGGCTATTGGCTACAACCATTCCTAGCAACCCTAAGGGACATAGCTATTGAATGATATACAGAGATCAACCTGACCTCAAAAACTACTTGGGAAAGATTGAAGAAATCTTTTGAAGAGGAGTTCAATTACTATGAGATGATAGTGAAATTTTGATAGATATTTATAATACAACTCTAAATTCAAATGCAAAACGACTCTAAAGTTCGCCCCATTGTACAATGTCAAGAATGTAACAAATGGGGACACTTTGCAAGAGACTGCTATAGAAACCAAAGCACAATAGGATTACTATGCAAACGATGTGGACCTGGAGACTATGAAAATGTTGGTTGTGCAAAGCAAAAGGCTCATATCAACATGATTAATGTAGAAAGGCATAACGAAGTATTGGTTGTTCCTCAAGCCCAAGCAAAGAAGGCAGTATACTTGTACTCACATACAAAAAAAGAAAGACTTCATGAAGTAAGAGCCGAAGTGGAGAATTTCATGGCTAACAAATGTCACCACTCAAATGCAAATGCAATTACGGTAACAAGTCAACTACAATTTGGTACAAATATCATGAGGCAAGTACTTCAAACTACTGTACCAATTAGAGCAGTGGATTTATTAAAATATATTCCTAAACTTCAAAATTTTATTGTATCGAGGAAGAATGAGATGGTGCATGCTACAACCCATTTGGAATATGGAGAGAATGAAGACCCAATAATTGAACCTCCATTGCCAGGCGACCAAGTGATCGATCCAATGTTATTGATATTTAACATGGCAAAGAAACCAACAGTGGTGAATAAAGAGATCCTTGGAAGGAATCTCATTAAGACAATTGTTGATGATGGGTCTAGTGTGTACGTACTTCCAAAAGACACTTAGAGAAGTCTAGGCAAGCCAACCATTTGGCCCCCAACTTTTCAACTAGTGGGCATAGATCAACAAAGTACTAAGATACTTGGAGTTTCAATGGGTCAAAAAGTAATCATTGGAGCCAAGCATTTTTTTTTAATTTTGTGGTCATTTCATTACAAAAGAAAGTGTACAATGCATTGTTGGATCGGGGTTGGCTAGCAGCAACCAAAGCCAACTACAATTGGTTAAGGAACACAATCTCCATCAAAAACAAGGGTTGGAATATACAATTGATTTGAAGAACCAAGCAATGAGGACGTAGCTTCCTTGGATTCCTCATATTCATCAAATTTAAACTTTGGAAAAGAATGGACAAAGAAGCAAGATCAAGGTCCAATGGAACCAAATGACAAAGGGATTCTAGAATTGTGATCATGTTCAGATGTTCAAAGGATGAAACAAATGTTGGATGTTGTGGTTTTGTTGCTAATATGTGGTTGTCATTGATGTCAACACTATTAGCATAAATGCATTTGAAGTTGTGTATGTCGAGGATATTGAGAAAATTGTAAAGAAATAAGTTGCAGGTTGTCAGTGGTAAAGTGAAGTTCAGTTTGTCGGTATGTTTTGTACGTTGATGATCAGAGGTTGTGGATTAAAGGGTTTGTTGCTGAGTGTATCTAGTTTATCCACGTCGAGTTTCAAAGATCCGCATGAAGATTTGATCGAGTTATGAAGATTTCCATTCAAACAGTTTTTTTGTTTCTTCAGTCGGTGTTCCTGATTGAGGATGATACTATTTCAGTTAGTTCAGTTGCTATGGATGCTTCTCTGCTGATTCATGTTGCTCGTGGATGTTTCTAGATCATGCTCTATCTTTGTTGCAGGTCCGCATTGATTGTTGTGATCGTGGTAGGCGATCCTCTCTTGCATGTTCATGTTTTTCTTGTCCTTGGCCGACATAGTGTTGAAGCGCGTTGTGGATCTTCGAGGAGTAATTAATTGAAGTGTTTTCGTGTTGGAGATATTGTTTTGGGTCCTCACTAAGTTGTGGCCGACTTTGGTTGATTCGCATTGATAATCTTTAATGATTTGGACTGACGGTTTATTTTCATTTTATTATTTCTTTGTGGCCGACTTGTAGCAATGAAATTTCATGTTGCGGATATATAAGAGCGATTGTTTATTCGAATTGAAGCGCGAATGTAAGTCAGTGGATGCCGAGTGTGTGTGTATGTGCGAATATCATTCGAAGGCAGAGCAGAGTGTGAAGAATTGTGAAGTGTGAAGAAGAGTGAAGAAAAGTGAAGAAGTGTTCATGTGCTTAATTGGAACTATAATCAGGCATTAGCAGATGCTATTTTCTCAGTTCAAAATCCGGATGGCTTTAATCTGAATCTCTTTGTAAGACAGTGTGTCTTCCTTTGTAATTGAGTAGTGAGCTCTAGGCAGTGTGCCTGAATGCATGTGCATTCCCCATATTTCATTTTCATTATACTTTTAACAAGGTATAATCTTGTGGACTGACCTCCACCGTGGTTTTTCCTCTAACAGGGTTTCCACTTAAAAAATCTTGGTGTTATGTGTGTTTTTGATGTGTTGTTGATTCATGCTTTCAAGGTTAATTATCAAATCTGAGAATAAGGTTAATAAGTTGAATAAGTTTTTAATTTTTGTGACAACTAATTCACTCCCCCCCCCCCTCTCAGTTGTCTGCCCTTGTATTGCCAACAACAAATTCTCTTCACAACCTGTTCCAATAGCAAATGGAGAACTATGAGGTATTTTCATCAAACTATAATTATATTCGGGCTACAAAGTTTAACAAAGAGCAAAAAATGAAGAATGAACTTGAAAATTGGTGTAGGTTTTTATTTTCCTAGTTGGTTAATTTATTTTCCTGTAGTCATAGGTATTTCCTACACTTTTATTAAGTTTGTTTAGGATAATAAAGTGAGTTTATTATTTAATAACTAGGAGATAAAGTGATGAGATGTCTCAACCCTTAAAGGGTGTACTATTTATTTTTTCATCACTTTATTTAATATTGGTGTTTATTGATGGTCAATTCTTATTAGTTGATTTTCCACCTCCATCCTCTCCTTAGTTCTATATGAACTCACTACCTAGCTCGTATTTTTCATCTTGGAAGCTCTTAATGCAATTCTATCATCCAGACATTGCATATCTCTTAGAGTAGCTGGTTTGCATTGTTTATGTTTTTTCAGTTTATGTAGCTTTGATTTTCTCTTATAAAATTCGTTGGGTTTTTCAATTTATTTTAGATTTCTAACAAAAAGATAGACAATTTACGTTTATCATATGCAATAAAAAGTTCGTAGAAGATGGCAATTCTAATTCTAGAAGAGACACCTGACTTTACTAAAGGTTGTAGAATTAATGAAGTAATGAAGGTACATCTCAGAGTAATAATATTGAAATATTTAATTTGGAGTGTACGGATACTTATCATCAAGTCAAAACTACTTCACAAGAAAATCATGAAACAAGGAAAAGTGTTGTATAGTGTTCCAAACTTCAGTTGAAAAGTCATGTCAGAAACAGAGTCTAAGCTCTAATACCAAGTTAGAAACAAATTTTGAGTTGTTAGAAACAGAGTCTAAGCTTCAATATCATTGTAGAAACACAAAAATGAATCTACAAATAATAGAGGCAAGAGGCTTGCATGAAGAAAGAAAATCAAGATGCATCTACCCATTTCTCATCTGATTGAACTCAAGCAAGCACTAGAAGGTCTTCACAGTGAAGCTCCAAGATGAAGATGAAAGAGTTTTTGAAAAGATAATTGATATTCATAATTGCTTGTTTACAAGAGGAGACGAAAGCTCCTTATATAGAAAATTACAAGACGATGTTTCTAAAAAAAAACCATCGTAAACTAAAGCAAACTAAACAGAAATCAAAAAGATGCTAAATCAACTAAAGCGTAACTAAAGTTACTAAAAACTAACTAGAGCTAAGATGACCATTAATATTACATTTAATATTTTAATACCCTCCCTTAATGGTCATCGTACAAACAAAAACTTAGTCTAGCCAAATTCTTCTGGAAACATATCATCGGTGACTAATAACTGGAGAAGCATAACCGCCTTGCGATTACGAATCCTTTCCCGCAGAACAACCAAATCTAGACACCATCACTCGAAAACTGAGTATCTTCTACTTCTAGGTAGTAGAAATTTTCATTGAACCTCTATGTATTTTTCAATGTGGCATTGGACAAAGATGCCATCCCTCCTGTTTTCCAAAGCACGAAAAACGAGGTAACACTGTGATCAGTTGGCAAAACACTGGACAATCAACTGGCATAACTATCGAATTGTAAGATTTTTCAAAAAAACCTTCGAAAACTCTAAAAAAGTAAGATTTTTTTAGAAAAAAATCCTCAAAAAACTTCTAAACTGCAAAATTTTTATAGAAGAATTTTCAAAAACTCTTTAAAAACTTCAGGTGCATGGTTTTTTGTTGAGAAAAAAATCGCCCAAGAAACTAGTTTGCAAACCCTAGCAGCAACCCACAATTTTTTAGATAGAAAAAAATCGTCAAAAAACTCTTCATAAAACAACACTTAGTAAATTTTTTTAGAAAAAATTTTGAAAAAACTCTTTGCAGAAATTTTTATTTTTCCCAGAAAAATTATGTCAAAACTGGCTCAAAAATAAATAAACCCTTCAGGCTGCCATGAAAAACTAGAAAATAAGGTCCACTGGTAAAACTCTTGTCTTAGCAGGGCACGAATTTGTAAATCGCCCAAAAAACAACTGCCAAACCCTTGACTTTTCACAAACAGCAAACTACCCACAAACATCAAAAAATGGCGCAGAAAAGAGGTCGCACGAACAGGTCCAAAAAAACCCTTTGAAAAATGGCACGAACAGATCCACGATTTTCAACAGCACAAACCTCACAAATTTTTCCTCAAAAAATCCATGAATTTTTTTTTTCTAAACCATCTAAAAAATTTCTTCGGCTAATCAGGTTCGAGCCTGAGCTCTGATACCATGAAAGAATAATTGATATTCATAATTGCTTGTTTAGAAGAGGAGACGAAAATTCCTTATATAGAAAATTACAAGACGATGTTTCTAAAAAGAAACCATCGTAAACTAAAGCAAACTAAAACAAAAATCAGAAAGATGCTAAATCAACTAAAGCGTAACTAAAGTTACTAAAAACTAACTAGAGCTAAGATGACCATTAATATTACATTTAATATTTTAATAGTTTTCTCCTAACCATTTGGTTCTTTTAAAACAGAAGTTTCAAAAGAGGTCCAAATTTGCAGAAGAAATCATTGTTTGTCAAACCTAAGGATAAAAGCTGCTTTCATGGTCATTGGTTTTTCAGAAATATCCTGCAGCCATGGTTCATCTATTTAATGCCATATGCTTTTGTCCTCTTCCAATTATAGGACCTCCAGACCTCCCTTTACATTTCTTGGTAGAAAAGGTTCTGAAGGATACTGATAATTTATTAATTCCATTGGGAAATCCATTTCCACCTTGAAGAAGATGAAGGATAAGACCTCTGTGATCTGTGCAATAATATGTATACAAGAAAAAGAGACATCAAAGAGACTGCTCTATGTTTTCTAAACATTGTTCTAAATGGATGTTAAACTATAGAAATGTTGTCTTCAAATGCAGATGATTCATATGCATAGATTCACTGGTTTCATGTGGTCAAAAAAAATGTTGCACCAAATATCAGAAAGGGAGAATCCTTCCAACAGTGCACTGAAAGAGCCAGAGGGCTGTAGTAACCTGAAAGGAAGATTATGAATAAAACAATATATAGATGTGTGCACGTGCATGGGTTTCATGAATAACCAAAGTAAGTCAAGTAGATTAAGAAGTGAAAAAAAACCCACGATTGTAAATCAAGAATGCTGAAATGACTTCAATATCCAAAAATCTAAAAAGAATTAACTATTAAGTCAAGTAGATTCAAAAGAGCAAAACGACAACTCACAATTCCAAATCAAGAGTGCTAAAATGATTCCAAACAGCCAAAAATCTGCAGGGAATTTTATACAAGTATTTAGGAAGCAAAAAATCATAAGAATAATGGCTTGCCCAAACATGTTCACCCTAAACATGTCAATATATACAAGTAATAGTACTAAACAATCCTGTGAATTCAAAGTATGTTAAGAAAGAACTGCTAATAGAGATAAAAAGTGAACAAGCTTCTACTCTGCATACGAGTCCAAAGTAGACAAGGGACCAGAAAGCTTCGTGATCGCCACAAAGGAGCTAATACAGAGGCTAATAATGTCCTCCAAACGATGACAGGTCTATAAGGACCCACCGAACAATCTTCTTAAGACAAAAGGTACTTCTGACACTTTATATTTAAGGTCCATGATTCACCAAATATTGCAAGACAATTGGACATGTTTGGCTACCCCTGTAGTAGCCTACCCTCTAAAGTGGCAAGGCGACTGAGAGGTTTTGATGTTATTCGACAAAAGTGACAGTGATTCAGACACGATCCAACAAGAGTTTTTCACTGAGAGCAGTGCATTGGAAAGAACAGGAAGTGTACATTTAATTCCTGTTTATTAGTTTTTTTGTTGCAGTCCAAATCAGGTACTTGAAGAAGCCTAAAAAGGCAAATGAAAAAGGCAATTCACAATAACAAACAATAAAGCTATCAAATGATACCAAAAACAAGCACGACAACCGATCTTGAAGGGAAGCCAGCATAAATGCTTGAAATCCAGAGTCTAATTCAAATAAGTATGGCAGCAATTAGACTGTTTCTTGTTTATTTCTAAAATAATTCTTAAAATTCTTTGCTAGCAAGAATAAAAAGCTCTAAAAACAAACACAAAAATCAAAACAATTCAGAATAGCAACGCACCTGTATTGGAGGCAAATCGCGATTTCTTCAACAATTACACATAATTATTGCAAGAAACCATAAAAAATAGTACATTAAGTTCGAATTTCCAGTGTAAAGTGATTAAGTGTATCCCAAAAACAAAATCTGGTAAACATTTCAAAACCTACCGTGAGATGTTTAGAGCAGTTAAGTTCGAATTTCTAGTGTAAAGTGATAAAGTGTATCCCAAAAACAAAATCTGGTAAATATTTCAAAACCTCCTGTGAGAAGTTTAAAGCAGAAAACTTGTGTGGAAACATGAATTACCTAGTAGAGGTAAAGCGAGCAGCAAAGAAGTTGTGAGCTTGTACTTCCCGTAGCACAGTGGAACTATTTTCACTTTTGGCTTATATTCCGAGTCACACTTGTCAGCCATTCCTTTTAAAGTTAGCGTACGAATTCCAGGTTTATACGAAAACGTTTGAAAATATGGTTTTATATTTGCATTTGTCCGAAAGGAAATCTTTTTATTTAATTAAAATAATAAATGTTTATATTAAGTTATAAAAGAGATATATTGCACTATTTTTTTTAAACAATGGAATCACATTTTTAGAAAGTATAGATAAGGTAAATTTTTAAAAGATTAAAATAAAAAATATAATTGTCATTAAAATGTTAAGTTGTAAGAGTTATTGAATTAATAGGAGGTGGCAAATCACAATTAGAGGGTTCTTTTAGCCATCCAAGAGGTCTTGGGCATTAGTAATTGGCTCCTACACTGTAACAACTCTTTCATTTTGTTCCTCATTGAGTTACATGTCATTCCTTGGAAAAGAGATAGTTGAGCTTAACCAAGGGACCTTTTCATTATCTAACCAACCTAAGATATCCTTGACACACGGCCATAAAGTAATAAAAGGCACACGAATCTGCCAAGATCATCCACATCCTTTGTGTTGAGGAGAGCCATGTGAAGCATGATAATTATGCCTAGTACAATCACTATAACAATGGCTACCACTACACCTTCAAGGAGGAGATGGGCCCCAATGAGAAGGGCAAAGTAGCACACATCAACAATACAAGGAACATTAGCCCAATATCAATAAGAGACTACACATGGGCACCTTCTAAGGCAACCCTCTTAGTATTAGGATTAAGGTGTCCTCTGCCTTGTAAATCCTATGTCATGTTGCATATTTCTAGCATACTCGGAAAGTGTCCCTAAGCACATAAGGTGTATTGGGAAAATAATTTATAATATTTTATTCTTTCCATTGCTTGTAATACATTCATAAGGGATCAAGGGCTCCACTAGCAATATTCAAGGTGACTTGTACACAAAAATATTTAATTGATTTTTTCCAATTGTGGGTGCCTAGAATGGGATGGTAAAAGACAAGTGAAGAGGACAAAAGGTGACTATTGGACTTCTCCAAGTGGGTGTTTGGAAAGAGGCAACAATTATCTCTTGGTATTCCTTCATTTGTGGCATTTCATGTGATGTTTCAATTCCAAGTTTGGGTGCCTAGGTTGGAGGGAAACTTTTGGAGCCAAAATGTGTGTCCTTACACAATCCTAGGAGGCAAATTAAAGGATGGGACATGAATGAAGAGTCATCTTTCGGTGCCAAGTTTGGTGCATAAGACCTCTTTACAACTCTATAAATACAACTCACATGTGGAAAATCTATGGAATATTTAAAATTGGAGTTATGTAAATTGGAGGCAAAGAGGAGAATGAAAGTGTGTGACAAACTGTAATATTGTTTTAAACATAATGCATACTTGACCTCTCTTCTTGGTGGAGTTTTTTCCCACAATGGTTTCTCCACATAAATCGTGTCATGTGATGATTTTATGTTGTTGATTTGTACCTCTTTGTTGTTATCTTATGGTGATGTTATCTTTTATTTATTCATGTTGTAAGTTCACATAAGGTGGTGTTGTTAAGCATGTTATGTTGGCTAATTTTTAGCATCATAAATAAGATGGATCTAATCATGGTAATTCCAATTAAAGTTACTTAATTTTATATTTTTTTACGAATTTCAAATTTTCATATTGTAGTAGTCCAAGCCTAGTATCTCACCAATTGATGTTATAAATTGAGAAAAAATATTTAATATTAATTTGAATTGGATAGAAATCGTAAATTTCCCAACACTTAGCTTGCACCTAAATCTATAGAAGAATATTGAAACAAATTATGGACTTATAATACAAGGAAAATGAGAATCAACAATATAACATTATTGTACATAATCCTAATTGTAGGTAATAAATGCAATAATAATTTTATACTATTATTACTTAAATACAACATAAATTAAATGGTCATTTCATATTGTTAAACATATACTTTGTAACAAATTTTGAAGTTAATGAGATTTAGCTTTCTCTCTTCTATTTTCAAAATTCATTCATGGTCTATTTCTTAGCTTGGTATTAATACTATGGAAAAAAATAATTTACTACACTGTTTCAATCCTTTAATTGTTGATTTTTTTAAACCCTCATCTATACATTACATTGAACAAAAATGAATAAAAACTCAAGCAACTCAAGCAACATCAAAGGAGGGAGAAGAGGGTTGACTTGTAATGTCCCCTTTTGGGATAACCCTAAATCTTATCCTAGAATCACAAGCTTAATGTAGTTAGGGTTGTAACTTGCCACTTAATGCTTTAAACAAGACAAATTTTGGTTTTAGGTCCAAATTGTATTCACTATGTTGAGGTATGTATGCTTGCAATTCAAAAACTTAATGCTTTAAACAAGACAAATTTTGGTTTTAGATCTAGATTGTATTCTATTCTTTAAGATTTCTGGATAAACTGTGTGCATTTTTTTTACATCTACGTTTCGGATCATACTCCATGATCCATCATCAGGATGAAAGCAGAAAGAGAGCAATATCGGTTGCCAGGAGAGTAAATGTATTTCTAAGGAGAGATCAATGATCCAATATTAGAAGTTATTGTATTTCCTCATGCTTACTAGTATTCAACAGATATCCTTATTGTTGATGGTTCCTTCCTCATAATATATTTATACATTCCTCATTCTATTCATCAATGCCTTTCTGTCTTGAATTGATCTTCCCTTTATAGACCAATCAACCAAGAGTCTTTACTCACCTTAGGGACGTGTCCCTTATGCCGTCATTGCCCTTTTGGGACTACTTCATAACTAATGTTGATTGGTTTAGGAAATTGTAATTGTTGCATCATAATCACTATGCCTAGGAATGAATGTTAATCGGTGTCTTACTAAACCATATTAGATGAGTGACTTTATAATACCATTTTTTGAATAACAATCACTGCAAATTATATGGCTTAATGATAATAATCGGGGATTATTATTTTAGTCGATTTCCATAACCATCTTTAGTTCGTCATTTTAGGGAAATCGATGCTTTATTTATTTTGATCGGAATCAATCAACGCCTTCAGCTTTTGCTTGATTTATAAAACATAGTCATAATACTAATATATTCCCACATGAGATCTTAGGGTGATTGCCTTTAATGGTTTGATCTTTATTAATCCTTTATTTAATATGGTCATAATGTCTATTCTAATAATAATATTTATAATTATAATATTCATTTATAATTTATAATGATATTTTAGATTATCTTTATTTTATTATTTTATTTTTGATGTTGAGTTATTTGTATTATAATAATAACACTAAATTGCCAATATATATTATGTATTTCATATTTATTATAATGATTATAATATCTAGTAGTTATATTTTGGTAATTGCAATATTAAATTTAATATTTATAATTATAATATTATCTTGGGTAATTATAATTACAATAACATTAAATAGTTAATATTTTTAATATGTATTTTGTTTATCTTAGTGTTACGATTTCAGGGATATGATAGTCTTCCCCTCCCAAATTTGCTTGTCCTCAAGCAACTTAAAATTTGGACAATCAAACATTTTAGGCTCCCTCTTTTATAGAACACATGGGTTCTCCATTATAGGACATTAGGTCCCCTATTATAGAATGCATAGGTTCTCCATTATAGGACACTTGGTCCTCTATTATAGAATGCGGAGGTTCTCCATTATAGGACACATGGTCCTCCATTATAGAACACAAGGTTCTCCAATATAGGACACATGGTCCTCCATTATATAACACAAAAGGTTCTCCATTATAGGACACTAGGTCCTCCATTATAAAACACAAGTTTCTCCATCATAGGACATAAAGGTTCTCCATTATAGGACACTAGGTCCTCCATTATAGAACACAAGGTTCTCCATTATAGGACACAACACCCTCCATTATAGAAAACAAGGTTCTACATTATAGGACACCAGGTCCTCCATTATAGAACACAAACGTTCTTCATTATAGGACACAAGGTCCTCCATCATAGAACACAAAGGTTCTCCATTATAGGACACATGGTCCTCCATTATAGAACACAAGATTCTCCATTATAGGACATAAGGTCCTCCATTACAGAACACAAGGTTCTCCATTATAGGACATGAGGTCCTCCATTATAGAACACAAAGGTTCTCCATTAAAGGACACTAGGTCCTCCATTATAGAACACAAAGGTTCTCCATTATAAGACGTTAGGTCCTCCATTATAGAACATAGAGGTTCTCCATCATAGGACATGAGGTCCTCCATTATAGAACACAAGGTTCTCCATTATAGGACATGAAGTCCTTCATTATAGAACACAAAGGTTCTCCATTATAGGACACTAGGTCCTCCATTATAGAACACAAAGGTTCTCCATTCTAGGACACTAGGTCCTCCCTTATAGAACACATGATGATGCTATTCTTGATTCCCTTATGCTTGATTTAGTATTCATTTCTTAGATGGTTACTCCCTTTCAGATTGGGTCCCTTGGAGAGTTTCATTCCTTTGGGCTCATTTCTTAAAAGAGTCTCTCCCTTCCTTACTTCCTTCTTTGTATCTTATTCTTTTATTTGGGCCTTCTTTATCTTCATCTCTTGTCACTTGATTAGAGGTTGCTTATGTGTTGTGTTCTTGGCTTCCTTTTTGTCTACATCTATGTTCTGGTTCCCAAATATCCTTGCACTTGTGACACAAGTTTTCTCTTATAAAGTCTTTTTGACTGCATTGGTGCCCCAGTTTCCATACATTTTTTCAATCAAAGCAAAGCTCCTTCCTCCTAAGTTCCTCTTGGTCATGATAAGAGTGGTATGGTTCCTTGCATTCTTCCTTCCCACGAAGGTTCTTATCCTTCGAGGTCATCTTCTTGGAGTGATCCTTTCCATTTTCTTGGGCGGCGTCAAGCCTAGTGGCTTTAAGGATTGCCTCTTGCAGTGTAGATGGATCCAAGGCACTCAGTAGGCCTTGAATAACATCCAATAGCCCTCCTATAAATAAGTATATGAGTCTTCTCTTTGATATTCGAGGTGTTTATGGTTGAATCTTTCAATTAATTTTTCTATAAATGTATAATAGGCTTTTATATCTTGGTGGTTTTGTGTCATTAGTCCATGGTACCACCATTCATGGGTTGTCCCTCCTAAATGTAGTATGGTGAACTTAATGGCATTCTCCTCCAACATTGGATTGAGAGATAGGTATGTGTCAAATTTTTGAATCCATGCTTGGGATGTGATTTTATTTGAGCCATCAAAATTTGGAAGTGATAATTTTCCTACCTTGTGTTGTAGGTTCTTGTTAGTTTGGTTTCTTCCCCTCCTATGTGAACTCTTAGTCCCAGCCTCACAATATTCGGTAAAGGGAATAGTCCTAATTTCTTGGTCAAGTCTTATATATTCATTAGCAATATGTCCCCAATTTGAATCTTGTGCCTCTACTTCCTCATCTTCCCTTCAAAATATTTCTCTAGTTAGGAAGGTTGGTCAAGTTATTCTAGAGGTAGATCTTGAGGGGTTGTTATTTTTAGATTGGCTTGGGGTGGTTTCCCTCATGTTTTCTTTGTGAGGCCTAAGAATACTTATGATGGTGATTATGTTTTGTATTGCTTGGAGTAATGCCTAACCTGTTCTCTCATTTTGTTCAATGATGACTTGGGTCTTCCTATCATTATTTTCCATAAAATCCCTGAGTTCATCTCTCAATTGGTCACCCGTGGTATTTTTTTGAATGTTGTTATTCCTAGGGTGTCTTCTTTGGTAAGTTTGCATTAATTGTTCTTTCACAATATGGCAAGATTAGGCTTTGATACCACTTGTAATGTCCCATTTTTGGATAACCCTAAATCTTATCCTAGAATCACAAGCTTGATGTAGTTAGGGTTGTAACTGACCACTTAATGCTTTAAACAAGACAAATCTTGGCTTTAGGTCCAGATTGTATTCACTATGTTGAGGTATGTATGCCTACAATTTAATACTAAATCTGATCCTTCTAGTATTCTGTAATATCAGTTGCCAGGAGAGTAAATGTATTTCTGAGGGGAGATTGATGATACAATATTAGAAGTTATTGTATTTCCTGATGCTGACTAGTATTCAACAAATATCCTTATTTTTTATGGTTCCTTGCTTAGAATATATTTATACATTCCCCATTCTATTCATCGATGCATTTTTTTCTTGAATTGATCTTCCCTTTATGGATCAATCAACCAAGAGTCTTTACTCACCTTAGGGACATGTCCCTTATGTCGTTATTGCCCTTTTGGGACTGCTTCATAACTAATGTCGATTGGTTTAGCAAATTGTAATTGTTGCATAATAATCGTTGTGTCTAAGAATGAATGTTAATCGGTGTCTCACTAAACCATATTAGATGAGTCGCTTTACCATTTCTTGAATAACAATCACTACATTATATGGCTTAATGATAATAATTAGGGATTGTTGTTTTAGCTGATTTCCATAACCATCTTCAGATCATCATTTTAGGGAAATCGATGCTTTATTTATTTTGATTGGAATCAACGCCTTCAACTTTTGCTTGATTTATAAAACATAGTCATAATATTAATATATTCCCACGTGAGATCTTAGGGTGATTTCCTTTAATGGTTCAACATTTATTAATCCTTTATTTAATACGGTCATAATGTCTATTCTGATAATAATATTTATAATTATAATATTATCATTTAAAATTTATAATGGTATTTTAGATTATCTTTATTTTATTATTTTCTTTTTAATGTTGAGTTATTTGTATTATAACAATAACAATAAATTGTCAATATATATTATGTATTTTATATTATTATAATGATTATGATATCTAGTAGTTATATTTTGGTAATTGCAATATTATATTTAATATTTATAATTACAATAATATTAAACAGTTAATGTTTTAAATATGTATTTTGTTTATCTTAATGTTGATTTTGAGGATATGACATGACTACAAATAATTCTATACCTAACCATGAAAAATTAATTAGTAAAGTTGTTGTTACTAAAACATACCTTATGCAACCAAGTGTAGGAACAGAAAAAAGTATCCCTATTTTCCTTAGTTTGGGAATAATTAATAATAATATGATATTAATGTTGCCTTGATTTAGTGTTGTAATGTGTTTCACACATTCACATTGATTTTAGGGCCTTTTTAAACTAAATGGACTAAATTGTGCCTTATTTAGGGTGTTGGAAAGTGTATCTTTACACTTTCACACTAATCTAGGGCTTTATTAATTAATTGAGGTTAATTTTCCTTAATTGGCCCCTCCAATTCAAATACGAGCCTAATTAATTACAAATTTTGAGGGATAAAACCTGACACTCTTAAATGCCATTACACAACACTTAATTTTAGAAGATGTGTGTCCTAGGTTAGTGACCTAGGACTCATTCACCACATGGAAAATGGGTCCTCACTAGGTCCTAGGACCCTATTTTTACATGATCTTTCACATTGTCTGAAGTGTGTCCTAGTTAAGTGAGCTAGGACCCATTCACCCTATGGCGAATGGGTCCTCACTTACACCTAGCACCCCTATTTGAAATATGGTTTTAGTGGTATTTTAATGATTTAAAATCCAAGATTTGTTGTCAGCTTATGATATTTGAAATTTGGGATTTAATGTTAAGATATTTATAACTACAAGGTTATTTCACTTAGTTTCACCTAGCAAATTGAAGTTATAATAAGAGAATTTTCACAAGAGAAATATATAGCATTCAAGATAAATCTCTAAGGAATTAAAGGGAAGATTTGAAGAAGATTATTGCAACAGTCAAGATCAATTTCATCATGTCAAAGATTTAGTACATCATGCATGTTGTTGAGCTAATGTGTTGATGTAGCATTCAATTTCATGATCAAGATATACATTCATTGAGGCCACTTCTTGCTAGTTCACACATCTACAATCCAAGGTTTCAATTGAGGATTGGTGAGTTGTGACATTACATTTGTTCATTCATCTTTCCTTTCATGCATTGTTTCATTACAAGGTTTAATTACCAATATGGGGTTTGACCAAGGCAAACCATTATTCCCTATCAAACAACATCTTTCTCTCCTCAGATGTGTGATTGCAGGGTTTAGATTGAAGATCATTTGGAGAGAAAAATTGAAAAAGTTGTCAAAGTTGTCAAAGTTGCTAAAAAAGTTGTCAAATCACATAAATTGAGCTACAGGATTTTTTTTTGGCTTTTTGACAATGCCCAAATAGGATATAGGAGTGCAGACTAAGAGGAACAAAACCCATAAATAAAATTTTCCAGAGCCCTAGCCAGGACCCATTCACCATAGGGAGAATGAGTCCTCGGTAAGGTTTGAAAAAAGCACTTTTTGTAAAAGGTGCATAGCATTTAACTCTCTTAAAACCTTCCTTTCGATTGATATATCAATTAGGTTTGAAACTCATTTACACATCATAACCCTCATATTGAATGAAATAGAGTGCAAAATAGGTGAATCATCATTGTTCCATATTGATTCTCACCCATTTTTGTTTATTTCATTTTGGAGAACCTGACCCTTTGATCATTGCATTTTCTGATTTTGGATTCTTTTTCATCCTAATCTAGATCTTGCATTCATTTTCATTGAATTAGGTCTCATTTAGGGTGTCTAATTTGCATTCAACTTTGGATCTCATCTAGGGTTTTAGGATTGCATTGTTTGCATTCTCTAAATCTGAAAAAATATAAAAAAAAAATAGTCATCTTGCATAACGTTTACATCATATAAACTTGCATTTGAAAATTGAAAAAATAGTTGCATATCAAACTAGGTTTTCTAGGTTATCATTTTGTCATAATTTGCACTTGCATTTCACATTGCATTTATGGAAAACTAAAACTGAAACTTGTTGTAACCAACCTGAATCTGAAAACCACTGGAAAACACCTAAAAATCTATAAAAATTCAATTACAAAACCCTAATCTAAGACCAATTTTCCCTGGGGAAAATGAGTCCCTAATCAGGCCAAAATCTATATTTTTGGGCATTTGTTATCATGGAATCTAGCAACGCTCGATTCACGGATAACCCCCATACGAAACTTGTCTGTTTCCTAGGATTCGCAAAGTTCAAGCATGCAAAACAAGGTGAATTTCAAGCCACCTCAAAATGCATTCCAAAGCCTCAAATAGTCAATTTGAGCATCCCCCTATGTTGGCCTCGTGAAGACCTTCGAAACGAGGCCCTTCGCGAAGTCTCTCTGTTCGTACTTAGCGAATTGCGAAAAATGCAGTTGCACTGAAAAAGAGCGCTCTTGCTCTCAAACCAATTTTTGGCTAAGTATAAAAAGTGCAGCTGCATGAAAGTGAATTTTTCAAAATGTAATAGCGCTGAAAAAGTGCGCTATTACACTTTTTTTTTAGACTTAGTTAAATTGTGAAAGATGTAGTTGTGCCAAAAAAGTGCACTCTAACTCATCCAAATTTTTGGCTAAGTGTTGAAAGTGTAGTGGCACCAAAAATCAGCAACCTTGCATAAAATGTGATTTTCCAAAAATGTGTAGAAGCGCTAAAAAAGTGTGCTCTTACACATTGTTGCCAGACTTAGCCAATTTTTGACTGTGGCATTATTTTTTGCACCTTTGCACTTTTTCCAGACTTAGTCATTTTTTGTGCAATGGTGCTGAATTTTAGCACCTTTACACTTTTGGCAGTTTTTACCTTAGTCTCTTCAAACTTGCTCTATTTCCATTCTGAACCCCGTTTCTTCACTCCCGGATCATTTTCTGTGCCTATTTGCTTGTTTCACGCTTGCTCAACATCGTTTCTCGCTTCACGCTTCCCAATGCTACTTTTTCTGCTAATGTCTATTGATTCACCATCCTTGCAATTTCTCTCCAGATTTCATCAAGTGATCCTAAAGGTGACATCTTTTGATCCAGTGAACTATCCCAGATCTACAAAGAAGTCGTTATGCAACAAGTTGAGGATGACAGTTTTTCCCAGAGCCTCAATACATATCATTTGCAATATACGGCTGACACTTGATAATCTCAAGATGCATCTTCGCGGGTGCAAGAAAATCCATTCATTTTCCAGAAGGTCGATCACAAGAGCTCACACCCTTGTAGATTACACAGTCGGCCTAGATGATGCGTTCATGCAAGAGACCAGGAAGAAATATGAAGACTTTCGTGCCCAAAGCAAAGAAACATGAAGAAGCTTCCTGATCTCCAGTGTTAGACATTTCCGGTGCATCCCTTTATGCATCTTGTAAATATTTCCTGACATCTTAAATGTCTTTTTGTAAATTGTAATTACACCAAGTTCGAAGATGTAATCTTTTCAAAATAAATTACACTTTGACTTTGGTCCAAGTTAGGTGAGATCTCCTTAAATCGCTCACCTAACTTTCCTTAATTTCCTCAATTAGATTCCTAATTTTGCTCATCCCTCTTTCTATATAATGTGAGGGATTTTCATTGTAAAGTTGATCCTTTAGTATTTTGCAACGAAGTGTTGCCCTTTTTGAAGCAGAATTGTGAAACTTTGCGTTCATACTTTGTGAATGGAATTTGATCAATAAAGAAGAGGATTGCAAACTAGACTTTGTGTTGGATTCGATACTTTTATGAATTGATCTCATTTGGTGGTGATTAGGTGATGGAATTTGAAGGACTCTAAGTAATTTATGTAAACTTTGTGTTGCATCTATTATTTAGATTTGCATTTGTGTTTTTGTTTATCTTTCAGTTGAACAATCTACAAGAATTTGTGCTTGTAATTATTCACGTTCTTTGGATACTATTGTTGGATGATCTACAAGACTTTGTGCTTGTAATTGTCCATGCTCTCTGATAATTTGGTTGGATGATCTACAAAACTTTGCACTTGTAATTGTTCATGTTGTTCGAGGAATTACTGTGTCTAAGAAGACTTTGCGCTTCTAACGTGACAAACCATACATTTTCATAGATCCACCATTGATAAAGCTACGAAATGACTGTGTGCCTTCGTGAGCTTTCCCTTTTACTTTATTTGTTTATTGTTAATTACTTCTGGTATCTCTATGCTTTGCTTTGACAAGATAGAGGTATTGGTATTACTGCTAGTTGATCGTTTAAAGTTGTTAAGAATTGTGAACTTCCAACGGTGAAGCATTGTAAACATCTTCTCTGAAAAAAGAGAGAAGGATGAATGTAACACACCCCCCCACTTCGTAAGTTTTGTGTACATTTTGTAATTACTTGTTTGTTTTACTATCACTTCTATTAGCAGTAAGAAGGGTAATCTATAGCTGTGGCTGAAGTCCAAGTTGTGTAATCTATCGAAAAGCTGATTACATAATTTTCACCCAACAGCATTAAAATATTCATTTATGTGCTTTTATTTTTTGCATTAAGGTTTTTGTTATATTTTGTTGAGTTTATGTTTCATCAATTTGATCATATCTAGATTAATTTGGTACATTTAGTGCATTGTGTGATTTCAAAATTGCATTTACAAGATTTCATTTTCAAATTTTTGCAGAGTAATTAGAAGATTACCTTGTTAGAATATGAAAATTGTATTTACACATTGCATTCTAGGTCATTGCATTGCATTTTAATCCTCTTTCCATTTTGGGTTTGCACACTAAGTTTGTGAAACTTGTATGAGCTTTACAACTTGGTGTCCTATTAGCAATAATATTATGATACATTGTTCAAGGCTCATATCATCCTACGATACACCATTTCGCATGGATCTTGGGTTTTGTAACTCTCTTTCTTATAGTTTTGAGAAACAACCCCCCATGGATCATAGTATGCATACCTCATTTCCTGTGACTTCCCTTCCTACAACCAATGTGCATGGTGTTCATTTCTCACAAGAAGACATAAAAAGACTAGATGAAGGCCTAGAAAAGTTACAATATATTGTGTGTGGTATCCAAAATGTCTAACCCTTCCTAAGCAATTAAAATGCAATGAAAAAACATAAGGAAACACCTCAAGATTAGCCTAAGAAATTTGTAAAAGCAAAGAGGAAAGTGTAAAATGATGTTAAACAGATATACCTCCTTTTTGTAGCTGAAACTCTTTGGTTGGCCCTTGATTTTGATTTGATTTGTGTGCTCCTTGATGGCTCTTGATATGGATAAATGCAAAGCTTAACTATGTGCTTGGATGCAAATGAAAATGGATGAGGTTGATGGCTAAATGAGTAAACAAAATGGCAGCATTTAGTTGCAAAATGGCTAAGTGTTTTTTAAATTCCTTAGAAGATGGGGTATTTATAGAGAAACTTGAATTCTCTAAAGAATTCAATGGTTGGGATTTATCCAACAAGGTCAAGATGAAGGGCTAAGGTGAGTTGAAGACTCACAAGCCCTCACATCTTGACATGTGGATTGTGAGATGGCTAAGGGTGAGATGATGTGTAGGTGATGTGGAAGGGAGGTACATGATGTGGAGGAAGGACAAGTTCCTTCCAAGTACTTTGATGTGACCTTTCAATAATCACATGGGGAAGGGGAAGGCTTTGGGAGAATAAAAGTGAATTTTAAATTCACAATGATTGGAAGAATCTAGTGTATAAGACAAGGTTCCCGAAAGGTGGGAATTTGTCACATGTGACTTGATGTGACAAGTCAAAGATTCTAGAAGATGCATGGGAAAAGGGGATTCTAGGAGGAATAAAAGTGAATTAAAAATTCACATGGGGAAGAGAGGAGCATAGGGTGAATAAAAAGGAATTAAAAATTCCTTGGGGGATGGGGAGAGTTGACCAAGGTACTAATTAGGTTTGACTAATCAGTAATTAAAGGATAATTAGGGGTTAATGAGGATTAGAAGCCAACTTGCAAAAGTTGGAGGATGTGACACATCCTAATCAAGGATTAGGCATGTGCACATCCTTAATGAAGAGATTAAGAGATAGATTAGGATTAGATGGAAATAACATGTGAGGAATTAAATAAATGTAATATTTATTTAATTTATTTGATGAAAAGAGGATTAAGGAGGGTAAGGTATTTAATATTTAATTATTAATTAAATACCTTAGGGATTTGGCAGAATTAATGATATTAATTAAATAATAGTAATATTACTTAATTAACTCGGATAATATGATGAAAAGTGATAAATTTGGATAAATTAAGTGTCCAAATTTGGATGTCTACACTGTGCTTACTAAAAGTATGGACATTAGTATGATTCCTACTTTACAAAATCTAAGGAAAATGCTTAAAACTGCAAACGGAACACAAATTTTTAATAGCCTCGGTTGCTTCCTTCATGAGAACTTAAACAAATAAGATAATACTAACATACATGCCTTGATCAACTTTATTGAAGCTAAACCTCGTAAGGGCTCAACTAAAATGCCTCTTGATATTGCTTTCTCACAAAAAGACATACTTAAACATGTACCTGATGGTCCTCTTTACATAGTTGGAAGAATCAATGACAAGCCTACTAATGAGATATTAATTGATCCCATCTGTGTAGAGAATGTGATCACTGAATAATTCCTATTTGTGCATGAACTCTATAAAGATACATATGATAAATTGAAAGCATGGATCAAAATGCATAATGGTTTTCTTGCCCTACAATTTCTTCGATAGATCTGAGCCCTTTAAAAGTCAGACCGAAAACATTATGTGTCTCATTCACCGTCATCCCGTCGTTGGACCAATTTCATGTGAAGTTAGGCTACCCATGGCTTCGCTCCATTAATTTCGTCCCATCAGTTGTTGTAAAGTGCCTTGCCAAATATGATCCAAAATGTATGTTTTGATGCCTTATGAATTTTGACAAACACTTGGTGTGCAAACTGATGACTTCTGGTAATAGTTTTCTATTTGATTTGTTTTGATTTTTGTTATCAACAAATTTCACCTGAATGCTTGAATGGCTAAATTCAGCAATTTGTTGAAACATGGGAACTATCTTCAGGCTATGGGTATTCCTATGGCAAAGATAGACCTCCTAATTCTAGATCGGCTTCCTATTGAATCTTTTGATTAATTATATGTAACTTGTTTGCAAAAGGGAAAAAAGGCTTGAAATAAAACATGAATTGAAATCTACAACTGGGTGATGCACCTAATTGACTTAAAGAGCACAGATTGATTCACAACTGATCCCTTACGAAGCTTATTTTCACAACTTATATTGGACAATTCAACTGCATAAATGATTCACAAGAAGGCCTGATAATTCATTCTTTATGAAGGAAAATGTTATTTTCACAACTTAAAGATAAGGATATATTAAAAGTACAATTTATGACCTGCAACTAAGATTGTTTTTCCATGTACATGCATTCACGAATGTGACAAAAATTTAAATTTTTTGATGTTAAACACATTAAATTTGCATCCAAAACATTCGTAAAACAAAACACTTGAATCTAAGAAGGATAATATTTAACTTGCAATGACAAAAGAAGGAACACTCTGCAAATGATACTCTAAGATAACTTGTAAAATCTGCTAAATATCATAAAACTGTGAAAACTGAGTTACATGAGGTCTCTTTGTTGAAGGCAAAGGCAAAAAACAAGAACTAAAGAAAAAAGAATAACTTTTTCCCAATATATACAAAAAGGCATGCATAAAGCATCCAAGAGGTGAAACTCCATGTGAACTAAAAGTGAGAAAAATCCTCATGCTTCTCATGAGCAAAGATAAAAATCCCTAAAAAAGAGGCCCAAAATTGCATGAAAATGAGTCTGAATAGGCTTAACTCTTTCTTTCAAACAGTTGAACTGCTAGAGATCTCGAAACTGCATGGAAATGACTTCAATTTGACTCCAAATTGCATGAAAATATCTTCATAGTTCGCATGATTTTAATCCTCTAGATTTCAATTACATTCTTTGCATGAGAAAGGCAATCATTTAATTAAATATTAAAGATAATCATTCACTGATTATCTAAATATTTGACATCTATTAATTATGCTTCATTCACTATATGTTAAATATCAAGGTAATTGGTGAAGAATTACCTATTATGCCTTGCATAACCACCCCATTTCGAACTTGATTAAAATGGGCCCTTCCTTTCTATTTTGTTTTCCTTTGGTTTTTTGTTTTTTGCCTTAGGAGTTTTTATTTCTTCCTTGGGCCTTGTTCTTTTTTTTTGTTCTGGCGGACGCGGAACTAGGACTGAAGCAAAACATTGGAATTTCTTCCAAGTTTTGGTTTATGTTTTGTTCTTGGTTCTGGTTCCACCCCTTTGCGCTTGTTCTTTGTTCTAGTGGACACAAAACCAGGACTGAAACAGAACTTTGGAATTTCTTCCAAGTTCTGGTTTTCATTTTGTTCCTGGTCCCGATTTCACCCTTGTGTTTGTTTTTCCTTTGTTCCTTGTGTTTGGTTATGGGGTGTTTTCTCCCCTTCTTTTTCTTATTTCTCATCTTTTTCCTCGTTGTCTCTTTGTATGTTGTCAGAGGTGGAGTCGAGATGGAAATTGAACCTGTAACTTGGAAAAGTTTTAGGGTCGGGTTTTGTTCCGCCTCCACCCCCGTCGAGTTTCGTTCTGATCCCACTTGCATTTGTTTGTTTGTCACTTGTGTTTGGTCTCTTTTGCGGGGCCGAGTTCAGGAAGGATTTGGGATATGGAGTTGTTACCAAATTCAGTTTCCTCATCTGGTTCCGACTCATCCCTCGCCTTGTTGCGAGTTCCCAGGTTTCTTTGCTTTTGCGGACGCAAAACCAAAATGGGGATTGAACTTGGGGACATTGGTCACTGCCGTGTTTCGTTCCTATCCTGACTCTGGTTCTAATCACTTGGTCGATTGGTCAAGTTTTGGCTCTGTTTATTTTCTTTCTTACGGGGTCGGAACCAGAACGGTGCGATGAATTGAAAGTTAACAAATTGTCTTATGTTCAGTTCCCATCCCAACTCCGGTCTCTATTCTAATTTCATTATGGTTCCCATCCTACTGGTATTAAAGGTAAGTGTTGTTCCTAGTTCTGATTTGGTCCCGCCTCTGCCAGAGTTGAGTTTTTGCTAAGTGTGAAAATGGAAAAGGTATGAAAGGTAATACGAAGAATAATATTTTCTATGCTTTAGAGGACTGATGAGGGCATTTTTTTGCAAGGTTGAAGCATGTCAGGAATGTTGGATGCTACTTCTCAAAGGGGTCAACTTGCAGAAAAATCTAAACAAAGAAGAAGAAGTTGCGAGTCTTAATGACAGATGGGATGTCTACTGGAAAAAGTAGATCGATATTAATGACAATTCTTCAAAACATTCAAAGCAACTCTGCAAAAGGGTCTTGAGGTCAGGGACGAGAGCTGCGAGTTAATGATGGTGGTTGTAAACAATCTAGAGACCATGCCCGAGGGAGATCTTTCGCCGACATGAATAGAGTATATGCATTTAATGCATGATTGACTTTGTTCAAAACTCTTCTAGGGCCGACATGTTTTGGAACCGACTCATTTTTGTAAACCCTAAAACGGGGGCCGAATCATTTTTCACGCGTGTGTATAAATATGGCACTTTTGCCTCTTTGTAGAAAAAAGAACTTGATCTTCATCTTGATCTTCTTCCTTTTGGTTAAGAATTAGCAAGTTAGGGTTAGAAGGTAGATAAACTCGAGAGCAGAAGTAAAGTAGGAGTTATGTTCAGTAGGAGGTGATGTATCTTCCAAATTTTTCTTAGTATAGATGGAGATAATGCGAAGACATGGGTTTTCTGTACATTGGTTAATTACAAGTTAATTTTATTCTGCAATTTTAGTTTAAGAATTTCTTGGAAGGCAACAAGTCTGATTAGTTGGATGAATCAACATTCTCATCAGTGTAAAATCTTTAATCTATCTTTTTTTGTTTCTTTAAAACCACTGGTTAAAGTAGGTTTAAATATATGTTTGATCTTATAACAATCTGGAAGCTTAAAACCAACAAACCCCTTGAACATTACAGCCATATTGACCACTTCGTGAAACAGCAACGTTGTGAACCAACATCAAAGACCTTGGGAGGTGATCAGTTTGATTGTTGATTGTCTTTTTAAAGAGAGGTCAGATATTTTTACTTTTATCCTACCTGCATGTTGTGGGTCAATTTGGCACCATCAACATTACCCTAATATTTAATTATATTGAAATTTCCTTAACTCCTTAACTCTATGCAAAGAGTATTAAATGGAGGTGGATTCTACATCAAAAGATAAACTTGAACTTTTTTCAAAAACTTACAGGCCTTTCAAATCATTAGGTCTCATTGACCTTGAATTCAACACCAAAGTTGTAATGATATGAAATGATTTTATGTTTTGCAAAAACATAAATAAAAAATACTATCATTCAAGTTAGGGTAAGAAAAGCATTGAACCCTAAACATTCTTTCCATTCTCCACCTCTTTTAGTGAGCTGCTACACTGCCATGGTGATGAGGGCTTGAAGCTCGACCTGCATTTTCCTTGCTATTTTTGGCCAATTTTTTGAGGATTGCTTCAGGGAAATGTAAGGTAAGTTCTTAAACAGAAATATGGGCTTTTCTTTCATTTCAAAAGCACTTTTCAAGCCTTATAGCCATGGTTCTAATCAATTTTTTGATATATTTTTGCATCTTTACTTCCTCTATGCTCTCCTTATTTATTTGGGATACTGCCATGAGACATTGGTTATGAATTTTTGAGAGGAAAAAACTATTGGAAAGTCGCAGGTTTGAATGGATTTTAAACAACAAGCTTGTGGGTAAGCTTTCTATCACTGAAACATGTATTTGAGCTCCATATTTTCCTTTATTTATGAAAAAATGCTCTTTTAGAGGTCGTGGCTTGAATGCTTTGTATCTTCTTTGTCACAGAATGAACCTATGCATGACATTTGAGTGTATTCATCCTTTTGGGCTTCATGTTAAGGGCTTGATAGTCTATGTAGGCCGCGAGCTCTATATTCATTTGTATGCTCGAGGGTTTTGATGTATCCAATTGAATATTGGGTTTATTGATCTCATTAATTCCATTGTAGAGGCAACCTCCTTATAACCTTCATGGAATTGGTAATGAATCACTGCATATTAATATTCCTTGAATGACCCTTTCATATGATGGATTGTCTTCATGCTGCCTTGAAAAACTTTGCCACTGTCATCATCTAGAGATCACCATTCTAGTTTAACCTTTATCTTCCCATTGACTGTCCCTCTATATGTATCTTGGTTGTCACTTGTATGATTGGTAACATATGATTGCTCTTCATTGTTTGATGTTGTATGGTACTAATATGAGATTGCTAATAGGTTCATTGTCTTGCAAGAATCGCATCATATCTACCATGGTACTATGCTTTAATCACTACATCATGCCATAGATTGTGCATATGCAACTGTCAACTGTCCATGTTCTTCTTTTAAATGTACCATCTCTTGAATGCAACCTATCATGGAACAATACTTTACTTTGTGATTGCTCCTCTAGCTTGTTCAAAGAATGATGAAAGAACTCTCCTTCATTTGATATATTCTTACTTTTTGAATGACATTGTAAATTTTATGCTTTAAAGTATGTGAGATCCCTTTGGTTACTCACTGTCTTATGCTCCATGGAGGACTGCCACCCTGGCATTTGGAACATCATTGTCTACAGTTACTAACTGTCTTTTATTCAATTGACTTTCATTATGACTCTGATAGTCATGAATTATATTTGTTCTTCATGTGATGACAAATAGATACGTTGGTTTCATGCACCTTTAATATATAGTCACTCCTTCAAGTCTTGAAGAGAATATATTTATTCACCATTTCACTTAGCATCTTTTTGAACAGTGTACATTTCTAATGTTGTTTATATGTGAGCACTATTATAAGATGCTTATGATGTAAATGTATATGATGCATCTTCCATGTTGTTTCGGCCTGGTAGCTTAGTGAAATCTAAAGATCCTTTGCATTGCTTATGTATGACCTTGCATCTCTGTACATTTGTAAGCCAACTCATGACTGCATGGATCACCATGGTCACTTTTTCCTACATGTTGATCATATCATTGTTTATGAGTTGGGCTCAACCCTTGTGGGATCCACATTTCTCACCACTCATAACAATATTTGTTAGTTGAAATGATCTAATTATACCTGTACTTGCACACTAAACAAACAATTAGCAAAATAATTGAACTGAAAGCTTCCATTGAACTTCATGATCCCTAAACATCTCCTTTTTTGATGACTTAATCATCTGGTGAATACCTAATAGGATGTGTATTACATTTATTTTGGTAATGTAGGCATGAAGTAGGATGTGATTTATCATTGCTCTAACACCATCTTTTAACAATCTTGTAGGAAACCAAGGAGCTTGGAATTGAAACAACCTGGAGGCACCAGAGACACAACAACTTGAAGACTTCGAGTAAAACCGATTCATCATTACAGGAAATGATGAATCATTCCCCTCTTTCATGTTTACATTATCTTTAGTTGTGTAGTTTACAACCTTGCTTGTATTCATTATTTGATTATAAAAATCAAATTAAGTTACTCCCATGGCTTGTGTGGGACTCTGGTTTTTACAATATGAATAAAACAATATTTCTTACGCAAATTTATGAGTTCTTCTATTACAACAATTTGCATAATAACATTGGAAACTCACAAGTAATCAGATTCTGGAATACAATGAATACTTAGCAAAAAATTTGTACCTTTTAATGAAGAATGCAAATCATCTCTACCTATTTTGAGTTGTGGCTAAAAATAGGTAACAATTTTAAATGATGAAAATGATGTTTGAAAACTTATCTATAAATTCCAAATTACCTACCAATGCAATAAAGATGAAGTGCAGATATTTTTGTATTTTCTCAATGCATATAGATGGCTAAACTCATGCAGATTTACTCCTACAATAGTAAGGAAATTTTACAAACAATTTTCAACGAAACTCCTAACTCCATGATATTGCTATTAAATGATTATGACCGTTTTACAATACCAAATTGCAATTGGACAACAACTAAAGACTCCTAAAATGTAAGCTTAACTTCATGTCGTATATGCAAGGATTACAAAAGTGTATCACTATTTGTGACAATGCTTGGACCAGCTAATGCAATGGTACAATGTAACTAAAAAAGGCAAGATTAAAATTAGATATTTGGAACCTAAAAATGATGCTTGATGATTGTAATTGCAGCAACATGAGTGAAATCAAATTCTCCTTGGAAGTCATCCTTGACATGCAAAATTGGCAATGGTTGGATTCTATTATGGCTAGCGATCCTTCAAAAATCCAAGATGAATTTATTTCTACCTTTTATGCCCATAATTGAACCATCCAGGCAGTGTTGGTTCTTCCTCTAATGACCACAATTTTTCTTCATACTACAAATTGAAATTGACCTTCTCTTTAAAGCTTTCAACCAAAATCGAGCCCTTCCAATGCTCTAAAAATTTCCCAATTACTAAAATGGAAATGATGATTATAACCAACAAAATCAACTCCTTCAAGCTACCAAAAATTGAACTCCAAACTAAAAAATAATTTTCCAAAAATCTGAGAAAGCTACTATCCAAATCGACTTCTCCTTTTATTGAAAATTTTGCCAAAGGCCATTAAATTTTGCTCCAATTTGAGAGAATGAGATATCTCCCACTCAATCCAACTAGGGTTGATATTTCACAATAAAAACCTACACTCTAGAGTCTTCAAGCCCTCGAGCAATGCAAGAAATCAAGCTTATACCTCACAATCATGAAAATAGATGAACTCAAGATATCCCAAATGGCTTGCATTCAACCCATTATAAAGAATAATCATCCATCACCAAGAAGCTTCTAGAAAATAATATTATTTTATTCATTAAGTTACTTTATAATATAACATTTATTTTTAGTCACTTTATTAGATTAATTCAATATAAAGCTATCTTAATTATATTAATTTTTTGAGATAACTTTACAAATAATTAATTTAGTATTTATTCCCTTATTTCTCCTTTTAGCCTTTTAGGAATAATTAAAGGCTAAATGATTACCTAGTGGCTACTCAGAAGGGGACATTACAGTCCTCCCTTCCCAAAATTGTTTGTCCTCTAGCAATTGCAAATGGGGATGCTATAAAATTTGCTTGCATTCCCACATGGCATCCTCTGCTGGTAAATCTCTCCATCCCACCAAGTACTCCTTAATCACCTAATTCCTCAATCTCTTCTCCCAGCTATTGGTTATCTTCTTTGGAATAAGAACCAAATGCCCCTCCTCATCCAATGGTGGAAGTTGTAATGAAGAAGTGACTTACTGCCCAAGTGCCTTCTTGAGGCACGAAACATGAAATACATTATGAATCTTGTTGCTCTCAGGAAGCTCCAACTCATAAGCCACCTCCCCAACATGCCTGACAATCTTGTATGGCACATAGAACCTAGGCCTAAGCTTCTCTGCACCACTCTTCTTTAGAGAAGACCACCTATAGGGCTGCAAGCGAAGGTAAACCAAATCACCAATCTCAAAACTACTCTCAACCCTATGTCTATCAACATAGGTCTTCTACTGATCATGTGCCACCTACAGGTTATCCTTGAGTGATCTTAAGATATCCTAACTCTCCTGAATCCAATCCTTGGCCTTGGGAGCCCTACTCTCTCCAAAATCTAACTCCATGAATGATGGTGCATCATACCCATACAAATCTTGAAAAGAATTCATCCCAAATGGACATATGATAAGTGGTATCATAACAATACTCACCCAAATGCAACCACTTCATCCATGCCCTCTGTTTCCCTGCAATGTAGTTGCGCAAGTACCACTCAATCCATTTATTTACAATCTTCATCTAACCATCTATCTGAGGGTGATAACTCATGCTTGGATAACACAGTACTTTCCAACCTAAACAGCTCCTACCAAAATGCACTCAACAATCTATTATCCCTATCACCGACTATGTATTGAGGTAGCCCATGCAACCTATAAACCTCTCTAAAGAAAAACTCATCTACCTGTGGAGTCTTGTACTTTGTAGGAATAGCAAAGAAGTGAGCATACTTCATCAACCGATCCACCACCACAAAAATTCTATCTCTCCCATGCACCTTGGGTAGACCTGTGATGAAGTCCATGGAAATGCTCTCCCACTTCTGCTCGAGAATAGGAAATGCTCTGACTTGTTCTGGTGACAAGTCACACACACCCTAACATATCTCAAGACATACTCCTTGAGGCCCTTCCAAGATAACCTCTCTCTAATATGTCTGTAATTCTTGAAATAGCCCTAATGGCCTGCTTAGGGAGTGTCATGAGAAGCATGTAATATCTTGTCCTTCAATCTAGATTCTGGCACGAAGTAGATCCTATCCTTGTAGAAAATCATGTCATCCACGACCTTGTACCTATCATCATGTATCTTTCCATCCATCACCTTACATGCAAATATGTTCTTGGAGTACTCATCTAGTAGAAGAGACTTCCAATTAGTGGAAATATTGGAAAGTGAACAAGTGGCAAGCTTCCTAGAAAGGGCATCTACAACAGCATTCTTCTTCCCTTTCACATACTCTATATCAAAATCATAGGCCTATATTTTGCTGACCCATTTTTGTTGTCTCTTATTCAGATCTTTTTGCTCCAAGAAATACCTAAGACTATTGTGGTCGATCCTCACCACAAACTTCCCTCCAACCAAGTATTGTTTGAACTTCGCCAAAGCATGCATTATGGAAAGCATCTCCTTATCATATATGGAGTAAAGTTTCTCAGGTCCCATCAATTTGCTGCTCTCAAAATCTATGGGATGTCGATTATGCATCAGGACTGCTCCTATACCTTCACTTGAAGCATCTCACTCAAGTACAAAAGGTTGGGTGAAGTCTAGAAGTGCTAACACTGGGCAACTACTCATCACCTCCTTGAGCTTATCAAAAGCTCGCTATGCCTTGTCAAACTAATTGAATGCACCCTTCTTCGTGAGATCTTTCAATGGTGCTCCCAACTGTGAAAACCCTCTCATAAAGTGTCTATAGTAGCTACACAACCCAAAGAATCCTTGCAGCTCAATGAGTGTCCTTGGTGTTGGCCAATCATGTATCGCCTATATCTTTTCTTGGACCTGCACTCCTTCTACACTGATCACATGCCCCAAATATAGTATCTATCTAAGGTCGAACTCACATTTTGATGCCTTAGCATAAAGTAACTACTCCTCCATGATAGAAAAGACCTCATTAAGCTACCTCAAATGATCCTCCCAAGCTTGCATTATATGAGCAAGTCATCAAATAATACCAACAAGAACTTATACAACTGCTTATTGAATATGTGATTCATGCAAGACTGAAATGTGGTAGGTGCATTTTTCAATCCAAATGGCATGACTAGGAACTCATAATGCCCATAGTGACAACGAAATGTTGTTTTACATATGTTCTGACTCTGATTTGATGGTACCCTAAGTGGAGATAAATCTTAGAAAAGTATACTGCCCCATGAAGCTCATCCAACAACTCATCTATTTGAGGTAATGGGTACCTATTTTTAATCATCTTCTTATTGAGAGCTTGATAATCAATGCACATCCTCATTGTCCCATCTTTCTTCTTCACCAAAACCACTGAAGAAGCAAAGGGACTGGAGCTCAGTTGTATTTGTCTCATCTCCATCAATTCCTTGATTGCTTTCTCAATCTCATCCTTAAATTTTTTAGGATGACGATAGGGGGTAGTGATTACTAGTTTGGCCCCCTCCTCCAACTCAATGGTGTGCTCAAATCCTCGATCAGGTGGTTTCTCTGGTGGTATATCTCTGAACACCTTATCATGCTACCCAATAACTCATGTATGTCAATATGATATGGTTGTCCTAAATTAGGAGTCTCGTTACTGGTAATCAAGCACTTTGTTTCCCATGCTATGTCATCATGTTGAAAAATTCTCTCCATGCACTTGGAAAACACAACCTTGGCTACTCTAGTAGCCATGCCTCTAAGCACCACTCGTTTCCCATCTATTGTCCCGAACTTGAGTTCCATGGTCTAAAAGTTCTATGAATACTTCCCTAATGAGTGTAGCCACTAAACCCCAAGGATGGCATTAGTGTCAACCAAGTACACACCACATAGAAGTCATCTATGACTATGCAATTTCCCAAAGTAATAGACAACTATGGAACCCTCTAAGTGCATGTCATATTGTAACCATCTTCCACCATCATATTAAATCCCTCAAGTCCTTTGTTGGTAGCCTATACTTTGCCACTAGGGATACATCAATAAAGTTGTGGGTGGACCCACTATCAATCAACACCATGATGCATTGACCTATAAAACTCCTCTAACCTTGAAGGAGTTGAATCTAGGTGTGCTAGATAGAGTAGCAATGCTACTACTCTTGCCCTTCTCTTGGGGCTGCTCCTCATCTGATCTGTTGTCATCATTTTCTTATGATTTCTCATCGTCACTACTCTCATCCTCTGATATGACCTCAATGAGATGAGCCTTTCCTTTGCCTAGGCAATGGTGTACAAGATCCCAATTTTCCTTGCAATGGTAACATATCTCCTTTATCCTACATTCCCTGTGACACTCCTCATCACTTCTCTTGTTTCCCTTCTTCTGGATTAGCTTCTTGTCATTGTTCTTTTGAGGAACAAAGGGATTAGAAGGGGTTTTTTGCTAAGTGCGGAGTGCTCCATGTCTCTAGCTTGAGTGATCGCATTATGTAAGGAGTCAGACTTGAAAGCCTTGATCCAACCAAAAAGTGGTTCAGATAGACCCTCAATGAAGAGCATAACCAACCTCTACTTTGATTTATTTGTCACCATGACTGTCAACCATTGAAACTCTAAAATATATGTATATACTAAACCACTCTGCTTAAGTTGTGTCAGCTCTCAGAAATGAAGGTCAAGATCCTTCTGATCAAATCTATCCATTAGTTTTTGTGTGAAATCCAAATAGGATGTGATATTAGCATGTCCCAATGTGACAAACCCATGATACCAGCACTCATGTGCTTCACCATCCAAATATAAAGTAGCATATGTGATGGCTTCAGTCTCCAACATAGGGTTAATCTAGAAATAAGTATCCAACTTCTGAACCCATGCCCTGGCTATACACTTACTAGACCCATCAAAGGAAGGGATTGAAAGTTTCACAACTTTTCATTGTAGATCTTGGTTCTACTATCCTCTGTTGTTGTTTCTTAGTCTATTCATGTACTTTATGGTGCAAAATTCTTCCAATGATATTGCAGCATAAAATTCATCTCCTAAAGATTGATACTCTCCTAAATAATCAGAGAAACCTTGTGCTTGTTGCTCCTGATTCCAACAACATGTTCTCCAAAGAATTGAGACATGAGAGGCCTCAAAGTCACCCTACTAGTTGTTCTAGCATTACTTTGAGTTGTGTTACTTACTTCTGCATTATTATCAGAACCCCTATTGTGTCCATTTTGTCCATTAGTTCCAATGTTACCAATGTTGTTTCTATCACCAAGAAGTTGTTGTAAGAGTTGTGTAATTTGTTGTTGACCTCTAGCTAGGTCATTAAGAATTTGATGAGTGTTTCCCTCTACTATATTATTTCTTTCTTCCATGATGTATTCCTCTACCAATGGTTTTGTTTCAAGTGGATCCAAACCTCTTCTTAATCTTCTATAATGGACACTAAACAGGTTGACCATAACCTAATTCTAACTCATAGGCTGGTAGGAATGCTAGCTCTAATACCACGTAAAGTGCCTTTCCAAATCTTATCCAAAATGTATGTTTTTCTGCCTTAGAAATTTTGACAAACACATGGTGTACAAACTGATGACTGCTGGTAATAGTTTTTTGCTTGATTTGTTTTGGTTTTAAATGATGCAAATGATGTTTGAATACTTGTCTATCAATACCAAATTTCCTACCAATGCAATAGAGATGAAGTGCAAATATTTTTGTATTTTCCCAATGCATATAAATGGCTAAACTCATGCATATTTACTCCTACAATAGTAAGGCATTTTTACAAATAATTTACATCCAAACTCTCAACTCCATGATATTGCTATTAAATGATTGTGACTAATTTACAATACCGAAATGCAATTGGATGAAAACTAAACTCTCCTCAAATGAAATCTTAACTTCATATGGTATATGCAAGGATTACATAAGTATATCACTATTTGTGACAACGCTTGGACTAGCTAATGCAATGATACAATGTAACTAAAATAAGCAAGATTACAATTAGATATTTGGAACCTAAAAATGATGCTTGATGACTTTAATTGTAGCAACATGAGTGAAATTGAATTCTCCTTGGAAGCCATCCTTGACATGAAAAATTGGTATTGGTTGCATTCTATTATGGCTAATGATCCTTCAAAAATCCAAGACAAATTTCTTTCTAACTTCTACAACCATAATTGAACCATCCATGGCAGTAATGGTTCTTCCTCTAATGACCACAATTTTTCTGCATATTGCAAACCGAAATTGACCTTCTCTTTGAAGTTTCCAACCAAAATTGAGCCCTTCCAATACTCTAAAATTTTCCCATGACTGAAATGGAAATGATGATTATAGCCATCAAAATTGACTCCTTCAAGCTACCAAAAATTGAACTCCAAATTGAAAAAGGATTTGTCAAAAACCTGAGAAAGCTACTATCCAAATCGACTTCTCCTTTTATTCAAAATTTGGCCAAAGGCCATTAAATTTTGCTCCAATTTGAGAGACTCGGATATCTCCCACTCAATCCAATTAGGGTTGATGTTTCACAACTGAAACTAACACTCTAGAGTCTTCAAACCCTCAAGCAATGCAAGCAATCAAGATTATACCTCATAGGCATGAAAATAGATGAACTCAAGATATCCCAAATAGCTTGCATTCATCCCCTTATAAAGAATAATCATCCATCACTAAAAAGCTTCTAGAAAAAAATATTATTTTATTCATTAAGTGACTTTATAATATAACATTTATTTTTAGTCACTTTATTAAATTAATTAAATATTAAACTATCTTTATGATATTAATTTATTGAGATAAATTTACAAATAATTAATTTAATATTTATTCCCTTATTTCTCCTTTTAGCCTTTTGGGAATAATTAAAGGCTAAACAATCACCTGATGGCTACTCAAAAAGGGACATTATAGTTGTAAATAAATGTTTAAATTTTCCCTTTGGCAATGAAATATTTATAGTGCATCATAGTGGCTTTAATCCTGTGTCTTCCTGTGGGAACTTTTCATTGGATTTATTTGGCCTAAAACTATTGAACCTATTAGACCTCGTGAGGACTAATTTTCAAATCATATCAAATATTTAAGGTGAAACATATAGCATAATTATCCTTTACAAACATGTCACAACTCATGATTGAGCCACCTATCCTTCATGAAACTATGATTGAACCAAAATCCCTTCCAAATACCAAAGAGAAACCTATGAAAAATTATCCTACTATTTCCTATAAGAGACCATGAGACAATCAAAACAATCTTGTTGTGCCTCCTAAAGTCAAACAAGTTTACACAACTAAAGAGAAAGTGGTTGAACAACCTCATATGGTTCCTTTCGTTCCTCCCCTAAGGGAAGAAAAGAAACCTATGATCGACAAACCCGCTCCTACACAATCACAAATTGACAACAAATTGAGACGAAAAAGAAATGCTAGAGAGTGTAGGCGTAGACATCGTGTTATTGCTCATATGTTACAAACTAAAGAAAAAAAGAACAACACTGAAAATCAAAATACGAACTTGCCTAAAGAAATTCATGATGCTTTTATATCTTCACCACAACGTAAATATGAAAAACCTTCTAGAGACATTATAATTCAACCTCCTATTATGATTAATTTAGATGATGACATTGATATTGCAAAGACTGATGAACAAGTGCATAATGACTTGAATTCATTGTTCTACTCTTCTGTGAGATTAAATGGAAATTCTCCTAAAAAGAGTGTTGAACTTGGTGCTTCCCCTAGTTTAGCACTTGTCATTATCCCTTTAGCTAGTTGTCTACCTTCTGTATATATCGACCGAGATTGGGATGCAGACAACCTACTATAGGTTGACTCACATGTTCCTTACTATTCTTTTGCATTGTTTTCTTTTCCTGTTTCTTTATGTGATTACATGTGTGTAATGTGATCCCCTGTGTTGTTTCATTTGATGCATCTCTCTCTCTCTTTGTGCATTCCTCTATATGTATCTATATTCTTCTCTATGTCATAAAAAAATTCCTTATTCACTTGTCTTATGTTTTCATTTTGGAGATGACACAAGGCGTCGAGAGATTTAGGTCTCTTCCATGATGACCCAAAAGGATTTTTCTTTGTTTTCACTCTTTGTGTCATTATTCCAATTCTATAACAACATTGTAGTAAAGACATACTGACCACAAATCCATAGATCCCTTATGTATTTTTGAGGGCAACCCCTCCCTCCCTTTTCATGGAATAGCTTTATTTTAAAAACATATGACTTGGCATAGGGTTTTATGATAAATCTCTCATGTCTTAGGAGTAAAAATTGGCTACTTTAAAGCAGTTTCTCATATCAATGGTGTTAACAACTGCTTTAAAGTGGGGGCATACATTGATAATATGTTTTGACATTTTTCATGTTTCATGGTGTGATTTTCCTTTTTATTGTGATGTGTCCTTTTCTTGGTGGTGTCATTAGGTTTTATGTCCTCCAAGAGTGTGATATTTCTTAGAGTATGAATTTCCTCTTAGTGGTGATGCAACACATTACATTCCCTAAGTTGTGAATCTTTTACTCTTGACTTATCCTCTCTTAAAGACATTATACACGATGTTCCCTAAGAAGAATACCTTACATGAACGAAGCAAAATCCCTTTGAACAAAAACTTTTACTAGCATTATTGTTTAGAACTATTAGCATAACGCAGCTTGCTAACCTTATGAAGCTCAAACCCTAATAAAGGCCACCAAGCATAACACACCTTGCTTTTCTATGGAGCCTTCCCCTTGTTCATAGGTGTTTGATATAATGTATCTTATTAAGCCCTATAGAGCTTGAAACCCTAAATTCAAGGCCACCTAACATAACACACCTTGCTTTCTTGTGGAGCCTTACCTAGCGTTATGGTGCCTTTTTGAATTTTTCAAGAGGAGAGCTTTGATATGCTATGGGAGCCTAATATGATTCTCTCATTTGTTACCCTATTGGAAGACTCACCAAGTGGAGAGCCTAGAGTTTCGCTACCTCGGAGTGAGCGCAAACTGATAATCTAAAGGTGTTCCACACCACGTTGGGCAATCTAGGCTTGATATTTTTGGTATTTGATGTTGTATGATTATGTATCTTTGTCATTTCTACATACATAAGTGTCTTGAATGTCTACTTTAGCGTGACTTTGACATGGGGTCATACTCTCACTAAAGTGGGGACAAAATATAGTAACAGAAAAAGTACCCCTTTTTCCTTAGTTTGGGAATAATTAATATTAATATGAGCTTAATGTTGCCTTGATTTAGTGTTGTAATGTGTTTTACACGTTCACATTAAGTTTAGGGCCCTTTATACTAAATGGACTCAATTGTACCTTGTTTAGGGTGTCATAAAGTGTGTCTTTGCATTTTCACACTAATTTAGAGCTTTATTAATTAATTGAGGTTAATTTTCCTTAATTGGCCCCTTTAATTCAAATTCAAGCCTAATTAATTGCAAATTTCGAGGGATAAAACCTGACATTCTCAAATTCCATTACACAACACTTAATTAATTTTAGAAGGTGTGTGTCCTAGGCTAGTGACCTAGAACCCATTTGCCACATAATGAATGGGTCGTCACTAGGTCCTACGACCCTAGTTCTACATGATCTTTCACATTGTTTGAAGTGTGTCCTAGTTAAGTGAGATAGGACCCATTCGCGCTATGGAAAATAGGTGCTCACTTAGACCTAGGACCCCTCTTTGAAACACGTTATTTGCGGTAGTTTAATGATTTTAAATCCAAGATTTGATGTTGGATTATGATATTTGAATTTTGGGATTTAATGTTAAGATATGTATAAGTACAAGGCTATTTCACTTAGTTTCACCTAGCAAATTGAGGTTATCATAAGAGAATTTTCACAAGAGAATTATATAGCATTCAAGAGCAATTTCTAAGGCATTCAAGGGCAGATTTGAAAAAGATTATTGCAACAATCAAGATCGATTTCATCATGTCAAGGATTTAGTGCATAATGAATATTGTTGAGCTAATGTTTTGATGTATCATTCAAGTTCATAATCCAGATCTACATTCATTGAGGCCACTTCCTGTTAGTTTGCACATCTACAATCCAAGGTTTCAATTGAGGATTGGTGAGTTATGAAATTACATTTGTTCATTCATTTTTCCTTCCATGCATTGTTTCATTACAAGGTTTAATTACCAAAATGAGGTTTGACCAAGCAAAACTCCTATTCCCTAAGAAACAAAAAACTTCTCTCCTTTAATGTGTGATTGTAGGTTTTAGGTTGAAGATCATTTGGAGAGAAAAATTGCAAAAGTTTTCAATTGTCAAAGTTGTCTAAGTTGCTAAGAAAGTTGTCAAATCACAGAAATTGAGCTACAAGATTTAATTCTAACTTTTTGACAGTGCCCAACTAGGATCTGGGAGTGAAAACTAAGAGGAACAAAACCCATAAACAAATTTTCTAGATCCCTAGCCAGGATCCATTCGCCATAGGGAGAATGAGTCCTTAGTGAGGTTTGAAAAAGCACTTTTTGCAATAAGTACATAACATTTAACCCTCTTAAAACATACCTTTTGATTGATATATTAGTTATGTTTGATTTATGTAACTCATTTACACATCATGACCCTCATATTGAATGAAATAGAGTGAAAAATAGGTGAATCATCCTTGTTCCATATTGATTCTCACCCTATTTTCCTTTTGTAGACATCAAAAAATTGTCCTCTTACAACCCCTGTCTCGGCATTACATCATTTAGGCATCTTGTAGCATGCTTTGCCCTAGGTACCCATGTCATCATCTATTTAATTAAATAAATTTTATTTATTTAATTAAATTCATATTCATAATCCATCCATTTCTCTAATGTTAATTAAATAATTTATATTATTTAATTAATTAAATCATTTCTATTAATTCCTCTAATGTTAATTAAATAATTTATATTATTTAATTGATGAAATCATAAATTCAACGTTAATTAAATAAATCAAAAATTTATTTAATTAATAAAATCCTAAAAAGATCTTCTCTTTCTTTCCAAAACTGAACTCATGTGTATCTAATTAATTAATTTAATTAGATAATTCATCAATTATCCTTCTCGTCTTTTTCAAGATTTATTTCCTTTAAAACAGGAAATGAAACCTTTCTATCTTTTTTGAAATCTTATCTCATCTCATTGTATTTCCTCTTTTGTCGAAAATCAAATCCTTATCAATCTTATCAAATCTTATCTCTGTCCATATCGAAAATCTATAAATCTAACCTTTCACAAGCCATTTGCATCAAATCTTCTTCTAGCATCTTCATTCTGTCAAAATAATTCTTCAATCCATCTCTATCATTCTCTTCATTGGTCATTTTCGTCATCAAGTCGTTATGCTGCAGGAATGAGCACTCAACACTCCTCTATTATCAACCTTCAAAATCTTGCATCCTTGTGCAGGTGGAGAAGACCAATGGAGATAAATCAAGTTTAGTGTGGAGATTGGTTTGCATTTGTGCTTCGTATTGTGATTTCCTTGTTATTTTGTACTCTATTGTGCTTGATAGGAATTAGTTAATTTATTGTTTCAACATTAAATCTGATTGATTATTTCCCTATCTTCATATTGGCACCCACCGTGGGGCCTTGCCCCGTTTTTAACATTTATCTGCAAGTTTTTTGATAGGATTTCGCGTTTTGGAATTCGGCTTTTGGAAAAAAAATTCTGTTTTAGCGCATATGAGGATTTTTGTAGCACATCTGGGGGGTTTTTGTAGCGCATCCAAGGATTTTAACAGTGCTTTTGAAGGTCTTATACAAAACAAAATGGCGCATATACCATTCCATTAAAAAATTCGTAAAAAAAATAAAATAAAATTTTTAGTGCATCTTGGACTTATTTTAGCACATTTGGGACATTTTTTTTTAGCGCATATAGCCTCTGTTTTAGCACATATGGGGTATGTTTTAGCGCATAGACCTCTGTTTTAGCATTTTTTTAGTAAATCTTAAAATGGCTGTATCTTGGTCATTTTTTGGTCTTTTTGAGTGATTTTTTTTTATATGGGGTATAATTTCATAAACTATCCAATGGTGCAGGTTTTTATCAACTTTGATAGAGTTAAAGTTATCAATTTTTCATATATTCTTCAGCGCATATGACTTTTGTTCTAGCAGATTTTTAATTTGTTTTTTTTGTCTTGGTGACTTGTTGGTGAATCATACAGAGCTGGAAAAGCATTGGGATCACTCACAACATCAATTTGGAAAGCGAAAATAACTAGGTTCACTCGTCTCATCCTTCATCTCATTAATCTTATTTGTCACACATTTCAATTTGGGACATAAAATCAAATCTTGTTTGATCACATCATTGCAATTGGTTCAAAATGAATCTTGTCTTCAATCACATATCGAAAATTGGGTCTAAAATTAACCACTATCTTCCTACACATTTGATTTGGGATCTAAAAAGAACGAGTGCTTCATGGCTTTCTTGCACACATTTCCTTTCTAAGGGTCAATTAACAACTATGAGTGTGAATCAAGTGTGTGTGTGATCACAAACACCTCACTTGGTTTGCTTTTTCCAAACCCTTTCTAGGAGGCCTTCTAGGGGATTTCATCACCCCTGGGGATGACCTCAATTGAAGTGTGAATTGAAAGACACGCTTGTTTGGGAGTTGAAATATTGTCACTCTAAGCTAAGCCCCAAAGAACTTTATACCTTTGGGAAGTGACGGTGAAGGGTGGGTTACCCCTTTCTCTGGACTTATTGGTAGGATTTTTCTTTCAAATTATCCTTAGTCAGCCTTGTGTAGACTAGCTTGAGACCTAATTGGCCCTACCTACTTGACTAGTTCTAGCACTTGTTGATGTGTCTTCTTCAAGTGTATGCTTAATAATCACATTCATAATTTCAAATTCAAACTTGCTTATGTGTCTTGCGTGTGTGATTCATGTGTGTGCATGTGTGATCATTTATTTAAACATTTCCAAATCAAGCTAAGCACCAAACACATAAAGACAAGTCACTCTACATGTTCTTCCAACACATTCATATTCAATCTCCTTCATCCTAATCATTCTTCTTAGCCACATCCTATCCATTTCATCCTAATCAATCAAGTCACCCAATCTAATCATTCCACATCATCACCATCACCAACCTAGTCCTAGTCACCACTTGTCGAAATGGTCATAATAATAAACAAGCCCAATCCTAATCATCAGCCCAAAATCATAATCCAAGGATTCTCTTTCTCTAGGCCAAATCATGAGACAAAACCTAAGCCTGAAGTCATAATTCAAGGAGTCTCTTTCTCTAGTTCAAATCATGAAACAAAACCAAAACATAAAATCAAACTTCGAGGGGCTTCTCCTACCAAAACAAAGTCCTAGCATCCCAACTTCAAAACCTCCTTCAAACACTTCACCAAATACCCCAACCCCTAGACCTCCAAACCATACAAATCCTTCAAACCCTCTTCCAAAACTTTCAACAAATTAAATCACCTCAAATCCAACACCTCCTAGCTCAAGCCAATCAATTCATTTCCACTTGTCAAATTAACAACCACAACATTATCCCCTATCCATTCATTATCAACCAATGCCACCTCAACCTAATGTGCCATCTCCTTCCACCTCATACCAATCTAATCCATCCACTTCATATATCAATGCCACATCAACCTAACAAGCCACATCACAACAAACACATCTAAACTTAAGTTCTACCTTGCAACAAGGCCAAACTTCCTCAAGTCTTAATGCCACCTTCGACAAGGGGAACACCAATCTAGCTCATGCACCCTTACCACTATCCAATCAAAACCAAAACCCTAATCCAACACCTTCCACCCATACACCTACAAAGGATGTGACCCAATGGCTACTAGCAAGGAATCAAACATTGCCATGTCATCCAACTCATATTCTTGAACATACAAAAGAGTCATCAAACATCATGCCAAGTCCTTCAAGCCAACCATGTCATCCACAACCCCTTGAGCCAATTCCAGAGTCTCCCCTCGTATGTCCAAGTCACCCTCTATCATGCTCCTATGTTGTTGACCATCAAGAACATGACAAGTCTCTCCATGATAAATCCCCTTCCACCTTCATTCAAATAAGTCATGAGGTATGTCAAAAACACAACCCTAAACATGAGGAAACATTACCCCCTCATAACATAAAGATCAACACCCTCCTAATGATTATGTTCATAACACACCTAATACTATTCTTGATCAATCTTTCATCTTTGATCAAGACCCCTTTTATGATCAAGAAGACCATGATGATCCCCTTATCCAACTTTATGCATTCCATGGTCAAGAGCTTGCCACCTCACCCATCCATGATACACAAACATCCACTTCCCATGATGAGACATATGCCTCCCCAACACACATAGAAGATCAAACAAATACCTTGGATCTAAGTGAACACAATGCTAATCAAGATCCTAATGATCCTCCATCACCCACTATCGACCCCATTGCAAGTCTTCCATCATATCCTATTGGTATTTCCACCCTCATTCATGAATGTTCCTCCTTAGAACAACAAAAACCATTATCTTCCCTTGTGTCATTTTCTCCATCTAATAAGGAACTCATGTCTAGTGTTCCACCTACACCTAGTCCCATTATCCATTGCATACTCCAAAACATGAACCACCAAGGTAAAGGTCTAGACCTTCATGAACAAGGTATTTTGGAGCCCATCCATGTCAAAGTCCCTCCAGGCTCTTATGGCCTTGGCCATACACCCCAAGGACAACAACCTAAAGATGTTGGTACTTCCTCCATGCATCCTAAGTCCACTTTCCATCATGAAGCCTATCATACACCTAAAACATATGTTTACATCCCCCCTCCATCATTCTACAAATGTCAAAAGCATGTGACCATACACCTTCCACCACCCACTTTTCCACCATTACTTCCAACTCCTAATATCCCTCCATCCACTTTTCCACCATTACTTCCAACTCCTAATATCCCTTCATCAACTTTTCCACCATTAATTCCAACTCTAAATATCCCTCCATCAACTTTTCCACCCTTACTCCCAACACCTAATAGTCCTACCATTCATTCCTCTTATCCATCCATCCATAAATCGTCTAAACATCTTAATCATGACCAATCAATGCACACATTGTCTAAACATAAAGCTTCCACTCATTCCATCAAACCCAAGGGATTCCAAAATGAAAATTTGGATGCCTCTACACATAAAGTCAAAAATTATAATGGTCCTAATGCCTTAGCATACAATTGCAAACTATCAAAGCCAAGTACATCTAAAAGGCTATATAATCCCATACCTCCAAAAGTAAAGGCCAAAACTAAAATGGTTTGGGTACCTAAGCAAAAAGAAATCAAGTCAAACAAGGCACCCACATCACAAAAATCCCAACCATCCACTCCCATCCAAAATGCACATTCCATTCAAAAATATCATATTCCATCCCACAAGCCAAACAAAAATCATACAAATATCAAGTCTATGTGGGTACCTAAGGCACTTCATCCACCACCTCCTAAGCAAACATCTCCATTGCTTCCTACACCCCATCCACATCAAAAGCTTCAACGTTTATCACAGTGTGTGCAACCATTGGTCATGGTTCCCTTCCATTTCACAACAATTCCACATACCTCCATCTCCCCATCCTTCATGCATTATCCTACATATCTCCCCCACCATCTTCCTATAGTCCATGCTTTTGCATAAACCTTTCATCCATCATTTTTCACAAGTCCTATTCAATCCACATCATCATCCACTATTCCCCATCCATTCTTACATAAGACTTTCATAATCCGCCATCTACCTAATCCATCCCTTTCATGTCATCTCTTACCAACATCTATGAGCATGATGACATTTGACATGGTCCATGCAATGACATCCATCCCTAGTGGGACTACCGCCTTTCATGTAACTAGACACTTGAATCCCTCCTATCCATATTCCCCTTCTATCCAAAAATACAAAAAAAAAAAAAAAAGTAAAGAGAAATCCCTTCGTCCAATGGTGAAAACCTAGTAAACAGGCACCTTGGATAAGTACCATGATGAAAACCTAGCAAATAGGCATCATGTGTAGGTTGATCTTCTATGTCACTTACACTTGGGGGCACAATGTCTTATCTATCCAACCTATCATTTTCATGTCATATCATTTCCATCCTACCTACCATCTTTAGCCATCCTATTAAGTCCATTCATACATCCCTATCATATTGAGTCCATCCATCCACCCTTCTTTTGATTTTGGTGAAGATATAGGGGCAAAGGTTGAAACATGTTTTTGGTATCTCTTGACATACCTCATCCTATCTAAACCAATCATGCCATTATCCTGTTGTCATACATTTTGTCTAGAAACATCCTAAGTCTTGTACCTAGAATGGGGCATGCTATTCCTATGCGACATAGTCTTTGTAAATCACATCCTTGCTCTCTTATGAGGCATACATCCATACCATCCATGCATATAGCATGAGCCTTTTTACCATCACCCACTCCTTCATCCATCAATCCCATTTATCTCCTTGCACCTAGACTTGGTTTTCCCCTTGTCATTGGTATCTAGCACAAAGGCTACTCAAAAATCCAAAAAAAAAAAAACATCAAAACATTTCAAAAATTCAAAAACATCAAAACACATTTCAAAATCCAAAAATTTAAAACATTTCAAAATCCAAAAAATCAAAACATTTCAAAAATTCAAAAAAATCAAAATATCCCCAAAAATACAAAAAAATCAAAACATTTCAAAAATCCAAGCAATAAAATCAATCCATCCAATTACTTCTTCCAATTTCATCTACTTTATCCATCACCTCAATCCAATCATTCCACCATTCAACCAAATCAATCATCTTCATCAAAACCATTTCATCCAATCAAATCAATCAAATCAATCCAAGCAAATATCCAAATGCAAGTCAATCCTTAATCCATAACAATCAAGTCGATCAATCTTGTCAAATTATCCAATCACATTCTTCGGCACTGATCCTAATCTTGTTGTAAACCAAATCAACCAGTCAATCAATCAATTATCATCATCCTTGTGTTGCTCTAGGGACATGCCACTCCCTACAATGACAACACTATCATCATCATCAATCAATCAATCAATCAACAGTTTACAGCTTGACAGGGGCAATACCTTGTTTGTTTTTGTATCATTTGTGCATGCTTGCCTGCTTGCTTGTGTGTGTTATCATTTTATCTTGCATTTGTATCAAATCCATATACTTCCAGCTAATATTCATATCTTGTGTGTGTTGGAATATCTTTTTACATTATCCTTTGCATATAAGGTCACATAATACCTTTTGTGCATTAGGACTTTAATGCTCTAAGTCTCCTTCCTCATATGTCTAGACAAGGTTGTATTATGTTGGGGCACGAGACACATCGTCACCTTGGTCCTTATATCTTTGTGCATAACATCTAGTGCTAAATCAAACATCATGGTTGCTCACCTTCATTGCAGCATAACGTATCATTATTATCCTTCATCCACTTCATATCTTGCATCATTCAAATTGCCTATCCTTATCATTTCATTTTGAGAGCCTATCTGTGTTTGTTCAACCAGCCTATCCTCTCGAGGGGGCATCATCATTCCATCATCCTATCTTTCTAGCATTAAACCATTTTCCTCTATCCATACCTTAACTTCTTTGAAATGATGTTACTCGACACAAATCTCATCATCTAGAACATCATCTCAAAGAGGGGCAAAATGTAGACATCAAAAAATTGTCCTCTTACAACACCTGTCTCGGCATTACATCATTTAGGCATCTTGTAGCATGCTTTGCCCTAGGTACCCATGTCATCATCTATTTAATTAAATAAATTTTATTTATTTAATTAAACTCATATTCATAATCCATCCATTTCTCTAATGTTAATTAAATAATTTATATTATTTAATTAATTAAATCATTTCTATTAATTCCTCTAATGTTAATTAAATAATTTATATTATTTAATTGATGAAATCTTAAATTCAATGTTAATTAAATAAATCCAAAATTTATTTAATTAATAAAATCCTAAAAAGATCTTCTCGCTTTCTTTCCAAAACTGAACTCATGTGTATCTAATTTATTTATTTAATTAGATAATTCATCAATTATCCTTCTCGTCTTTTTCAAGATTTATTTCCTTTAAAACAGGAAATGAAATCTTTCTATTTTTTTTGAAATCTTATCTCATCTCATTGTATTTCCTCTTTTGTCAAAAATCAAATCCTTATCAATCTTATCAAATATTATCTCTGTCCACATCGAAAATCTATAAATCTAACCTTTCACAAGCCATTTGCGTCGAATCTTCTTCTAGCATCTTCACTCTGTCAAAATAATTCTTCAATCCATCTCTATCATTCTCTTCATTGGTCATTTTCATCATCAAGTTGTTATGCTGTAAGAATGAGCACTCAACACTCCTCTATTATCAACATTTGAAATCTTGCATCCTTATGCAATGGAGAAGAGCAATGGAGATAAATTGAGTTTAGCATGGAGATCGGTTTACATGTGTGCTTCGTATTGTGATTTCCTTGTTATTTCGTACTCTATTGTGCTTGATAGGAATTAGTTAATTTATTGTTTCAACATTAAATTTGATTGATTATTTCCCTATCTACACCTTTATTTCATTTTGGTGAACCCAACCTGACCCTTTAATCATTGCATTTTTTGATTTTGGAGTCCTTTTCATCCTAGATCTAGATCTTGCATTCATTTGCATTGAATTAGGTTTAATTTAGGGTGTCTAATTTGCATTCAAATTTGCATCTCATCTACGGCTTTAGGATTACATTGTTTACGTTCTTTAACTCTGAAAAATACAAAAAAAATAGTCATCTTGCATATCATTTACATCATATAAACTTGCATTTGAAAACTAAAACGAAAATTGCATATCAAACTAGGTTTTCTAGGTTATCATTTTTTCATAATTTGCACTTGCATTTACAAAAAAACTAAAGCTGACACTTGTTATAACCAACCTAAATCTAAAAACCATTGGAAAACACCTAAAAATTAATAAAAAATCAATTTCAAAACCCTAATCTAGGACCCATTTTCCCTAGGGAAAATGAGTCCTTGATCAAGCCAAAATCTACATTTCTAGGAATTAAAATATTCATTTTTTTGCTTTTGTTTGTTCAATTCAGGCTTCTATTACAATTTGTTGAGTTTCTATTTCATCAATTTGATCATATCTAGCTTAATTTGGTACATTTAGTGCATTGTGTGATTTCAAAATTGCATTTACAAGATTTCATTTTTAGATTATTCCATAGAGTAATTAGAAAATTGCCTTGTTAGAATATGAAAATTACATTTACACATTGCATTCTAGGTCATTGCATTACATTTTAAGCCTCTTTCCATTTTGGGTTTTCACACTAAGTTCATGAAACTTGTATGAGCTTTACAACTTGGTGTCTTATTAGCAATACTATTATGAGACGTAGTTTGAGGCTCATGTCATCCTGTGATACAAAATCCATTGTGGATCTTGGGTTTTCTAACTCTCTTTCTCATAGTGTTAATAATCAACCCCTTATGGATCATAGTATGCATACCTCATTTCCCATGAATTCCCCTCCTATACAACCAATGTGCATGGTGTTCATTTCTCACAGGAAGACATAAAAAGACTAGATGAAGGCCTAGAAAAGTTGAAAGACACTATGCTTACTGAAAGTATGTACATTAGTATGATTCCTACTTTACAAAATCTAAGGAAAATGCTTAAAGCTGCAAACGGAACACAAATTTTCAATAGCCTCAATTGCTTCCTTCATGAGAACTTAAACAAACAAGAGAATAATAACATACATGCCTCGATCAACTTTATCAAAGCTATACTTCGTAAGGGATCAACCAAAATGCCTCTTGATATTGCTTTCTCACAAAAAGACATACTTAAACATGCACCCAATGGTCCTCTTTACATAGCTAGAAGAATCAATGACAAGCCTACTGATGGGATATTAATTGATCTCGTCTGTGTAAAGAATGTGATCATTGAATAATTCCTTTTTGAGCATGAACTCTATCAAGATACATATGACAAACTAAAAGCATTGATCAAAACGCATAATGGTTTTTCTCTCCCTACAATTGGCTCAATAAATTTCCCTTTAAAAGTCAGACTGAAAACATTAAGTGTCTTATTCACCATCATCTCGTCATCAAACCAATTTCATGTGAAGTGAGGCTACCCATGGCTTCACTCCATGAATGTCATCCCGCCGGTTGTGCATAATGTTTAAAGTTTCCCTTTGGCAATGAAATCTTTATAGTGCATCGTAGTGGCTTTAATCTTGTCTTTTTGTGGGAACTTTTCATTGGATTTATTTTGGCCAGAACCTATTGAACCTATTAGACCTCGTGAAGACTACTTTTTTGAATCATATAAAATTTTTAAGGTGAAACACATAGAAAAATTATCCCTTAGAAACATGTTGCAACCCATGATTGAGCCACCTATCCTTGAAAAAACTATGATTGAACCAAAATCCCTTCCAAATATCAAAGAGCAACCTATGACAAATCCTCCTACCATTTCCTATAAGAGACCAGAAGACAATCAAAACAATCTTGTTGTGCCTCCTAAAGTCAAACAAGTTTACAAAGCTAAAGATAAATTGATTGAACAACCTCCTATAGTTCCTTCCATTCCTCCCCTAAGGGAAGAAAAGAAACCTATGGTCGACAAACCAACTCCTACACAATCACAAATTGACAACAGATTGAGATGAAACTAAAATTCTAGAGAGTGTAGGCGTAGACGTCGTGCTATTGCTCATATGTTATAAACTAAAGAAGAAAAGAACAAGATAGAAAATCAAAATCTAAACTTTCCTAAAGAAATGCATGATGATTATATATCTTTGCCGCAATGTAAACATGAAAAACCTTTTAGAGACATTATGATTCAACCTCCTATTGTTTTTAACTTAGATGATGACATTGATATTGCAAAGATTGATGAACAAGCTAATAATGAGTTGAATTCATTTTTCTACTCTTCTATGAGCTTAAATGATAATTCTCCTAATAAGAGTGTTGAACTTGGTGCTTCCCCTAGTTCGGAACTTGCCATTGTCCCTTTAGCTAGTTGTCTACCTTTCGTATATATTGACCGAGCTTTGGATGCAAACAACTTGCTATAGGTTGACTTGCATGTGCCTTACTATTATTTTTGAATTTTTTTTCATGTTTCTTTATGTGATTGCATGTGCGTAATTTGATCCCTCGTGTTTTTTCATTTCATGTATCTCTCTTTTTGTGCATTCCTCTATATGTATCTACATTCTTCTCTACGTCATAAACATTTTCCTTTTTCACTTGTCTTGTATTTTTTTTTGGGGGTGACGCAAGGTGTTGAGACATCTAGGTCTCTTCCATGATGACCCAAAAGGATTTTTCTTTGTTTTAGTTCTTTGTGTCATTCTTCCAATTCTATGAGTATTTGGGGAATGATGACATTTCTAAGCTCTATAACAACATTGTAGCAAAGACATACTAACCCAAATCCATAGATCCCTTATGTATTTTTGGGCGCAAACCCCCCTCCCTTTTCATGGTGTAGCTTTATTTTTGAAACATGACTTGTCATAGAGTTTTCTGAAGAAGCTCTCATGCCTTCGGAGTAAACATTGGCTACTTTAAAGTAGTTGCTCATAGCAATGGTGTTAGCAACCACTTTAAAGTGGGGGCATACATTGATAATATGTTTTGAAAATTTTCATGTTTCATGGTGTGATTTTATTTTTTCTTATGATGTGTCATTTTCTTGGTGGTGTAATTGGGTTTGATGTCCTCCAAAAGTGTGATATTTCTTAGCATATGAATTTCCTCTTAGTGGTGATGCAACACACTACATTCCCTAAGTTGTGAATCTTTTACTCTTGACTTGTCCTCTCTTGGAGACATTAGGAATGATGTTCCCTAAGAAGACGACCTTACACGAATGAAGCAAAAACCCTTTGAACAAAAATTTTTACTAGCATTATTGTTCATAAGTATTGTTGGGAATAGGATTCCATTTAATTGCAATCCTAAACATATTTCATGTATCTCCTAAGTCCTTGGAAAGTGTTCCCTAACACTAGGATTAGAAAGAGATTAAATTCAAATGAAATGAACATGTTAATTGACATTTGTAATTAATTCTAAATAATAGGAACATGTGAGGGCATCCAAGAAGAGTTCCTAAATAATAGGAGCACACGGGGCACCCACATGGAAGGTGGAACTCACCTTGAGTTAAGTTAACTGTTTGGAGAAAAATAACACTTCAATAATGCATGTAAAGATCCTAGAAGTTAGGGATTGATGTTTACATGCATGAAGTTAGTTTAGTTCAATACAGTTCAATTCAATACAATTCAATTCAACATTAGTTCAATTCAATTCAGTTTAGTTTAGTTCAGTTCAGTTCAGGTCAGTTATCTTCAGTTGCATGTAGTTAGTTTCAATTGAATGCTAGTTGAATTCAGTTGACTTGGAATGCATGACTAATGACTTGAGTTTCATGATAGATAACAAGAGATACATTCAGTTAAGTGGGAATGATCAATCATGCATGATATTGGCATGAATGTTGGAGAGATATGTTTCAGTTAACTAAGATTGGTCCTTGAACCCACCTTGGGCACCCAAGTTAGCATCTTGGAGTTAAAACTTTTGCATGATAAGATACTTTTTAAGGCTGAGATATGTGGGCCCATTCTTGGGTGCCAATTTTGAGGAGAAGCTTACAAAATATCTTCAGAATCAACGTTGAGTTATGACTTCAATTTTGGATGCCCAAATTGATGGACTTGGTTTGACATTGTTTTTCACTGAAGAACTGTACTTGAAAAAAAAAAGGCGTAGGTTTTGTGAGATAAGCTTTGTGTTTTGTAATTGTAAAATCTTTGGAGTTTACAAGGCTCATTATTGTCTATAAATTGTAGCAAGTTGAAGAGAATTTAATCAGAGTTTATTGTCGGTTGTGAAGAAGAATTGTTGAAGGAAAAAGAAGCATCTCAAGCAAGGATTGATAAAGAATTATTATAATCTTGTTCTAAGGTTAAATAATACAAGCACTATTGATTCTGGTGGTGGATTTTTTTCCCAAAAGGGTTTCTCTATGGTATATGTTGTGTCACTTCTATCTTTTGGTCTTATTCTTCTACAATCTTTTGTCTACTTCCTCAAATGGTAAAATGAATCTAAACAGATAATCATCCACAAAGAAATTGTAACAAATAACACTTAATTAGATCTACAGTATAATAGATTTACAAGTTTTAAAGCTACATAATTACCTCCATTTTCAACATTTGGTATCAGAGCTAACGGTTGGGGTAGAGCTTGGAGATGCCTTTCTCTTAAAAGTTTGAAGGTTTCTTGGTTGTAGTGGGAGCTTTTACTATTGTGTTATTTCTGATTTTGGAAAATAAGTTTGTTACAATGAGTTTTAATTCTCGTTTAGATATTGAAAGATTCAATGGATCTAATTATGAGATGTGGAAACTAAAAATGGAGGATCTCCTTGAAGAGAGATATTAATGATTAGTTGTTAGTAATGATACAAAGTCACCTACAATGATGTTAGATGAGGATTGGGCTAAGTTTGATAAGAAGGAAAGAGGGATTTTAAGATTATGTCTTGCTGATATTGTTCTCTTGAATGTTTTAGAAGAAATTAATGCATATAAGTTGTGGAAGAGAATAGGTGATATCTATCGAACCAAAAGTCTTACTAATAAGTTGTATTTGAAAAGGTAGTTGTATTCTTTAAAGATGAAAGATGGTGATTTTGTTGCAAATAATTTGAATGCTTTTATTTTGATTCTAAGTCAGTTAGCATCTGTAGATGTAAAGCTAGAAGATGAAGATAAATGCATTTTGTTACTTTTTTCTTAACCAGAATCTTGGGAAAATCTAATTGTTGCTATTAGTGGTAGTGGTGTAGATCTGAAGATGGAAAATATAATTCCTACTCTCCTATCAGAGGAGATGAGGAGGAAGTCTAAAATAGAAATCCAAGATGCCTTGTTTGTAAAAGGTAGTCTTGAGAAAAATGAACCTAAGGGAGACAAGGAAGGGAAGGGTAAGTCTAAAGGATGGAGTAAGGTAAAGTATTGGAACTATGGGAAAGTGGGACATGTGAAGAACGATTGTAAGAATAAGAAAAAGAGTTATGATTCTTCTATAGAAGAATCCTCAGATGACAGTAATCACACATTGATCATTTCATGTAAAAATGTTAATGATGACTCTTTGCTTGATGTTAAAGAGTGATCTTCATGAAGAGGATGGTAGTCATGATTCCATTTGTAGCTCGTACCACAGTTCAGTGGGATTTGTTAGCAGTGACGTGGATGCATCGTTGGTAAGGTTATCTTCATGTGATTAGGGATATGTTTTTTCTTGGTTTAGAGTGGTTGCTATTATGTCATGGTTTACTCTTGATACGCGTTTAGAGTTTGGCATGGTACTTGTTCTCTTGAGAATAGGATGTTTATGTATGTTATGATGCATGTCATCTCCTTGGAGGAGATGGTTACATCATGTTGTCATGTTTATGTTCTTGATTCATGATTGGAACTTTGACATTGATCTTGTGTAGTTCTCTTATGTATTGGGTACATTAATCATTTGCTTAAGTACTTCATGATAGTGTTATGTTGCATTTGGAGTTTGGCATGGATTGGTTGGTTACAAGTCCTCATAGATACTAGAAGAAATAGGTGAGGCTCGATTTCTCTTATGGTAAGAGATATATGTTGGAATGGTTACTTGTAAAAAAAAAATTCAACAGTAAAGACTGAGAAGCCTACACCTTGGTTGGACATGAGTTCAACACACTCGATGGTTACACATGCCTCCAAAGAGGAAGTTTGGTTACAGAGACTTGGGAAAGGTATTGGTTTTAATCGCAATTAAGTTAAACTTGAATGTGATAGTCAGAGTGCTATTTGTTTAGCAAAAAATCCTATGTATCATGCTCGTACTAAGCATGTTGATATACAATATCACTTTGTGAGAGAAATGGTTGAGAGTGGGAAGGTATTAATTAAGAAAGTTGACAATTTGATTAATGTTGCAGATTATCTTATGAAACTAGTTCCTACATATAAGTTATCTTGGTTTTGAGTATTAATCATTTTCTTGGAGCTTTATGATTATGCATGTTGCATTTGAAGTTGGCATGGATTGATTAGTTAGTGCAAGAAGGCCATTAACCTTGATTCTTGTACTTGATTTACAATAATGATTCCTTGTTTAGAATAATTACAATGTATAATGTCAAGTGGGAGAATGTTGGGAATAGGATGTCATTTAATTGCAATCTTAAACATATTTCATGTATCTCCTAAGTCCTTGGAAAGTGTTCCCCACCACTAGGATTAGAAAGAGATTAAATTCGAATGAAATGAACATGTTAATTAACATTTGTAATTAATTCTAAATGACAGGAGCATGTGAGGGCATCCAAGAAGAATTCCTAAATAATAGGAGCACATGGGGCACCCACATAGAAGGTGGAACTCACCTTGACTTAAGTTAACTATTTGGAGAAAGATAACACTTCAGTAATGCATGTAAAGATCCTACAAATTAGGGATTAATGTTTACATGCATGAAGTTCAGTTTAGTATAGTTCAGTTATGGTTCAATTATCTTCAATTGCATGTAGTTAGTTTTAGTTGAATGCTCGTTGACTTTAGTTGACTTGGAATGCATGACTAATGACTTGAGTTGCATGATAGATAACAAGTGATACATTTAGTTAAGTGGGGATGATCAATAATGCATGATAATTGCATGAATGGTGGAGAGATATGTTTCAGTTAATTAAGATTGACTTGGACTCACCTTGGGCACCCAAGTTGGCATCTTGGAGTTAACACTTTTGCATGATAAGATATTTTATAAGGCTGAGATAAGTGGGCCCATTATTGGGTGCCAACTTTGAGGAGAAGCTTACAAGATATCTTCGGAATCAACGTTGAGTTATGACTTCAGTTTTGGATGCCCAAATTGATGAAGGACTTGGTTTGACATTTTTTTTCATGGAAGAATTATACTTGCAAAGAATAGGTGTAGTTTTTGTGAGATAAGCTTTTTGCTTTGTAATTGTAAACTCTTTGGAGTTTACAAGCCTCATTATTGTCTATAAATTACATCAAGTTGAAGAGAGTTTAATCAGAGTTTATTGCAGGTTGTGAAGAAGAATTTTTGAAGGAAAAAGAAGCATCTCAAGCAAAGATTGATAAATAATTATTATAATCTTGTTCTAAGGTTAAATAATACAAGCACTATTGATTTTGGTGGTGGAGTTTTTTCTTGAAAGGGTTTCTCCACGGTATATGTTGTGTCACTTCTATCTTCCAGTCTTATTCTTTTGCAATCTTCTGCCTACTGCTACAAATGGTAAAATGAATCTAAACAAATAATCATCCATAAAGAAATTGTAACAAATATCACTTACTTAGTTCTACAGTATAATAGATTTGCAAGTTTTAAAGCTACATAATTACCTCCATTTTCAACAAGTGTTAGCATAACACAGCTTGCTAACCTTGTGATGCTCAAACCCTAATAAAAGCCATAAGGCATAACAAACCTTGATTTCCTATGGAGCCTTCCCCTTGTTCATAGGTGTTTGACATAACGTAGCCTGTTAAGCCCTATGGAGCTCAAAACCCTAAATTCAAGGCCACCTAACATAACACACCTTGCTTTCCTATGGAGCCTTTCCTTACGTTGTGGTGCCTTATTGAACTTTTCAAGAGGATAGCTTCAATATGGTATGGGAGCCTAATATGATTCTCTCATTTTCCACCCTATTGGAAGACTCACCTAGTGTACAACCTAGAGTTTCACTACCTTGAAGTGAGCACAAACCAATATTCTAGAGGTGTTCCACATCGCGTTGGACAATCTAGGCTTGATATTTTTGGTCTTTTATGTTGTCTGATTGTGTATATTTATCATTTTTGCATACATAAGTGTCTTGAATTTCTAATTTAGTGGGAGTTTGACATGGAGTCATACTCTCACTAAAGTGTGGGAAAACTATAATATCGGAAAAAGTATCCTTTTTTCCTTAGTTTGGGAATAATTAATATTAATATGAGCTTCATGTTGCTTTGATTTAGTGTTGTAACATATTTTACACATTCACATTAAGTTTAGGTCCCTTTTAAATTAAATTGACTAAATTGTGCATTATTTAGGGTGTTGTAAAGTGTATCTTTACACTTCCACACTAATCTAGGGCTTTATTAATTAATTGAGGTTAATTTTCCTTAATTGGCCCCTTTAATTCAATTCTAAGCCTAATTAATTGCAAATTTAGAGGGATAAAACCCAGAATTCCTAAATGTCGTTACACAACACTTAATTTTAGAAGGTGTGTCCTAGGTTAGTGACCTAGGACCCATTCGCCAAATGGAGAATGGGTCTTCACTAGGTCCTAGGACCCTATTTTTACATGATCTTTCACATTGTCCGAAGTGTTTCCTAGTTAAGTGAGCTAGGACCCATTCACCCTATGGTGAATGGGTCCTCACTTAGACCTAGGACCCCTCTTTGAAATATGTTTTTGGTGGTATTTTAATGATTTCAAATCTAATATTTGATGTTGGCTTGTAATTGTAGACACATAAAATGTATCAATTGATATTGTGCATCCGATCCTGACTACTAACATCATTTCATCATGAATCATCCCTCGATCTAACCATTTAATCAAATTCCCCTATTTGATTAAATTCATCAATATTCCTCTCTTAATTAAATAAATTAGTTATCTAATTAAGTCACATCTTCTCGATAATTAAATTAATCATCTAATCTAATTATCCCTATTTAATTAAATAATCAATTTTATTTTATTAAATCTCTAAAGTCTATCTATTTAAATTAAATAAATTAAAACCTTATTTAATTTGATCTAACATCATCTCTTTAATTAAATAAATCAAAATCTTTAGCTAATTAATCTCTTATCACATTCCTCTCATATTTGATTTAAATAAATCCTAAAATCTAAGTCAATTAGGCCACATCACCTAATCTCCTATTAAATTAATTAACCCTTGATTAATTTAATTCTAATTCATGTCCCATCCTCTAGCTTTTCCCACTTGCACATGAAAATAGATTTAATTGATTTATTAAATCCTTTATTTTCCTCAACAAGGCATCTTTTGGAATATTCCTCCAAGTTTGAATTCAAATTCCAAGTTGACATGTACATCCAACAAAGCATTTACTCCATCTTACATGTCCTTTTCCTTGAGCCAAGTGGCATTTATTGCATTTTCCCTTCCCTCTTGCTTGTCATTTCAACAAATTTGAAATTCAAAAATATGCATTTATTGGCACAATCCTCAAAACTTGCACATCCTCCATCCACTCATGGGTTGAAAAGTGGCATCTTGCCATTGGATGAATGTTAGTCCCACATTGCTCAAATTTGGACATTCATCCATCTTGGCATTATATAAATAAAGAGCTCATATCCTCATTTTATCATCCACAAATTATGCAAAGTTACCATGCTCAAATATCTATCAAATTTCATCCATCATTATTGAATATTAGCTAGGTTATGTAGGTTTTTAGCTTGGATCACTCTTCAACATCAACAAAGTGGATCAAATCTCTTCATCACATCAATCTTGCATCTTAGGAATTGGGAAAGGGCCAATTTTCACATCAAATTGGCACCAATTCCCCCATGGGATCATAAGTTTACTACTTCAATTAGGATTCAATCTTTTGTTTGTTATTTTCATTATTTTTTTTCTAATTTGAACTTGGTGAATGGATTTCATGGGGAATCCTTGTTCTTGCTTGCAATCTATAACTTAATGTGTTTGTTGTTATTGTTTTACAAGTATTAGGATTGGGGTTCACACAATTGGTGCTAGGAGGGAAAAATCTCATTTTTTATCATTTTTTTCACAAAATTTTGCATTTTTGTTTGTGCACAGGAAAATTCCCACGTTGGGAGCCCAACGTTGTTGTTTTAGCACCGTTGACTCTCCAGCGTTGCCATATAGCACCGCTAGAAAATCAAACTCTGATGTTTTAGCCATCCCGCCTAATTTTTTTGAATTTAAATTTTAAACAACATTGAGCAAAAGTGTGACACAATTGAGCTCACTGGTTTGGGCATAGAGCGCCATTGACTGGTAAGCGGCATTGTACAACACCGCTGAGAAATCAAACTGCGACGCAATCACAGGTTACGCCACTAGTAGGGAGTAAAAATTTGGAATTTTATTTTAGCATGTGCTTTTTTGATAAATGATAATTTTATCTTTTGTTTTCTTCCTTTTAACCTCTATGTTTTCCAGAATCTGACTAGTTTTCATTCTTGTAGGTTGGATCAATCAAAAATGAAAGAGGGAGAATCATGATGATGGTATTTTACAAAATCAAAGTGTTTTTAAACACTTTAGTGTTTGTTTAACACTTTTAAGAAATTTTCATCTCTTTTTGCTTAGGACACTAATTTCATTTGGGTTTTAAAAAGAATCTTTTCAATTTTTTACAAAGGGTTTAAAATGAAAATTAGGACTACAACTTACTAGATTTTTTTTTTGGTTAACAATTGAACAAAACAACTCTCATTTGTCTTTTGGTGCTTTAAAAAGAACTCACAATTGCTTTAGGGATCTAAAACGAACGTGTGTAACTTTGTATTTGTGAGGGCTTACTTAAACTAACTTCATTGAAAAAGGACGTATGCGCTTCTCTCACGCTTTATAGCGATCTTGAGAATCAAAAGGCCTTTTTTGTGATTTTAGGTTAAGATAAGTAATCACCTCCACACTTCATTTTGGGTTTAAAATTGAACAAAATCTTGTGCAAGTGTGAGTGGGGCATTATTGCGTAAATTCTCTTTCTTTGTTACAAACAAAGATTGATCAAATTACAGTTATTGTCTTTGCTCGCTTTTGTTTATCCTAGAGGGTCTACCTTGGGGAAAAAGTACTCACCCAAGGGAACAACTCATCGATAACACTCTAAAGCCAAGAGTATTTCCAACTGGGATATAAATGTAGGTATTGGAATAAACACCAGTATCACGCGATTGGCTCTGACAAGATGGATCTGAAAGGGGACTCTTGTCGTCTGGGTCAATCTCCACGAACGGAAAGTCCTAATTAAAACCCATGTTTTAGAATTGCCAAAATCCTTGATCTATTTGTTGGTGCAAGAACAGTCATTCTAAAGCCACCCCACACTTTTATAGTCTTTTAGAAGAAATGGAAAGCATTCCATGGGAGTTTCATGGGTGTTGATGCTTGGCTGCCCCGATTGATGTTAATGAGTCGTGGAGGGGACCTAGTGGGGTCAAGCATCTAACCATTCACTAAAGATAAGCATAGATGAACTTGTCCAAGTGGGAATCCAACAAATATTGTCTTCCACATCCATAGGGTCATACTTATTCTTGGTTACAAAATGCTTTGCTTGTTCAAAAATATCTTGGAAACAAACACTTGAACATCATCAAAATTTCAAATCCTTTAGGAAACAAATACAATTGACTCAATCCATATGTTATTTCTTTCCCTTGGGATTCTATCCTCAAAGGTTTCTAAACATTGGATTACATCTTAATTTTTCTACTAAAGTTAAATAATAGGTAACCCTTGCCTTGAATTCATCGAATTTCCACATAACATATTTTGTGGGATTTGAAGAAATTAAGACATTGGACATCTAGCTTGAAAAACATAATCAAAGAAAGTGTTTGTGGTAAAATAAAGTCAATAAGCAAAGCTAAACAAAATGAACTCTCACATGTGTTAAAACCTTACAATTTTCAAAGAATTCAAATCCCAAAACAAAAATCCTTGGTTCAAAATTTGGTAATGTATGCTCAAATTGAATCACTTCTTGGTTAAAAAGGTCTATAGAAGCATTGCATGTTCTTCAATACCTAGGTCTAGGCAAACAAAGTGTCTTTTTTAGGTTCATCTTAGGATCAAAAGAAATCAAAATATTTTTCACCCATCCTTCAAACATCAAAACAAAAATCATCTCACCATCACCTTTTGAGAAATCTTGAAAATTATCCTTCATGCTAGGCTTTTTTGGAAAAAATAAAAATCATCAAATCCTTGAGATAAAATCTTTGAAATCTTTATCAAATCATCTTTGGCTAGGTATGTGTAGATGCATGTTTTGCATATTCTTCGTGAAAGTTATCAAGCCATCTTGTTGATTTAGGTATATGTAGATGCATCCTTCTTCATATGCTTGGCTAAATTGTCATCTTGTTTGAATAGGTGTGGGTAGATGCATCCTTCTCCCTACACATATTCAAATTATCATCCTTTGAGAAAATTTATGCCTTAGATAATCATCCAACATCTTAGGGTCTATTTGTTCAAAATCAAAGCAAATCAAAATCAATCAATCAAAGGCAATCCAAGAAAATCAAGATCAAAATCCAAAACATATCCAAAAGTCCCAAAAAAGTATAGCATCCCCTCCAATATTTATCAAAATACCAAAACATCCACATCATCCATCTCATCCATCATCATCATATCACCTTTTGATCACCAAGATATCCTAAAATTTTCTACTTTGTGCATAAAGTAAAGATAAGTCCAAAGAATCAAGAGAGTCATCTCCCATACTCTTGAAAATTGATCCTTTTTTTATGGTTCAAACTAGATCTCAATACAAGAAGAGCATGGAAGCCAACAAAAAAACAACCGCTTTAAGTGATCTAAGCCAAACGAACATTGAAATGAATCCCATCAAATCAAGTAATCCTTTGACTATCTCATCATCACAAAACCCATAAGAATAAAATCAAGGAGAAGATCTTACCTTTGGAATGTCACATAAAGAAATAACTGAAATGCTCCAAAATCTAGAAAACCATAAGATCATCAAAATCATGATGAGGCTTAACCCTTCACTATACATGCTTGAGCTAGCAAAATAAGGGGCCAAATTGCCTTCTGATTTCAATGTGAGTACTATAGTGGAGACATCTTTGCCTCCAATATCATCCACCATTCCCATCTCATCTACACCCCCATCCCAAAGCATCACTCAAAACGTTCCGCAAATCACGACATCTTTTGCTCCAACCCAACCTAATGTTAATAAGGGAAATGCATTTCTTAATGCTATTCAAACACACCCCCTTGTTAATAATCAATACTTGGATGCAAACACCATATTGGAACAAAAAATACCCCAAAATCCATTACACAAGTATGTTCCTCTCACTTTCCATAATGATCCATCATCATCATCTTTTCGCGCAACACCTCAAACTCCTCTCCTCACAAATTCACAAGAAGAAGGTGACATGTTCAAACCTGGGGGCATTTTCAACACCACAACATTTTCTCAAGAACTTGCACCCCTCACATTTTCACCCCTCCCACCATTACCACCATTACCCACACCTCTACTTGGCTTGGGCCTCCCACCTTTACCAAATATCAATCAAACCAATGTTCCAAGCACCAATCAAAGCATTATTCCAAACGCTCAAAACTTGTCATCGATATCACAACAATGGATGACAACTACACAAGACATCACGAAATCATCATCCACCCCCTAACATCACAAAGTATGGTCTCTCAAGGACCAACCACATTGAGAGCACCATCCACCACTCAAATCACCAACACGACATCACCACTCACCACCTTCATAAATGCCATTCTGAATCCACCACCACCCCCACCACCACCAACTTCTAGCATATCAAGCCAATACAATATAGCATTGCAAGCAGCTCAACAAGCTACTTTTCAAAAGGGATTCTAACAAGTGCAAAAACAAAAACCCACACAACTAGCCGCTCAGCAAGTCACTCAAGCCATGCAAGTTGCTCAAGCATCCCAAGCCGCATTACAAGCACAAAAGGCTGCTCAAGCACAAATTCTATTACAACAACAAGTAGCACAAGCACAAGCCCAAGCCCAAGCAGCGCAAGCACAAGCTCAAGCTCAGGAAAACACCCAATATCAAGCATAGCACACACAAGCACAAGCACAACTTCTTGCACAAAAAACAAGCAACACAATTGCAAGGATATCAACAAGCAATAAAACAATATCAAAAGAAGCAAGAAGCAGCCCAATTGGTATCCCAACAACAAGCATTGTTGGAACATCAACAAGCACAACAACAAGCACAAATCTTAGCACAACAACAATAAGATGAACAACATGCATTGTTCATACAGCAGCAAGTGGAGGCATACCTAGCTTGATAGAACATACAGATACCATTGAACAACACGTCAAACAAATCGACCGTCCAACCCACAATTGAAACACCCCAAAACACCTTCATCCCACCCCCTGATCCACAAAATGACATAACGACACAAATCAGGTTGCTCTCGCAACAAGTGCTCGATCTTCAATCAGGGTGAACCACAAAGACACCAAGCAACTTGTGTTGCTATCCATTTGACAAGAGCCTAGTCATGAAACCATTCCCCAAGGGATTTGAGATCCCCAAGTTTGAAAAATATTGTGGGATAGGAAACCCTGAAGATCACATCAGGGAATTTCAAGTTCATTGCATGGAAGTCACATACGATAATACTTATCTTATGTGGCTATTTCTTAGGAGTTTGGCTGGCCATGCTATGGAATGGTTCTCTCACCTACCTTCAAGTATTAGGACATTCCAAGAAATTATAGACGCATTCATTAAAAATTATGCATGCAACATTGTCATGGATGTCAGTCTAGAAGAACTCTCAGCTCTGAAACAAGGAAAGGGTGAATCATTCGCTTCATTCCTACAACGATGGCGATCCAAGGCCAATTGGAGCAAGTGGACCATGCCCAAAGAACAAAAAGTTTGCACCATTATATCCAACCTTGAAGGCCTCTTGGAATTTCATCTCAAAGTACAATGGATCACCATATATGCACAGTTGATCTCCAAGGTGCTCAGCATTGAACAAGCCCTTATGAATCAATCCATAGGATCAACTTCATACCCTGAACAACAAAACAACTGCCCACCCTCCAATTATAATGATAAACCTCGCACGTGGGAAAGGAACAAAAATGTTACTAATGATGGTGTTGTCGACACCAAGGTGGTCATTAGTGCCTCTCACCAAAATACACCCGCACCAAAAATCCAAATCCAACACCAAAACAATCATCATGCCATACAACAACCAAACAACAATCCAATAATCAACAATCTCAATGATCAAAGGGGACCACCCCAACAGAACAAGAGTTATCCCAATCGAAAATACACTGCTTTGGGGGAACCACTAGAAGTCATCATGAAAAAGCTGATAAACAAAAAACTCATTCAGACTCCTACCTTTGAGAATTACCAAGAACCAGATGTGAAACCTCCTTGGTATAAAGAGAATCAACTCTGTGAATTCTATAAAATCAAAGGCCATACCACGAATATTTGCATGAGATTAAAAAACATAATTTAAGATCTCATCGAAAAAAGAATTATAAACTTGGAACAACCAACATGAAACCAAGATCTTAAGATATACATGAATTTGATGCCTAATCATGGCAATAAAGGGAATAATAATAACAATGATAAGGGGAAAGGCACCCACACAAACGTGAATCATGTGTACGAAACAGTTGTTGCCTCCCTAGATGAAAACTGCATGGTCATCACCATCAAAGGTGCCCATGCCAATTGTGGAGTCACCACAACAGGCGGAAAAGTTACCATCGTAGGATCATCCTAGCCAAACAAAGTCCCTGCATCTAGATATGTTCCTAATGACTACAATGTCCTTGATCAACTCAAAAGAATGCCAGTGCAAATCTCCATCATGGAGTTGCTAAAATTCTCATCTACCTATTGGAAAATCCTTTAAGAAGCACTGGCTTCATCCACTATCCCTGCAGATCTTAATGCAGAGCAATTCCAAGCTATGGTCAGAAATATCATTACACCAAATCTCACATTCTCTAACTAGGATTTCCCCACTCAACCATCTCACAACTGTGCACTCCACTTGGAAGCCATTGTACATAAGAGCACGGTCAAAAGGGTCTTGGTGGATTGAGGTGAGGGCTTGAATATATGTTCTCTCAACCTCATAAAACAATTGAAAATATCAGAGGATTCTATCGACAAAGGAAAGGGTATCACAATAAGAGCATATGATGATCAAGAAAGAGTGTCCCAGGGCACAATCAAACTCCCTATTCAAGTAGGGTCTGCCATCATGGAAACCACTTGTCAGGTCTTGGACCTCGACTTGCCCTATAACATCCTCCTAGGACACCCATGGATTCATGCAATGAAGGCAGTAGCGTCGACTTTCCATCAATGTGTGAAATTCACACATGAGGGACAAGAAGTTACCATCCATGGAGATCCTGAACCCTTATCCTAGTGAAAAATCCTTGAAGCAAAGTACTATAAAATCCCCCAAGTACCAACAAATGATGAGGGTCCATCCACACCATACATCGATCTTGCCACTCTCGCATCCACTTCTGTGACAGAGACACCCACCACTCCCACCATTCCCACTATCTCTGACATCAAGGTCATTATCCAAGATAATGGTTGTGGAAACTACAAGCTCCCTAATAATGCTTTTGTGGTAGGAGAGTTACCACAATCTCCTAGAACACGAGAACGTCTACAAATAAATGAAGCCTCCACATCCCAAATGTCTCTTGAATATTATCCTAACCTTACGAGCTGGGGAGATCTTGGATGAGAAGTTATTGAGGCAGATCCATCTCATATGCTATATCAAGATGAAAGACCAGTAGCTAACTTACCAATGGATGACAGAAGCAAGGGTCTACAAATGATGCTCGCAATGGGCTATGACAAAAATCAAAGACTTGGACAAAACGATAATGGGCTTATAACACCTATCATTCTAGAGATGTGACCGATAACAAATCTTGGCCTTGTATGTACCCCTCCGAGTATAACCATACGTGGTCAAAGTCCTCCAATTAGAACAATTAATAATCCTCCTCAGCCAACCCCAATAGAACTACGCTTACCAGTATCTACAAGTCACGTCATAGATAACTTTACATTTGATATAACTGACATCTTTAGTAATAGTGATGGTGAGAATACCATGACCAACTTACCTAGGCTTTTTGAGGATACCACTCTTTGCATGATTAGCACCCTATCTTTTGAATCAGACCACCAAAATCATGAGATCCACCTAGTATATCCCCAACTCATTGACTACAACCAACGAAGACCACCAGTTCTTGATACATTTGAAAATGATGAGGCACTCTCAGAATTCATGGGACTGCAGGACAACATTCCATGTGGGGATCACAAAGCAGGGTTCATAATGGAGTTAGATACACATGCCTATTATGGGGAAACGATTGAATCCCTCAATCACAAAAGTGAAAAATTAAGAATAATATCTAAGTCCTTGAGTGAAAACCACACTACGACACTCTCTTACCAGAAAAAAGTAAAAAGAAAGGACGCATCCAATGGTGAAAACCTCTCTGAGGCACCCAAGGATGGGGGATTCAATCTTCCTTCTAGAGCTATTCATCAAGAAAAATCAACAGTCTTGGTAGAAAAATGCAATCTGGTCAATCTAGGAACAGAGAAAACCCTACATATCACATTTTATGCAGAATCATTACTATCAAAGGAACAAGAGCTCCTAGCAGCCTTCCTAAGAGAGAGATAGATAAACTTCATATGGAGTTATGTTGACATGCTAGGACTTGATCCAGAGACTATGGTTCACCATTTAGCAGTATATCCAGAAGCAAAGCCTGTTAAACAAAAGCTTCAAAAAATGCACCCTCAGATCACCTTATTAGTCAAAATGGAGCTAAAAAAATTATTAGATGCAAGATTCATCTAACCGATAGATTATCTAGAATGGGTGTCAAACTTGGTACCTATTTCAAAACCTGATGGGAACATCAAAATCTGCACAGACTTCAGAAACTTGAATAAAGCATGTCTGAAATATGACTTCCTGCTTCCAAACATCGACATGATCATTGACATGACAGTCGGACATGAAATTTTATCACTAATGGATGAATTCTTAGGGTACAATCAAATCATGATAGCTAAAGAGGACCAACATAAAACAACTTTCACTTGTCCATGGGGGACTTACTGTTGGAACATGATGCCATTCGGCTTAAAGAATGCAGGAGCAACATATCAAAGGGCCATGACATTGATATTCCATGACATGATCCATAAGACGGTCGAAGACTATGTTGATGACATTTTAGCCAAGTCCAGAAAGAGAAAAGATCACATAGCAACCCTAAGTGCCATCTTTGACAGAATGGAAGAGTACAAGGTCAAATTAAACCCAAAGAAGTGTGTCTTCACTATACAATCAGGAAAATTGCTAGGATATATAGTGTCAATGAGGGGTATCGAGATAGATCCAGCAAAGGTAAAAGCAATCCTCGAGATGGAGGCACCAAAAACATTAAATCAATTGAGAGGTATCCAAGGCAGACTCCAATCCATTTGAAGATTCATAGCAAAATTGGCAGACAAACAGAACCCATATTCTCACCTGCTCCACAAAGGAGTAGTGTACAAATGGGATACCAAGTGTGAAGAGGCATTCAATAAAATCAAAGAATATTTACTGACACCACCAGTATTAATGCCACCAATCCCAAGAAAATCATTGATTCTATATCTGTTAGTAATTGCAGCAACCCTTGGAGCTCTCCTAGCTCAGCATGATGAAAAATGGAACAGAAAGGGCTATCTATTACATCAGTCGAACAATGGTTTGGCATGACCTAAATTATTAATTCATCAAGAAAGCATGCCTCACAGTAGTGTTTGCATCATAGAAATTTAGACATTACATGTTGGCACATAAAATAAAACTCATTGCCAAAATCGACCCTCTCAAGTATCTACTATCAAAGGTAATGCTCATCGGAAGAATGACCAAATGGGTGATGATATTGTCAGAATATGACATCGAATATATGGAGCATAAAGCAATCAAAGTCCAAGTCATAGCAGATCAACTTGCAGAAGCACCAATCTATTTAGAGAATCCTCTCATCTCAGAGTTTCCAGATGAATCTATTTTCAATCTCAACATAGCTGACCACTGGAAACTATACTTTGATGGCTCATACACACAGCATGGATCAAGTTCCAGTGTTTTCTTTATTACCCCACAAGGGGATTGCATACCAAGGTCCTACAAACTGACATTTCCCTACACCAATAACATTGCAGAATGTGAGGCTTTAACCATAGGTCTCAAAATAGCAGTGCAGTGGAACATTATAGCTCTCAAAGTATACAGAGACTCCCAATTGATAATAAATCAAGTGAATGATGAATACCAGACCAAGGACGACAAGCTCAATCCATACAAGAAATTGGTGGAGACTCTCAAAGAATCCTTCATTGAAATTACATTTGAGCAAATTCCTAGAACCAACAACAGAGCAACAGACGCCATGGAAACAATTAGATCCTTGCTTGATATCCCCCACAATGTTCCAAAATATGAATTCTTAATTGAGTAGCTTCTCGTGCCTACATTCGAGGTACCAAAATCAGAATATGTGTGTGAAATCATTGGTCTTGATGATCCTTGGTATCATGACATTTACACATACCTTTGAATAGGAGTCATAACTGCTAACTTACCTTCAAACCTAAAACGAACCTTTGTAAAAAAGGCATCCAGATTTGTCATCCTAGGAAATACCCTATATTGTAGAAGCATAGAAGGAACCCTACTACGTTGCTTAAATGTTGAGGAGGCATTAACCACTCTAATTGAAGTACATAATGGTATCTGTGGTTCACAATCGAGTGGAATGACCATAGCCAAGAAACTGCTGAGGATGGGGTATTGTTGGCCCACAATGGAATGAGAAGCACATGATTATGTCAAAAGGTGTCTGCAATGTCAGCAACATGGGGACCTCATCCATGCTCCAGCTTAAGAGTTTCATCCTATCATCACACCATGGCCCTTTTCGCAGTGGGGACTTGATCTCATTGGAAAAATCATGCCCACTTCATCTATCGGCCAAAAATTCATCATAACCGCAATGAAGTACTTTACTAAGTGGGTGGAAGCCATACCAATGATGTATATAACTAGGAAGCAGATTTCAAAGTTCATCCTGAACTATCTCATTTGTCAATATGGTGTTCCACAAGCCATTATCTCAGATAATGGAACACCATTTAAGAATCAGGAGGTTCGTGACTTATGCAAAAAATTCAAAATCCAACATCGCTTCTCCACCCCATACTATCCCCAAGGCAATGGCCAAGCATAAGCTACAAACAAAACCATTCAAAAAATCCTCAAGAAAACAATTAATGACGCAGGTCGTGATTGGCATCTGTAGCTTAATCTCACCCTCTAGGCCTATCGAACCAACATCCACACACCCACCAGCGCCACCACTTTCTCCCTGGTCTATGGATCAAAAGCAATACTCCCCATCGAGATCGAGATCCCATCACTCAGGATATCACTGCAAAACCTCATCACAGATGAAGAGTATCGAATATCAAGATTGAACGAGTTGGAGCTACTAGATGAGCGACATATAGATGCTTTGAATCATTTGCAAGTCTATCATAATAGACTCAAAAGGAGCTACAATAAGAAAATCAAAAGTAGGAATTTCCAAGTCAGAGAGCTGGTGTTAAAAGAGAATCAGAAGAATGTCCCAAATCCAAGCAGTAAAGACAAATTTGAACCTAATTGGTTGGGACCATTTGTTATCACAACAAGTTACAAGTCAGGGGCATATCAATTATCAACACCCGAAGGGGAACCTCTACAAGAGCCCATGAATAACTCTCACCTCAAAAAGTTGTATGCCTAAATCTTTCAAGGTATAGAACCAAAAATCCAAAAAATCAGAAAATGTCCTGAAAAAATCATTACTTTGGTGAAAACCTAGCAAACAGGCGTCTTGGTAACAACAACAACAACAAAAATAAAAAAAGCAAAAAAATCAAAAAATCAAAAAAAGGATTGAAAATAGTAAAGATAAAACTTGTCCTCTAGTGAAAACCATTTCAGTGGCACTTTGGGCAATTACCTTGGTGAAAAGTTGGAAAACAGGCACCTTGTGTAAATAAGCACTTTCCATCCACTAGGATCTTTACGACTTGTTCTGCATCACCCATCCATCACATTTCTATCATCCATTGCGGTTAGATCTGCATCCATCACTCATCCACCCACATCTGCACCATAGCTTGGTCCTGTTTTTGTATCATGATCCCTCTTAGTACTACTTGGCCCATCTTTAAGGTCATTTTGTCTTGCATTTATCAGAGTAGTCTATTGCATCACGCTAGGGGCATGTTCTTATAGGATCAGATTCGTGTATATCCTTAAAGTCCCAAAATAAAAAAAAATCAAAAACATCATAAACATCAGAAAATCCAAAAACATCCTAAAAATCACAAAATCTAAAAACATTCAAAACATATCAAAATCCCAAAAATAGGTCAAAAAGTCAAAAAACCCCAAAAAAAAAGTCATCTTGTCGAACTACATCGTCTCTAAGCTTGAACGTAGGCAAGGTTGATCTTTGATCATCCCCCAAGATAATTAGGTCAGTCCTATAGGAGTCTGTCATAATAAATTGACATCTCATCATGTATACCGTCATCTATAAATCAGTCAAGTCGTCAGTTGAACTACGTGGTCTCTACGTGTATAACGTAGGCAAGGCTAATCTGTTGATCAGCCCCCGAGGCCCCTAGGATAGGTCTTTAGGTTAGTCTCTTGGTCAAAATCTCATAAAACTCCAAAACATTCAAAAAATCAAAAATCAAAACATTCATAAAATCTCAAAAAATACCAAAAACAACCTCAAAACATCTCAAAAAAATCAAAAACATCCAAATATTTGAAAAAAATCCATCTGTCTCATCTCGCTTGCACCCGCAATAACATCACTCATAATAAACGACCGTCATCCTCAATCTTTGGTAAGATAATTAGAAACAAGTATAGCAGATGAAAAGTGAAAACTCAAAACGTCAAGTCTGAGGTCTAAGTCAGTACATAAGCAAGTTGGTCAAACTCTTTGTGTCGATAACCCATCATCCAATTGGTCCCATATCAATCATCACTTAGAACAATTTGGATAAAATGAAATGGCATGCCGCCATCCACTAACATGTCCTAGGATGCATCCTTCCTACAATGGGCATTATCTTTTGGCAATAGTTTTGGTTCTTATCCTTAGAAAACACATCCTCTTTTGGTTAGCAGTATTGAAGAACATCAACTTGTTTGTTTACTTTGTCTTTATCTTTTGACTTATCTTATTTCACTCATTCCAAGGACTTCTTGATGATATCCGAACAAGAGGATTTAGAGAAATAGGAATGGGGAAACGATCATTATTTTTTGTCTGTTGTACTTGTTGGACGTTCTTGTAATATAACCTTGGCAAATACTTGCTTTGTTAGGTATGTATGGAGGACGTTTTGGACAACTTGTTGACTATTGCATTGATAGGTTATACCTTTCTATGTTTTGGTCTGAGATGTTTGAAACTTTTAAAGTGCATCCTATCAAGGTTTTCGTATGTCAAGTGTGATCAAGGATACTTCTATCTACTTGTCAAGTCAAAGTCCATCACACTAGGTACAACGCCATCTTGGTTTTCTATACCTTGATGCATCGTACCATGTGTGTTATCAAACATAAGAAAAATGGCCCTTTGAAAATCCCAATTCCTCGGCAAGTAATCATCATCATTTGCATATTCATCATCTTGTGTCTTGTTGAAATGACTTCTTCTCTTCTTGCTCATTGCACTAACAAGATAAATTGACAGTTGATCACCATCGTCATCGATCCTGCATCCACAAATCATTTGCATATTGCATCAACATATCATATAGGAAACATATGCATTGCATTTCCATCATCATATAAACATGTTATTATAAGCATTCTTCATAGATAAGAACATCCATTCTTATTACATTCAATCACATTGCATTCATCGCATAAATCATCGCATAACATTCATTTGCATTTCATAACCATTTCACATTACCACCTACTGCACAATCATACATAATAGGTACATAAGCATTATAAGATAATCCATTGCATACATACTCACACACATTACGTTCATTTTTGCATAAAGCATCATCATATAATCACATATAGTACATCACATTAAAATGCATCACATACATACATTTAATATGTTTAGGATAATAATATTTGTTATTCTAAGCACCTTAAAAAAAAACCATCTCATTTGCATCATCATATAAAACACGACCATTGCATTCACATTGCATTATATCGTCCACTAAATAGCATCACAATCATTTTTTGCATTTCATTAATCATTCCACATCACTATAAACATAAATAAAAACAAAAAAAAATCCATCACATGCAAACCGTACATCCATCCATAATCATTTCATATATAAGCATGATTCACATCATTTCGCGTATACACCATAGATCATTTCCATATCATTTTACACATTACATTTCATATAACATATCATCATCATAAATGCATCAATATATATCATCCATTCACATTTGCATATCATAAGCCAACACCATAATATAGATTTGTTAGTCATAATCATTGCATAATGCATATATCATCAGAAATAAATGCATCCATAAAAGCACCATAACATCATTGCACAACATATAGAAGTAGAATCATTCACACATACATAAATAAATGGTACACATCATATCAAAATCATCATCATCTCATATATATATCATCAATAATATAATTGTCATAGTACAAGAATAATCGGATCATTGTACATGTATGTCAATCAATACAAAAAGGCCCATCGGGCTATCAAAAAGGAGCCCATAAGGCACAAAAAGTATCATCTCAATCAACCTCCCTATATGTTTCCCTCACCCCTGTCACCATGACACTCTGCTAGTTTATGACCGGTCCATTGCGAGTACTCTAGGACCTGTGCTACTCTGGGTACGGCCTCATGATAGTACATCCGATAGTACTCGGTCTCTCTAACGGCCTCCTGGTAAGACTTAACGGACACTGTACCTTGAGAGGAGGAGGCTACCATACTCTCTAACTGTTGTCTCTGACCTAGCTCTGTGGCCGCCTGTAACTCTGCAACCTATCTCTATTGGATGGCCTGATCCCTATTAGTCCTCATCTGCTCTCTCTCGGTCCTAGCTTGATCCCTCTCAGTTGTCACGGTCTACACCTGGGCCTACAACTATGCAATCAAAGTATCCCAGGCATCCACTTGTCCTGTTGGTTGTGCTCGTGGAGGTTATACCGAAGGCTAATCCTCAACCCTAGCCCATGGTGGTTGACTTGCTGGCACCTGCTGCTAGTCTAGCATCTGTATGTCTGCCTGATCTGGCTGCACTAAGGGCCTAATTGGTTGGTCCTATCGTACATCCCCCCTCCATCCTCGTCCTCCCCCTCTGCCTCTAACCCTCTGTCGATCGGGGTCTGCACCTAGAATAGTCAATTGTAGGGGAGTCTGGAACCAACCCTTGTATGCTTGTGTTGTGCCTAGATCCATAGGGCCTTGATCATAAGCCCATGGCTGAGCTACTAGCTGCCTAAAACTATCAACAGCTTCTGAGGCAGGAATATACCACCCCCATGAAACATGTGTCATGGTGCGGGCGTAGATGGTCACATAATCATCATCGAGATGATCCTAGGACTCACCAAACTGGCACTGCACACACTCGGGCAGATATCTCTTGATCATCGTATGCTCACGCCCTTGCATGTACCAGTCCTGGTGGGCATAAAACAACTAATTTGCATCACCAGCCCATCCAGGCTAACCAAGGTATGGTCACCATGTGAACACCTGCACCTCGTTGAGGACCCTCCTCTAGTAGGGGATCCCATGCTCACCTATGTGTGTAAAGGACACACCACCTCTATAGCACCGTATGAGGGGATTGTCTAACACCATCAGAATTGGAACAATGCGTGGATGTATAACAATAATGTGCTCCCACGCCCATACGTGGAGAAGTGAAACACCTGCTCCGAGTGCTTTGCCATCCATGTAGACATACTCGTGCAGATCTCTGTATAATGAGGCAAGAAGAACAAACCCCCATGCAAAATGAACTAGCCTATCGCAAACCATGCACTCCCAGCAAAGTCCCTAATCAGGATTGAAGTATCGGCCTCGTCTGTCTAGGACAACGAGACCCGAAATAACCGTTGCAACAACCAAGCGAAAGGGAGGTGTTAGGGTCCTGTGTCACTCCAACTCAATCTGGCCCTCGCAAATAACGGTGTCCTCTATGGTGAGTACCCTGTGGCAAGCATTACACCCCTCATCCATATCAAAAATGACACGTTGACCATGAATCGTCAATCGTAGGATGTGCAAAATGTCCTACAAAGTGATGGTGGCCTCACCGGTGGGAAGGTGGAACAAAGACGTCTCGATGTGCCATCTCTTGGCAAGTGTTGAAATCATCCCCAAGTGGGTGTGGTGGGCATTGCATAAGCAATGTACCACAACCCCATATCTCGAAGTCGATCCTAATCTCTATCTCTGAGATCCCGCAAGTAACCGAACAAATCCTGAGACATGTGCTCTCAGGAGTAGAGCTCCCTCCCCACATCCTTCATCAAGGAAGATCACCATGTTAAAAAAATTTGAAAAATTCCTTTCCTTGCATCTAAAAAGCCACAACAGTGTCAAAATCTGTGAAGGTGTCGCAGTTTGATTCTTTTCAAACTCTGACACTAGTTCACAAAAATCCAAAATAGCACCATCGTGGTGCATTTTCCCTCCCAGTGGCACACTTTGAGCAAAGAAAATACTACCACATTGCACTTTGCAAATCCCCCCATCGGCCACGAGCTCAGTGTCAAATTTTTCAAACTCCAAAATTCGTCGTCGCGGCGTAATATCATGCCAAGTGGCGCAATTTGATTTATGAGTGGCACTATATATCGCTACTACAAAATGACCGACTTTGAAAGCATTAATTAAGCACAAAAAATGATAAACAAAGTTCAAGTAGGGATCACTTACTAGTGCCCCAATGTTGGGTGGCTGCTGGTACGTACGAACTTGATCAGAAATGTGCATCAGAAGCTATCGTTGTGCCATATCGTCAGGAGGTCAAAGCTCAAATCTCAAGGTTACTAGATGGTTGTGTGTGAAAATGACTTGAAAGTGACCCCTCAGGCCCCTTTTAAACTTGAAAATTAGGGTCTTTTCACCTTGATTCGCTATCCTAGTAGGGTTTTGGACCCTCAAACCTATTTTTGTCTAGTTGAGGCTTGTTTTACATTGTTTTATTGCGTTTAGACACGTTTTTGGCCTCCTAGAGCCTTTTTGGACCTATCGGGCCACTTGTCTTCTTTTTTCGCGAGATCACCAAAAAATTAAAATTTTCATCTAATCTCTCGAGGGGGCAATATATTGGAATGTTTTCTCTTGCCAGGCAACAATGGGGCAGGATTTTAAATAACGATTTTTTTTACTTTGAATGAGATCGTTTATTCTTTGAACCAACGCAACAAGTGCATTGCTTCAAAGAGGGGAAAAATGTAGACAAGTAAAATGTACCAATTGACATTGTGCATTTGATCCCAACTACTAACATCATTTCATCCTGAATCATCCCTCGGTCTAATCATTTAATCAAATTCCCTTATCTAATTAAATTCATCAATATTCCTCTCTTAATTAAATAAATCAGTTATCTAATTAAGTCACATCTTCTCGATAATTAAATTAATCATCTAATCTAATTATCCCTATTTAATTAAATAATCAATTTTATTTTATTAAATCTCTAATGTCTATCTATTTAAATTAAATAAATTAAAACCTTATTTAATTTGATCTAACATCATCTCTTTAATTAAATAAATCAAAATCTTTAGCTAATTAATCTCTTATCACATTCCTCTCATATTTGATTTAAATAAATCCTAAAATCTAAGTCAATTAGGCCACATCACCTAATCTCCTATTAAATTAATTAACCCTTGATTAATTTAATTCTAATTCATGTCTCATCCTCTAGTTTTTCCCACTTGCACATGAAAATAGATTTAATTGATTTATTAAATCCTTTATTTTCCTCAACAAGGCATCTTTTGGAATATTCCTCCAAGTTTGAATTCAAATTCCAAGTTGACATGTACATCCAACAAAGCATTTACTCCATCTTACATGTCCTTTTCCTTGAGCCAAGTGGCATTTATTGCATTTTCCCTTCCCTCTTGCTTGTCATTTCAACAAATTTGAAATTCAAAAATATATATTTATTGGCACAATCCTCAAAACTTGCACATCCTCCATCCACTCATGGGTTGAAAAGTGGCATCTTGCCATTGGATGAATGTTAGTCCCACATTGCTCAAATTTGGACATTCATCCATCTTGGCATTATATAAATAAAGAGCTCATATCCTCATTTTATCATCCACAAATTATGCAAAGTTACCATGCTCAAATATCTATCAAATTTCATCCATCATTATTGAATATTAGCTAGGTTATGTAGGTTTTTAGCTTGGATCACTCTTCAACATCAACAAAGTAGATCAAATCTCTTCATCACATCAATCTTGCATCTTAGGAATTGGGAAAGGGCCAATTTTCACATCAAATCGACACTAATTCCCCCATGGGATCATAAGTTTACTAGTTCAATTAGGATTCAATCTTTTGTTTGTTATTTTCATTATTTTTTTTCTAATTTGAACTTGGTGAATGGATTTCATGGGGAATCCTTGTTCTTGCTTGCAATTTGTAACTTAATGTGTTTGTTCTTATTATTTTGCAGGTATTAGGATTGGGGTTCACATAGTGATATTTGAATTTTCGGATTTAATGTTAAGATATGTATAAATACAAGGCTATTTCACTTAGTTTCACCTAGAAAATTGAAGTTATCATAAGAGCATTTTCACAAGAGCATTATAGAGCATTCAAGAGTAATTTATAAGGCATTCAAGGGTAGATTTGAAGAAGATTATTGCAGCAATCAACATCCATTTTATCATGTCAAATATTTAGTGCATCATACATGTTGTTGAGCTAATGTGTTGATGTAGCATTCAAGTTCATGATCAAGATCTACATTCATTGGTGCTACTTCATTTTATTTTGCAAATCTACAATCCAAGTTTTCAATTGAGGATTGGTGAGTTGTGGCATTATATTTGTTCATTCATCTTTCCTTTCATGCATTGTTTCATTACAAGGTTTAATTACCAAAACCAGGTTTGACCAAGGCAAACCTCTATTCCCTAACAAACAATATTTTGCTCTACTTTGATGCGTGATTCTAGGTTTTAGGTTGAAGATCATTTAGAGAGAAAATTTTCAAAAGTTGTCAAATCATGGAAATTGAGCTACATGACTTATTTACAGCTTTTCGATAGTGCCCAACTAGGATCTAGGAGTACAGATTGAGAGGAATAGAACCTAGAAACAAACTTTCCAGAGCCCTAGCCAAGACCCATTTTCCATAGGGTGAATGAGTCCTCAATGAGGTTTGAAAAATCACTTTTTGCAATAGGTGCACAACATTTAACCCTCTTAAAACCTATTTTTTGATTGATATATCAATTAGGTTTGATTTATGTATCTCATTTACACATCATAACCCTCATATTTAATGAAATAGAGTGCAAAATAGGTGAATCATTGTTCCATATTGATTCACCCCATTTTCCTTTATTTCACCAAGTATTTGAATCCATGAAGGTACATTTTCTTCATTTTTCCTAAAATTTCATGTTTCAAATTTTTTTTCCTATCACCAATTCCAAAAACCATGAAAGTTAAATCGACACCCATAGAAGAGACTGAGTCGAGTAGTCATCTTTAATAGATTTGTACCATTTTTTTCTTAAGGTCATTTGAAAGAATAGTTAAAATACATTCAATGGAATTCATAGTTGGTAAAATTTTAACTAGGAAAGAAACCTAGTTAGAATGGTCCAGACAAGATGAAAATGCTCTTATTTTTTATTAACTATAGTATGATATATGCCCAAAACTAATACCAATTTGGAGATGGGACATTCAAGGGGCAAAAAAATCATCAAATAAAAGGATGTAACTCACCATGGAAGGCACTTAAGAATCAAAAGAATTATGTGATTCCTATTCAAAACTAGAATGCATACAACCTCAAATTAAATTATTTAATCTTGAATAGAAAATTGGTAATATTGAGTTTGGCTTCTAAAATGCAAGTAATCAAATATGATATTTTTGTTGCAAGTGGAAAAGTTAATGTATATATGTTGGATTTTATATAAGATCTTCCTACATTTTCAACCTATTTGGACTCATTGCAAGCAAGCAATGAACTAAATTTACTTGCTTTAGATCAATTGGTTCATAACTTGGTTGAAAGAGAAAAAAAATTTGGAATAAAATCCAACATTAAAGGGAAAAACATTTTATATTTCCAACAAGAAGGAAAGCAACCTATTAGCTAGGTGATACCTCCTCAAGGAGAAGAATGGAAAAAAGGAAAAGGAAATGAAGCAATGGAAGATGTGGTAAGGGAGTCATGAAACTTATGAGTGCAAAAAATCATGGGAAAAAATTAAGGTATATCAAAAAAAAAGGTGGATAATAAAAGAAAAAAAAAAAATTGATTTAGATTCAACTTAATTTTCTAGCTATTGCCACAATGATATCATGTAATATGATTTAGATTCAAGGAAAGTTGCTAGATATAGCTATAAAAATACCTTGTAGTTTGATCGTGTTCTTTTCATACTAGATAATGACAATAGTGCCTCATTGGAAAAAAATTGGTATGATACCTAGGATCCAAATACTAATGTTGCATAACATGTGACTTTCCAAAAGAGATCTTTTAAGGAGTTTCATGGAGGAAATTGTGAACCAATATTTCTAGCAAATAAAAAACTATGAAAGTAAATAGAACAAAAAATATTTAATTCATGTTACTAGATCTTCTTGAGTGTGGTCTTCATGATGTATTACATCTTCCTTCATAACAAATAAATGTGTTTCCCCCTATGCTCATTTGAAAATAAGGCCACTTCATTTATCTAGATTATAGGGAGGTAATAAAAAAAGAGATAATTTGGTCATCATGACTTGGTTTGAGAAATGAAAGTTGCTAAGACTCAAAGGTGAGCCTTCAATTTCAAGAAAATTTGCTCATCTTATCAAATACGACATGTTAGCAATTCTTTTTTATGCATGTGTGATTTGGGTATGTAAATTAAACAACATTTAAACACATTAGCGAGTCTTTTAATTCATGTGTGTAAACTATGACAACATTTGAACAATGCAAAAGAATGGTGTTGTAGTCTTTTCAACTCTATCCAAAATAATTGGAAAAGGTAATTGCATTGTTGCCAAATAATAAAGAGAACCATTTAAAAAATCAAATTGCAGAGTTAAAAGGAAATTGTAGTTGACCCAATCTTATTTGTATGTTCTATTACTAGTCTCTTATGCTAGTAAAAATAATTATTTCATGTTGGCCTCATTACCAACTATAGTATAATGACCTAGATCTATTTTTTGAAGTAAAAAATAGAAGCTTTCAAAAGATTCACACTATGGTTGAAAATTATGCACAATCTCATATTAACACACTAAGGGTGGATAATGTCATGAATTCACATCAAATGTATTTGAGACTATCTCAAGAAAATAGTATTAATCATCACCTTATATTCCTTCACACTTCTCAACATAATGGAGTAGCTGAGAGGATGAACAAAATTATGATGAATCTAGTTTAAGTAATGTTATATTTCAAAGGAATAAAACTAAATTTATGGTCAAAAGCAACTCAAATCATAATCTATCTCCACAAAAAATCACCTTCAACTACTCAAATAAAATAGATTCCATGTGAAATTTGGTATCCTCACCTTTCTTTGAATGAATGTAATATAATTTATTTTTTTATGAATTTTCTCTTTCGTTGTCTATTATTGGTTGTGTGATTGAGCAGTTTGATAAACCCTCCTAGTCATGTCTATAATATTTATGCCATGTCAAAAAAAATTGAAAGTAGAGGTTTCAAACATAAACTACAACCACCTCTAGAAAAACATAGAAAAGTCATTTTCAATATTGTTTAGTGCTCAAAACTAAATCTTTGACACCTATAAGGAGTAGAAAAAGTGACACCATAGGTGAAATTTATGCCCTATAAAAAAGGATCCATTAGCACACTTCCAAAACTCCCCCAACATTGTTAGGGTGGCTAGAGGGTGGTGTCATCTGCCTGGATGAAGTAGTAGTGAAAATGTCGAATGGTGTCACTAGAGTTTAGTGGAGTGGAGTGTAGGATGATAAAATGCATTGTGGGTGGCATATAGGTTAAGCACTATAGGATAAGTATGAATAGGGGCTAGGACCCTCATAAAATTGTCAATTAATCGCTATAATGACATCAATGCCAATAAAATCCCTACACAATGATCATACTTGTGCAAAAAAATTCATCCTTTGAACAAACAATCATGAAGAACCCAATAGAGGATTTCATCAAAAAGCAAGTGCAGCCTATGAAAAAACTCTTGGAAGAAGTTTGAAAGTAGGTTTTTGCTAATAAGGTTTTTTTAGGAATCCCATAACATAATTTTATAGATGGTTGAGTGGGATTTGTTCCAGAGAGGGAAAATATTTTCCAAATATATTATGGTCGAGTCCTCTTTGAATCCCCAAAAATATCCTCCCAAGAGATAATCAAGATAATACAATTTTATAGTGCTCCTAAAAATTTTAAAGATGATGAATTTGTAAGACAGGCTTAGAAGACTAATTAGAGAAAATGAAGAGCACTCCTATGAGGGTTTGAAGTGATAAAAGCAAGAAGGTGAGGATTTGAAGTGGTTGGTAGCCCCCGTGAGGGAGGCTTAGAGAATTTTTTATTCCTTATTAGTACTCCCCTAATACCTTTGATGATATCCTCTGGGCATAGTGGGAATTGGTAGGATTCTACTCCATTCAATGCTTAGCTATGTTTACATTTTTGCATCCATTTCTATTATTTTGTGGTCTTGTGACACCATTGTAGTTCATAGTTATTATAATAAGACAGGGCATACCCCCAAAATTATGGGGGTGGGGTGAGAAACCTAAAGGTGATCCCCTCGATGACTTGGAAAGAAAAAATTATGATAACAATCATAAGAAGGGAGAGATATTTTTGTGACATACTTCTAGGGTTTTTGATGGAAATTCCAATGAAAGCTAAATTCATACCAATAAATACTGGATTCCACTACAAGGAGGGGTCAAATACTAAAGGAGAAGATAAGTACCCCCCCTCCCAACCCTCGAAAAATTTGAATTCCCCAAACTTTGAAATAAAATGTGTCATTAATAGTAAAGAAATGGGTTAAAAAGCATGACAATTTTTTTTGGTTGCTTTTGATAAATAAAAAAAACCTTGCAATAAAATTTCTTGATGAATGGTTCAATAATGTGTGGAATAGGAAGTTAGTGTTTCATTTTTCCTTTTGTTGTATGATTCAAAAAGGAATTTTTTTTATTCTCTTCAATGACCATACAAGTCAATCAAAATTTTTAGAAAGACAATACTAGACCATAGGTAATGTCATCTTCCAAGCCATTGCATGATCACTGAAATTGATAAAGGAGGAGGTTTTATCCCTATCATACCCAAGATGGGACATAGTTAAAAGTGTTACCCCTTAACTATGGAGTTTAATGCCACAATTATTCTCTCAGATTGAAAAAGTTATGAGAATAGAACAAACCAAATCCACGCTTTTGCACATGAATGTGAGAGTTCTTATCTTGTTGGCACTCAAAATTGATATCCTTGAAGAAATTTAAATTGAAGGTGAAAACAAATTAAATGTGACATTGAAATCGCCAATGGATTAAATGCATGTTTTCTCTATAAAAAGGAAGGGCATTGTAGAAGGAACTACCCTATTGTAAAAAAAAATCCTGAAAATCCCAAGTTTAACCAAATGATTCCCAATGATGAAAATGGGGACAATCTCATTCCTAGTGGTAGTGGTAGTGGTATGGATGACCTGCTTGTAGAAAACCCTAAATATATTAACTATATAAGTGATAATATGGAATCCAGTTGTGGAAGCAGGGTTGTGCCTCCAAAAGGAGTTGGCCTCCAAATCCATGTTCAAGAGATTCCTAGTTGTGACCCCATAATTGTTGAGGGAAAGGATGTACTTAAGCCCAATGGTGTAGCAAGAAAAAATTTGAAGAACACATAACTAAATTGAAGACCTAGTCCCCTCTAAAGAGACTTTGATCCTATAATTTTTTCTAGCTTTCCCCTCCCCCTAAACCTGTCATGGGGGTTAAAAAAATATGCAAGATATTGTTTTAGAATAAATTAAACAAAGAATAGCCAAAGGTAGAAGAGAAGATAGGAGTAGGTAGAAAAAGATGAGGAAAATCTCAATTGGAAAATGAGGTACATATTGGCCTTAATTCTATTCTTGATCCTAATGATAAAGACTTTAATATTGACTCTATCAATAATGTAAACAAGAGAAAGTTTGAGATAATTGTTGAAGGAAATTAAAAAAAGAAGAAAATTGAAAAATTCAGATAAGGTTAAAGAAGAAAAATGATAGCAATGATATGAAAAAAATAAAGGATAAAGGAAAGGGTTCTTCAAAACTTAGAAAAGATATGTTTAAATTGACCAATGATAAACCTGGACAAGACTATATTACCTAGGGGTTAGCATTAGATAATGTAAATCAAAAGAGACTTTATAATAAAACTAGTCAAAATAAGAGCAAGGTTCAGAGCTCTGTAGGGGAAATTTTATATAATGGAATTTTCCCTCATCAATGTTGGGAAGAAAAAAGAGATTGAAAGGGAGGCTTCTAATCCTAGTACTAATGTGATTGACATGCCCATTGACAAGAATGGAAAAGATTACATGTCTCAAGGGATAACTTTGGACATGCTCAATCAGAGGAATACTATGATAAGCAACCATATTATAGACAAGGGTGATATATTTGAAGGTGACAACTCATGTTTCGACCCTTTGATGTCATTCTTATGCATACCTAACTCCAAAAATTATTCTAAAGAATTGAATCTTGGACTGGATAAGAACTAACAAGAAGGGGTTAAAACGAGTAATAGAAAGGAAAATAGTAGTAAATATTTTCAAAGTGATAACAAAATTAATGAAAATTAAGTAGCAAGGGATCGGTTCAAGCAAAATTTATAATATAAAAAGTATTAGACCTAGAAGGTCAGGTGGAATATAATAAGGGGAATAGCCTTGATATGATAACCTAGCTAATTCTATTATCAATCATTTAGATGACCAAAATTGTGAAGTAGATAGGATGGAGATGGAGGCAGCCAATCCAAAATAATTAAATAATGAAAGTACTTTAGTAGAGATATGTAACATACCTAATATGTAATTTGGAGAAATAAGTGTCTTCTCCAACCTTGAGGCCCTTCTTGGAAACAATGAGAGTGAAACTCCAAGGGAGGAAGGATTAGATCATTAAGTAAAGGGGTAGGTTAAGATAAAGAAGAAGAGGAGTCAAAGAAGTGGAGATGAGGTTGAACCTAGTTCAAAGAGGTTAGATAAAGAGGGAAATTTTCCTAAATGATTTGAGAGATTTACGAATTCTAAAAGAGACACATAACCATATTGCAAATGAGAATTAATTGTATAAGTTAGAATGTCAAGGGGATGGAATCCCCTGACAAAAATACATTGTTATAAGTTTTTAAAATATAAACAAGAACAAAGATGTGGCACTCTTACAAGAAGTAAAATCTATCAAATTCACTTTTGAAACTAATCTAAGATTCATCTAGAAAGATACCACCCAATTCCATATTGCCCATGAGAAAGGTAAAGGGGGGGTTATCATTTTGGTATTAAAGAAATAGGCACCATATATTTTAGAACATGGAATCTCTCCCTGTAATAGATATTTTTATTAAAAAAGACAATAAAAAATTTGGGTTGTGCTCAATCTATGCTCCCAATAAACATTGGGAGAGTATACAACTTTAGAAATGGATGTATGGAGTTCCAGACATCCCTTGGATCATGGGAGGGGATCTTAACATGATTGAAAGTAGAGAGGATAAATTGAGAGGGAGTGAAACGGAGTGGAAAGGTAATGAAAAATAATTATGGTATAAAATGAAGAACAAACTTAACCTTTTTCACCCTCTTGAAGGATGTATGAAAGGAAACCAATATATTTGGTTTACCTAGTGTAATTATCAAAAGGGATGTAAAAGGATTTATTGTAGATTGGACAGATTTTATGCCAACAAGGACCTATTTAGCTTTGATCAAACTTGTGATAGATGTAGAGTAAAGGTTACCCCCTATTCTTTATCTGATCATAATCCCATCTTCTCCAAAATTCATATATCTAAAGAAAGAATTTAGGAAAATGAAAAGCAAAGTAAATTCATTCTAAATACCAATCTCCTAAAAGATGGTGATTACAATAAACTAATATTTACCCTTAGATAAATTAAAAGGTGGATTTTAAAAGATAAATATGTTGGGAAAAGGTGTCTCAACCTTGCAAATACATAAGGTACTGTTGATAAGTCATTATTAGGTCTTAGATCTGACGGTTGATATTTTGTTGGCTTGACTTTCCCTATAAGGCAACCCTATTTTATGAGGCCATTGTATTACAACTATGTATTGTGATGTATTTTGAGAGTCTGATAGCAATTGTGTTGCCTCTGGATCTTTGGTTGGTGATACTCCTATGAGAAGCTTGCTTTGTAAGTATATTGTAATCTTCGTGATTTTTGAATAATATGTTGGGAAGCTTTTGGAGTGTGGGGTCTTTCTCTTGAAAGGGTTTTCCCCATGTAAATCACTATGTTGTGATACGCATGAAATTTATGTTTATTTATGTTTAAGTTTTTGTAATTGTTGAAAATATCTATAAATTTTTGAATTTTCCTCCTCTCAAGATTAGTGTAGGAAGTTGTTCTGCTACTTAGCTTCCATACAAAATCTACCACTAAAAGATGGAATAACAATTTAGTAGTTATGTTGCCTCTAGATCTTTGGTTGGTGATACTCCTATGATAACCTTAGCGGTCATGTTGCCTCTAGATCTCTAGTTGGTGATACTCCTATAAGAACCTTGCTTTGCAAGTATATTGTAATCTTCATGAGAATAATATGTTGGGCTGCTTTTGGAGTGTGGGGTTTTTCTCCCGAAGGGTTTTCCCCATGTAAATCATTATGTTATGGTATGCACGACATTTATGTTTTTTTGTGTTTAAGTTTTTGTAACCGTTCAAAAGATCTATAATTTTTTGCATTTTTCTCCTCTCAAGATTAGTGTAGGAAGTTGTTCCACTACTTATCTTCCTTACAAAATTTTCCACAAAAATATGGAATAATAATGTCAAAATTTAGGTAACTATATTTCAAACTATTGGAAAAAAGAGGCTTAGACAATAGAAAAATAGAAAATGGCCTTCAAGAAGGTTTGTTTAAACTAGAGAAGAAACTTTAGAATGAGCAAAAGAACTTAGGATTGAACCAGGAGTTAAACACTGTGATTTAACAAAGTGAGAAATATGCAAGATAGAAAGATACAAAGAGTAAGAGTAAGAGTAAGAGCTAGAATGAACTAGATCAATGGTGGATGTAAGGGTTCTAGATTCTTCTTTAAGTAAATCAAAGAAAAAATAAAGCACATTTGGGATGATAAAAAACTTCTAAATGATCCTAAAGGAATAAAAAAGTTGTTCCATAGATTTTATAAGTATCTTTTTTCTCATTTCAAGGGAACAATACTCAAAGTCATAAGACTAGAAGCCTATGCAAAAATTTAATTCCGAGGAAGACCACTGAAGATATAGTAGAAAATATGAATAAGAAAGTATCAAAAGAAGAAATAGTAAATAGTATTAAAAAACTAAATAATGATAAAACTCTTGGAGCTAATGGGATCCCAATTTAATTCTATAAAAAATGTATTGATTGGATTGAAAATTACTTGTTGCAAGTCTATTCTAAAGTCGTTTATAAAGGTTCTTTAGGTTGTAACATCAATAAAGGAGTTATTAAACTTCTCCCTAAGGATGGGGATAAGATATTAACTAAGAACTGGAGACCTATTACCCTTCTTAATGTCTCATATAAGGTTTTGGAAAAAATTGGATCTTAGACTAGTTGAAATCCTCCCCAAGTTTATTAGCTCCACACAAACATGATTCATAAAGGGTAGGTAAATTCCAGAAAACTCATCTCTATTTGGGAAGCCATGGATTAGGCTAGAATTTCCAACCAAAATACTAGCATTTTATCATTAGACTTTGAAAAAACCTATGATAGAGTTGAATCGTCATTTATGATGATGTCACTTGAAGCATTTGGTTTTCCATATCTATTTTTCCAAATGGTGAAGACTCTATTAAATGATGTTGTAGCTCGGGTAGATGTTAATGGATCCTTGATAAAACAATTCCCTCTACAAAGGTGAATCAAACAAAGTTGTCCTCTTGCCCTTTCCCTATTTGTGATAGCCTAAGATTCTATTTTTTACCTTCTAAGAGACACTATATTGACACCTAAATTAAAAGGCCTATCTCTCCTCAATGGAGAGGACTTTTCTAAACATTCAATTTGTAGATGATATTGCAATTTTTGTCAACCTTGAAGAAAGAAACGTTAAATATATTATGCATGAACTTAACTTATTTTGTGAAGCCTCTGGAGCTAGAATATCCAACGTAGAATCTATAATGCTTAGTTGGGTCAAGAACCACCCAAAATGATTTAGTAAATTTGAAATTCAATGGGGAGGACCTAACAAATAGATTAAGTACCTTAGCATTCCTTTTATTGTTAATCCATGTTTGAATGATATGTGGGATTGGATTAAGAGTAAGATAGATAGAAAGCTTTGTCAACAGGATAAACTATTGCAAGTTTGTTGCGGATTTTGTCATTTATTTTATGAGCACAAAACCTACATAGACTAATAAAAGATCAACACATGTTAGTAACACAAATCTAATGCTTCCTATGAGATTCTTCAACTAATTTAATAGAAAACATGAAATAAACAATGAAATAACATAATTGAAGCATGTAATCTAATCTAAACTAGAAAAACCTTCATCCCATAGGGGGAGTGGTGCTCCTTTGATGTGAAAAGAAGCCCTTTCCCAATCCCTTGATAAGCTTAATGAGTTGTTGGAGATTCCAAGATGAAATTGACTATAATCTAGTCATGAAACTTGAAAATGATGAAAAACTAAGAACTCAAATGGCTATAGTGATAATGTATGAAGTTGTGGATCCATATTATGAAAAGGATGCCTCTATTTATAGAAGCCAAGGATTGAAGATTGGAGGAAATTGGTGAATGTGGGATAAAATGGGAGCCAATGAGAATGTGTCAAGTGTCACAATTCTAATGGATGAGGGTGGAACACTTTTTTGGAAATGTGTGAGTGGAGGAGGATGGAAGAGAAGTAAATGTTGTTGGTTGAGAATTTGAAATTATTGTAAGAGGAATTGAATGAGATTTGAGAGGATGTAAGAGGATTTGAAAGGTTGTAAAAGAATTTATTGAAAATGTAAGAGGATGTGATATATTTTTGAAATTCTTTGGAGGGAAATTGAATGAGAGGTTGTTAAGAGGAATATTCCTTGGAATATGCCTTGGTGAGGGAAAATAGATGAATTAAATAATTAATTGAAATTATTTTCGTTGACCACGGTTGATTTAACTCTTGAAGAGTTAAAAGCTGGAGGATTTGATAATGATGATTAGAAAGTTGATTTAGGATTAATTAATCCAAAATTAATTAATTGGAGTGAATTAGGAGATGTCACATTTGATTTAATTGATTTTAATCAAATGAGATGATTAAGAGAGGATTTAAATAAATGATTTGATTTAATTAAATAAGATGAAAATTAGTTAGAAGAAGGGTGAATTAATCAATAAATTTAATTATTTGATTAATAGCTGAATTTGTTGATTTTAATTAAATAATGTTGATTATTTAATTAAGTGATCAATTTGAAGTGAATTTGGAAGAAGTGGTGTTAGTTGATCATAATTAGATACATAGTATCAATCAGGACATTTTCAATGTCTACATTTTTCCCATCTTTAAAGTGATGCACTTATTGCATTAGTTTAAAGAATAACACTGCCATGATCAAAATTCAAAAATTTCCCTAATTTTTTTGAATGCCCCACTGTTGCCCCAATGGAAGAATTATGCTATCATACTGCCCCCTCAAGAGATGAGGCAAAAATTGCAAAATTTGGTCAAGCTCGCGAAAGAGATTCAACGACGATTCAAGAGCAGAAAATAGCCCATACGATGCAAAATTAGGCTTACGGCGATGAAAACCAACCAAAATAGGATTTGTTCAGGAAAAAAAGATTAAATGGGTTCAAAAACCCTAAAAATTACCAAAAAAATTGCATAAAAAGGATTAAGAGGGTCATTTTTAAATCATTTGCACACTTGCCTTTCAGAGATTCTGCCAGTTTTGCTCTAAGGTGTTGATGAAATGGTTGCTTGCGTTCTTCCCAGGCATCGAACGAATCAAGTTCCAGAGTTCCAGAGGCCCCCAGACGTAGGACCCTTGGTATGCCTTTCAAAAAAATTCTCATTTTCACATTTTTTGAGCATTTATTAGGGTTCAAATAGGTTTACCAAAAGTGACTCTCTAGGGCATCACAATTGTTATGAGCAGTGTCCCTTTTGTAGATGTCAACCCGCATTTGCAATGAAGCGTCGCACGGTGCTCTAGGATTTCAGAGTCGTGCAAAAATATCAACTCGCCTTTGTATTATAGCATCGCATGGCCTTAAGGGCTTCTAGCATCACACAAAAATGTCAACCCACCTCTACAGCATAGCATCGCCTTTGATTATAGCACCGCATTTGCAAGATGCAAAGCATCGCTTTTGAAATTTAGGCTTACTTTTGCTTTTTTTGAAGGATTTTTTATTTTTTTCAATAAGCGTCCTTTGCAATATTTTGACGTCGTGTGCATTTTTGTTGCAGGAGGTCATGTCGGTGCTCCATTTGAAAGAGCACAAGAGCCGATTATTGCACTGAGCTAGACATTTGTTAGACCAGGCCTTATTTTCCCTGGGAGTGATCAATTTCAACCATATTACTTGGATGCCAAAGGTGTAGATGCACCTTGTGATGATGACTACATTGGTCGAGAGATTATGGAGTGAGACTTGTTCATTCCACCTACCGACTGGCGAGGGCACCATCACCTTGGAGGATGTGTGGCGGATCTTGCGAATCCTGATTCAAGATGAGTGCATCATCTATGACATTGAGGTTGACGGTGATGCGATTTATGATTAGTTTGGCGTCGACTCATATGAGGTGGACAGCGGCCAGATAGACCTTCGTCGCTATGTGGGGATTGCCCCTGACCTGACATTATTCATTGGCGCACTGATCTCAAGAGTCCTTGTTCCTGATCAATGAGCTTGTGGATGCAACATTAGCTAGGGGATCATTTGGTCTTGGATGATGGAGAAGATGACTTTCTACACCTAGGGCCCAGTCGTCCTAGCTTCCTTATATCATGATATGCACCAAGTCATTTATAGTGAGGCCCGCAGCATTGGAGTGGGTGTCACCCTTTTGTACGTGTGGGCTTATGAGCACATTACGGTCTTGAGGCCGCAGATTACACACATTCATCCTAACCATGATGATCCTGCGGTGTACAGATATAGTGGGGATGACTACCCTCCACTTTACAAGTATCATAAGCATCCCACACTAGAGGTAGGTTTTGGATGAGATGATAGCTTTCACATGGAGGCCTTTGCTCCATTTTCCACGATGGCACAATGATGATGATTACCTTTTTTACTGCTGATAGTCCTGATACATGTAGGGACTATAGCATTACATGGTTGAGAGATACCTCCCTGATAGAGTTGCTCGCTAGTTTGGGGAGGTGCAGTATGCACCTGATGATACACAGAGAGCCATCTTCTCCCATTGATCTAGAGAGATAGCATGCCGAGAGAGGATCCCACCCTAGCAAGAAATTGATGATTTTAGGTAGTTTTTTATGGTGCCTTGGGTGTACTTTGATGGTCTTGTGGATGCAAGGATGACCCAGGCTTATGATGTGTATTGGCAGGTTCATGCCCCTATTCGATTGACTTTACCAGTAGTGTCAGACATAGGGAGAGGATAAGTCAAAGGACCAAGGATTAGATAGGTCCCACAGCAACCAAGACATGATGCCCAGGATGGGGGTGTAGGACACGATGGGAACGATGAAGGTTTCACCATTAGTGCCACCTATTGGGAAGAGGCCACCAATCCAACCACCACAATAGCCACACATGCCACCTCCACGACCACCACCAACTCCCGATCCTAGGGATGGTTAGATTGTAATGCTACAGGTGCAGGTCCAAGTTCTCACAAGGCAGCTATAGTAGGCACAGGCTCAGATATAGACATTGGTTCAAGAGAGGGACCAGGCCCAGTAGGACGTGGCACAAGAGCACCAACAGAGATAGGATTCTGATATGGCCCTTGCACTTGAGACAGGACGACGACAACAATTAGAGGTTGCAACTTAGTAGATTCAGGGGCAGGCTATGATTCTGGATGAGATGTATGGTCATGCGATGTAAGAGGCCTCGTGTTACAAGGTTGTGTACTACAAAGTTGTGGCATAGGAGCAGAGGGAGCCAGATTTCTCCCATCTCAGTCAAATAGCTCCTACCAGGACCCCACGTGTAGGCACTTTAGGGAGACCATCAGGGTCTCACCATCAGAGCCGAGGTAGTTACCATGAAGGCAGACACAGCCAGGGTAGCTCAACACACTACGAGTAGACAGGGACACATTATTTTGTACAGCCTGATTATGATGTGTATACATTCATTTGATGAGTTTTGTGACTAGCCTCTTGTATATCTAATACTATATATCTGATTTCAATGTATCATGACATTCAACTTTTTTGATGTATACATGAGATGACTTGTGATGCGTTCATATGATGTTTTATTTTATTTTATGTGATGTGTATATATATATATGGATGGATGGATGCATGTAATGCTTGTTTTATGATGTCCTATGCTTTATGATGTGATGCAATGTTATGATGGATCTACATGGTTACATGGTTACATCATTATGATGGATGCATAATGTATTTATATATGATATATGCAACGTAATGATATGTTTTATTTCTTTTTAGTATTTTTTCTATGATGCAATATGTATGTATGCATGATGCAAGAAATGCGATGTTTTTAATGATGCTTATGTGATGGATGAGAAATGTGATGTAATGCTTATCTTCTTTTTCCGTATCTTTTTCATATACGATGATGCAATATGTGATGATTCCTATATGATTATGCAATGGATGTTTTATGCAAATTTATGATTTATGAGATGCTTAAAATAACTAATCTATATTATAGTTGATAATAATGCGATGTGTATGAGATGATGGATGATTGATGTTTTTTTATTATGTATGGCATGAATGATATGCAATATGCTGACGTTTCACGGATGCAAGATGGATGCATATATGGATGTTTTTGTTTTTGAATTCCATGATACCATGTTAGTGTTAGTATGTGGAAAAGATAGAAGAAAGAGAAATCAACCCTTGACTTCGAGGTGATGAATATGATGATGATGATTGTTTATCAGAGATTGAGCATATAAAGAGCTTACTCACCTTATTTTTTATAACACACGTAGATATGATGCATCAAGGTATAAAGAACCAAGATGAAATTGTACCTAGTGCAATGGACTTTGACTTAACAATTAGATAGGAGTATCCCTATTTACACCTGATATACGAAACCTTATTTAGGATGTAGTTTAGATATTTCAAACATCTCGAACAAAAAAATAGAAGAGGATAACCTTCCCATGTGGTCAACAAGACCCAAAATACCCTCCCTACAAACCAAACAAAGTAAATATGACCAAGTTATATTACAATAATATCCAACAAGCATAACAGATAAAAAGATAATGACCAGTGCCCCATTTCTTTCTCCCTAAATCATTTTGTTTATACATCATTGAGAGGTCATTGGAATGGGTGCAATAAGATAAATCAAAAGAAAAGATCAAGTAAACAAACAAGATAATGTTCTTCGTACCTCTAGCCATAACTAAACTACGGTGATGCCTAATTTTGATGTCCATTGTAGGAAGGATGCATCCTAGGACATGATGTTATCAAATGATTTTCGGATTGACTAGATGATGGGCTATTAATACAAGAGTTAACCAACTTGTTTACCTACTAACCTAGACTTGATATCTTGACGTTTGAGTTTTCACCTTCTATTTGCTAGACTTGCTTCCAATCGTTTCACTAAAGGTTGGGGGTGACGGTCTTTTATTATGAGCAGATGTTTATTGTAAGTGAAAGCGAGATAGGGTAGATGGATTTTTTTGATGTTTTAAAATGTTTTGAGGTTGTTTTTTGGTATTTCAAAATGTTTTTCAAATGTTTTGATTTTCAAATTTTCCAATGTTTTTGTGTTTTCTGATATTTCCACCAAGAACATAACCTAAAGACCTATCCTAGGGGCCTCAGGGGATGATCAAAGATTAGCCTTTCCTGCATTATACATGCAGACACCACGTAGTTCGACTAACACAAAATTGTTTATTGATGAGATATGAACAAATGGATTGCCACTTTATTATGATGGAAACCTAAAGGATTGACTCAGGGTGTCTCAAGGGCACATAAATGATGGCCTTGCCTACGTTCAAGCTCAAAGACCTGTAGTTCAATAAGGGGTAAACCCACAATAGTGGGTTACAATTTTTCGAATGAAGAATAATTAGAAATGCTCATCAAAAAATTTAAAATGGTTTACCCCTTCTAATGAAGGGGGTTTGAATGTACCACCCCCCTTATAATGAACCCCACCTTCTAATGAACCCCCCTCCCTTCTAATGAACCCTCTTTTGCACCATATAAAGGGGGTGCTAATGAACCCCCTTTTTTCACCTTCCCCTCCACCATTTGAAAATTTATGCATTTTTTTTACTATCGAAGCTTGGGAAGGAGGTGCAAATGGATTCAACTTGATAAACCAAGTTGGATGGTTGTAGTGATTGAAACGTGCTTTCCAACAACTATAAATTTAATATATTTTATTATTATTTTATATTTTATTTTTTAGTTTTATTGTACATAGGTTTTTCACTAAACGTCAAGTTTGATGAAAAATCTTTGTGGAAAAATAGTAAATTTGAGGAAAAAAAATTGAAAAATATGTATCCACCAGGTATTGATGTCCTCTTTCTAACAAAAAAAGAAAAATTTAATTTCAATACATACCAAAAAATTTATGCGAGCCGAAGTGCACCTATGTCTAAATTATAAATGTTTTGACTTCAAAACTTAATTAAAAGAAAAATATTCAACAAAATTCTATAAAACAAAATGGAAGCCCTAGATACTTGTGTTACCAACCTAAATTCAAAATAATTAGAGTTTTATCCTTTGTAGAAAAAAAGTTATGCGAGCCGAAGTACACACCACTTTTTAAAAATATTGTTTACTATTAAAAACTAGTTATCAAGGGAGACGCAAAAAAATTACCATTTAATTTCAATCTTTTTAAAAAAAAATACATTTAAAATCTATAGAAATTTTTTTACAAATCACTAGTTTGCATCATTTTCAAATTCCTAATAGTTTACCTAATATAAGTGTCAAAAAGTGAATTTTTCTCTGAAAATGTTGATTTCAATGTCAAGTTTGGCCAAAAAGTGTAACCCATTATTGTGGGATGACCCTAAGATGACTCTATTTTTTACTTTTTCTAACATTTTGACCTATTTTTTGGATTTGATATGTTTTGAATGTTTTTTTATTTTCTAATTTTTTGAATGTTTTTGGATTTTTTATTTTAAGGAATATTGCAAGAATATACTCGAATCTGATCCAACGGAGGTATAAGAATGTTCCCCCAGCGTGGTGTGATAGACTACTTTGATATAGGTAGGACAAATTGACCTTAGGAAAGTACCAAGTGGTACTAGGAGGGAACATGATAAAAACACAGGATCAAGCTATGATGTGGACGTGGATGGGTGTCAGGAGGATCAATGGAATGCGATGGATGAATGATGCAGAACAAGCCATAGAGATCATGGTGGATGGAAAGTGCTTATTTAAAAAAGGCGTCTATTTGCCAGGTTTTCACCAATGTACTTGCCCAAAGCGCCACCGAAGTGGTTTTCACTAGAGGACTTTTTTTTCTTTACCATTTTCAATCCTTTTTCTGATTCTTTTCGATTTTTATATTTTTATATATATTTTTGTATTTTTCTAGATTTATACCCTTCGAGACTCGGCATAAATTTTTCTGAGATGGGAGTTGTTGATGGGCTCTCGCAAAGGCTCACCTTTGAGTGTAGATAGCTAATATGCTCCTGATTTATAACTTGTTGTGATGATTAAGGGTCCCAACCAATTGGAAACGGACTTACCCTTGTTGTCTAGATTTGTTACATTCTTCTGATTCTCATTCAATACAAGCTCCCTGACTTGAAAGATCCAACTCTTGATCTTCTTATTGTAGCTTCGCTTGAGATGGTTTTGATATAATTACAGATGGTTTAGGGCATCCATGCACCGCTCATCCAATATTTCTAGCTCGTTCAACCATGACACCTAATATTCTTCATTAGTAATGAGATTTTTCAATGATATTCTTAAGGATGGGAGCTTGGTCTCAATAGGAAGGATGGATTCTAATTCGTAGACCAGGGAGAAAGGGGTTGTACCTGTAGGCATGCAGATACTCATTCGGTAGGCCCATAAGGCAAGATTCAACTATAGGTGCCAATCACAACCAGCTTCGTTGAATGTTTTCTTTACGATTTTCAAAATGGTTTTATTGGTAGCTTCAGCTTGGTCATTACCCTGGGGGTAATACAGGGTAGAAAAGTGATGTTGGATATTGAATTTTTGGCATAGTTCTTAGACATCCTAGTTTTTGAAAGGTGTCCCATTATCTAAGATAAGGGTTTGTGGAACACCATAATTCAAAATGAGGTAGTTCAGGATGAACTTGGAGATTTGCTTCCTTGTGATGTAGGTCATTAGGATGGCCTCTACCCACTTCGTGAAGTACTCAGTGGCGATGATAATGAACTTGTGTCCATTGGATGAGGTGGGTGTGATTTTTCCAACGAGATGAAGCCCCCATTGTGAAAAGGGCCAAGGTGTCATGATCGGTCAAAGCTCCTGATTTGGTGCATGGATGAGCTCCCCATGTTGTTGACATTGCAAGCACTTTCAAACAAGTCATGAGCTTCCTTTTCCACTTTTGACCAATAGTACTTAGTCCTCAATAGTTTCTTAGCCAAGGTCATACCACTCAAATGCGACCCACAAATGCCATTGTGTACCTCAGTTAAAGCAATCAAAGCTTCTTTAGGATTAAGGCATCATAACAAGGTACCCTCGATACTCCAATGGTATAGGGTGTCTCCTAGGATAACAAAGTGAGATGGATTTTTGACAAATGTTCTTTTAAGGTTTGGGGTGATATTAGTGGGGAGGACTCCTATTTTTAGGTAGGTGTAGATGTCATGATACCAAGGGTCATCGGGACCAATGATTTCACACACAAATTTAGACTTTGGTACCTTGAAAGCTAGTACGAGAAGCTGCTCTATAAGGAATTCTTGCTTTGGGATGTTGCGTGGGATATCCAGCAGTAATCTGATTGTTGCCATAACATCTGTCACTTTGTTGTTTGCCCTAGGTATTTGCTCAAATGTGATGTCGATGAAGAATTCTTTGCGGCTTTCCACCAGTTTCTTATATGGGGTCAATTTTACATGCTTCATTTGGTATTCATCATTGACTTGGTTGATGATAAGTTGTGAGTCCCCATAGATTTTGAGTACCATGATTTGCCATTGTACTACAATTTTGAGTCCTATAATGAGAGCCTCATATTCTGCAATGTTGTCTGTGCAAGGAAGAGACAACTTATATGACTTGGGTATGCAATCTCCTTGTGGTGTAATGAAGAAGACTGTAGCTCCTGACCCATGTTGTGTGTAGGATCCATCAAAATATACTTTCCAGTGATATGGTACATTTATGTTAAAAATGGACTCATTGGGGAACTCTGATACAAGTGGGTTTTTTGAATATACTGGTGCTTCTACCAACTAATCTGCAATTACTTGTCCCTTAATGGCCTTCCATTCTACATAATCAATGTCATGTTCTGTCAGGATCATCACCCATTTAGTTGTTCACCCTATGAGTGTTGCTTTAGAAAGAAAATACTTGAGAGGATCTATCTTGGCAATGAGTTTTATCTGATGTGCCAACATATAGTGTCTAAATTTTTGTGCGACAAACACTACTGCTAGGAAATCCTTCTCAATGGATGTATAATTCAGCTCATTTCCTACCATGGTTCTACTGATGTAGTAAATAGCTCTCTCTTTCCCATTTTCATCATGTTGTGCTAAGAGAGTGCCAAGGGTCGTTGTTGTTTCTGATATATATAGGATCAAGGGCTTGTTCATAATTGGTGGCATAAGAACTGGTGGTGTGAGCAAGTACTCCTTGATTTTATTAAATGCCTGATCATATTTCTTATCCCATTTGTATGCTACCCCCTTGTGGAGTAGATGAGAATATGGGATAGCCTTATCTGCTAACTGTGTTATAAACCAGTGAATGGATTGGAGCCTTCACTACAAACCCCTTAACTATTTTAATGTTCTTAGTGCTTCCATCTCGAGAATTACTTTGGCTTTGGCAGGGTCTATCTCGATTCCCCTCATAGATATAATGTACCCTAGGAGCTTTCCTGATTGTACCCCAAAGACACACTTCTTTGGATTAAGTTTGACCTTGTATTCTTCTAGCCTATCAAAGATGGAGCTTAGAGTCAGTATGTGATCTCGACACTTTCTTGATTTAGCTAATATGTCATCCACAGAGTCTTCCACAGTTTTTTGAATCATGTCATGGAAGATCAGAATCATAGCTCTTTGATAGGAAACTCCTGTGTTTTTCAATCCAAATGGCATCATCTTCCAGCAGTATGTCCCCCATGGACAAGTGAAAGTTATCTTGTGTTGGTCATCCTTAGCTATCATGATCTGATTGTACCCTAAGAATCTATCCATTAGTGATAGCATTTCATGACATGTCATATCCACAATCATATCTATGTTTGGGAGAGGGAAATCATCTTTAGGGCATGCTTTATTCAGGTCCCTGAAGTTAGTGCAGATGTGGATGCCCCCAGTGGGCTTAGAGACAGGTACAAGGTTCAAAACCCACTCTAGATAATCAATTGTCCATATGAAGTTGACATCAAGGAGCTTTTGTAATTCAAGCTTGACCAATAATGTTATTTTTAGATGCATCTTTCTAATTTTTGTTTTACTAGCTTCGCCTCTAGATAAACAACTAGATGGTGAACCACAACTTCTGGATCAAGACCAGGCATGTCAGCATAGGTCCATGCAAAGTTTACTTTCTTTCTCTTAGACATGCAGCTAGAAGTTCCTATTCTTCAGTCAAGAGTGATTTTATATAGAAGATGATATGTGGTGTTTCTGTGGTCCCTAGATTGACTGAATTGCACTTTTCTTCCAAGACTATTGAATTTTCCTAATGAATAGCACTAAGGGGAAGATTGAATCCTTCATCCTCTAGTGCCTCGGAGAGGTTTTCACCATTGGATACATCTCTTTTTTTTTACTATTTTTGGGTCAGAAAGTGCCACTGTGTGGTTTTCACTTAAAGACCTAGATATTACTCTTAAATTTTCACTTTTGTGACTAAGGGATTCAATCATTTCCTTGTAGTAGGCATGTGTGTCTAGCTCAATGTCGAACCCAACTTTGTGATCTCCACATGGTAGAGTATCCTGCAATCCCATGAATTATAAGAGAGCCTCATCATTTTTGAACGTGTCTAAGATTGATGGTCCTCCTTGGTCATAATCGATGAGTTGGGGATAGACAAGTTTTAGATCAGTAGTCTAGTCACTTGGTTTGAAAGATAAGGTACTAATCATGAGAAGGGAGGAATCATTGAATATCATGGGTAGGTTAGTTATGGGGTCCTCATCACATACATTGGTTATGTCAAAGGTAAAGTTATCTAAAGGTAAACATGTGGATACTAGTAACTGAAGAGGATCTTTGATAACCAGGGCACCTTTTCCAAGTATGGTTATTTTTGGAGGGGTACATCCAAGGCCAAGATTCTTTATTCACTTCTCAAGAATGATAGGTTCTAGTGGGTCGTTATCATTTTTCCCAAGATTTTCATTTTTATTATAGCCCCATCCTTGCATTAATTGTAGTCCTTTGTTGTTATTGTCCATGGGAAGATCAGGTACGAGTCTTTCATCTTGATACAATAAGCTTGATATATCCCTTTCATCTACCACTTCTTGACTTAAGTCCCCCCACCTTTTGAATCTAGAGGGGTCTACTTTGAAGGTTTGAGTTGATATGTTAATCGGTTGGGGTTGCCCATGAGACTGAGGAGATTGAGGTAACTCTCCTATTAAAAAGGCACTCTTTTTCATTTTGTAGTCCCCACACCCATTGTCCTGGATAATGACTTTGATATTAGAAATGTCTAGAATGGAGGGTGTCTTCATCTTAAAAGTGGAGGCTAAGGTAGATGGGTCAATATATGGAGATGTGGGTCCCTCATAATTCTTTGGAACTTGAGGGATCTTGAGTACTTGGCCTCCAAATTCTTGCAATAATAAAAAGGTTTGGGATCTCCATGGACTATGACCTCTTGATTTTGATACAGAAATTTGACACATTGATGGAAGGTGGATGTGACTGCTTGCATCCCATGGATCCATGGGAACCCTAGGAGGATATTTTAAGGTAGTTTTAGATCAAGGACTTGGCATGTAGTTTCCATGATAGTTGGCCCTACTTGAATAGGGAGTTGAATGGTGCCTTGAGACACTCGTTCTTGATCATCATATGCTCTGTTAGTTATACCCTTACCTTTTTCAATCATGTATTTAGAGAATCCCAGATTCTTTATTAGCTTGAGAGTACAAATATTTAGACCCGCACCTCCATCCACCAAGACTTTTTTGACTTTATTCTTATCGACTGAGACTTTGAGATGGAGTGTGGTTATGAGATGGTTGAGTTGGAAGATCCTATTCAGATAATTTTAGGAGATGTGGCATGGTAATATGTTTGACCATAGCTTGGAGTTGGTTTGTGTCAATATCTATGGGGACAGAGGATGTGGCCAATGCTTCTTCTAGGATTTTCTTATGCGCAGGTGATATTTTCAACAACTCCATGATGGAGATCTAGGCAGGGGTTCTTTTCAACTGATCCAAGACATTATAACCATCAGGTATTGAATTTGGATTGGAAGTAGATGCTTTGGGTGCTTGGTATGGTCCTAGAATAGTAAATTTTCCCCCACATGTGGTAACTCCACAGTTGACTCTAGATCCTTTAATGCTGACAATGGTAACCCACTCATCTAAGGATGCAACAACATGGTTCACATAATTATACTTTTCCTTACCATTGTTGTTCCCACTATTATTATCTAGCATCAGATTCATGTATATCTTTAGATCTTGATTTCCTATGGGTTGTTCAACATTTATGGTTCTGTCATTGATGAGGTCCTGAATCAGATTCTTAAGTCACATGTAACTGGTTGTTGTGTGTCCCTTTATCTTGTGGAAATCACAAAGTTTTTTCTCATCATATCATGGTGGTTTAACTTGAGGCTCTTATAATTATGATAAATGGGTATCTTGATGAGATTTTCCTAGACTAGTCGTTGCATGACAAACTCAATAGGTTCCCCAAGTGGCGTGTATTTCCATTTAGGGGGATACTTCCTTGGGGGTGGTTCCCCCTTGATTGTTCAAGTTATTAACCACTTGGTTGTTGGTTTTTTACCATGATGTGTTGGCTTGTGTGTTGTTTTGGTTGTTGACTTGCGTGTTGATATGATTGTGTTTTTTTCCTTGGGGCACTGATAACAACTTTGGTGTCCACCACACCATCGTTAATAATGTTCTTGTTCTTTTCCCATGTGTGAGGTTTTTCATTATAATTGGTTGATGGACAATTGTATTGATAAGTAGGTGTCCCCCCTTGTGTGTTAAGGGCTCTTTCGATGTTGAGCGCCTTCGGGATCAACTGGTCATATGCGGTGATGCATTGCATTTTCAAATGGAAGGACAAGTTTCCTTGAAGATTGGCGATGATAGTATAGATTTGTTGTTCTTCGGGCATAGTCCACTTGCTCCTATTGGCCTTGGATTTCCATCATTGCAAGAAGGACACAAATTTTTCCCCCTTGGCTTGTTTTAGAGCAGATAGTTCTTCTAGACTCACATCCATGTCTATGTTGAATGAATAGTTTTGTATGAACAAGTCCAAAATTTCTTGGAACTTTTTGATTTTAGGAGGAAGATGAGAGAACCATTCCATTGCTTTTCTAGCCAAAATTTGAGGGAATAGTCACATTAGATAAGTGTCATCATATGCAAATTCCATACAGTGAACATGAAATTCCCTTATGTGTTTTTTAGGGTTACTAGTTCCACAATATTTATCAAATTTAGGTATCTCGAACCCTTTCAGGAATGGAACCATCACAATTCTTTTGTCAAATGGATAAGGGCACAAATTCCCTCAGGTTTTTGTTGTTTTTCCAAATTGTAGGTCTATCACTTGTTGTGAGTGAAATTTGATATGTGCAGACACATTGTTTTGCGGGTTGGGTGGTGAGATGAATGCGTTTTGGGGTGGTTTGATTGCTTGAGTGAAAGGTGGGGTATTTTGAATGTTTGTGGGAGGTTGTTACAAGTTTTTTTGTGCAATCAACACTTGTTGGTATGTGTAGACATAGAAAATATATAGATTGATATTGCACACTCAATCTGAATATTCTTCAAATTCAAAAATTCCATCCAAAAGGGCTTGTCCCTTCCAACAAGGCATTTAAAATCTATTACATGTCCTTGTGCATTGATCCAAGTGGAATTTAACTCCTCTTTCATCCCCCCTAAACATGTCACTTCTTCAAAATCAAATTTCAAACTTGCACATTGATCAAAATGTGCTCAACCTTCATCCTCTCACATGTTGACAGCTAGCATCATGTCATTGGGTTATCTTTTATCCTGCATTCATCCTATCTTTCAATCTTCAACTCTTTCTTTCTATAAATAGAGAGCTCATCCTTCATTTTCTATCATCCACAATTCATGCAAATTTATTATACTCAAATCCATAGCAACTTATCATCAATTTCATCCAAGCATAGTTAGGTTTTTTGCATATTTTCAACATGGAGCTCCATTGAAGTCATCACCTAAAGCATCTAGCCTTCATCAAGTATCTTCATCACACCATTGGAGTTGGGAAAGGGCCAATTTTCACATCAAATTGGCACCAACTCCCTCAAGAGATTAAGAGTTTGCATGGTTTTAGAATAGGATTTGATATTCTTGCTTCAAATTTGTTGTGTTCTTAACTTCATTCCTCTTCTTTTACTTTCAAATGAATTTATTGAGGAATCATGTTTCTAACCATGGATTTGATCTAACATATTGATTGTTTGTTGTGTTTTTCTAAGTTGGGAAACACGGTTCACATTTTGGTGCTAGAAAATTGGCCCTTTGAAAATCCCAACTCCTCGGCAAGTAGTCGTCATTATTTGCATATTCATCATCTTACGTCTTGTTGAAATGTCTTCTTCTCTTTCCTCCTTTCTTGTTCATCATGCTAACAAGGTACTATGACAGTTGATCATCATCATCGTCATCGTCATCGATCCTGCATCCACAAATCATTAGCATACTGCATAAACATATCATGTAGGAAACACATGAATTTCATTTTCATCATCATATAAACATGTTATTATAATAATTTTCCATAAATAAGTGCATCCCTTTCTCATTTACATTGCATCCATTTTTTCCATCACATAAACCATTGCATAACATTCATTTGTATAAACATTTCATAATCATTTCACATTACCATCTACCGCATAATCAAACATAATAGGTACAAGAACATTATAGATAATCCACCACATTATAAGCATACATATTCACATCACATAAACATCATAAATTCATCTCCCACAATACATTCATTTTGCATAAAGCATCATCATATCACTTTGCATTAACATATCATTTCATAAATTACATACATCACATTAAATGCATCACATACATTACATTATCATTTAACATGTTTAGGATAATATATATTAGTTATTCTAAGCATATTAAAACCATCTCATTTACATCATCAATACATATCATATAAAGCATGACCATTGCATTTACACTGCATTATATCATCCATTAGTCATCCATATCATATAGAACACCTCATAAATAACCACATCACAATCATTTTTGCATTTCATTGCATAAATCATTCCATACCATTATAAGCATAATAGGAACATAAAAATCCATTACATTGAAAGCATACATCCATCCATAATCATTTTATATAAGCATGGTTCACATATCATTTTGCATATACACCATAGATCATCTCCATATCATTTTGCATATTACATTTCATATCACATATCATATCATTTACATCAACATAAATAAATCATCATTACATCATCATCCATCCAAATTACATATCATACAAATCCATCTGCATATCATGAATAAACAACATAATATAAGATCTATTCATAATGCATATATCATCAGAAAATAAATGCATCCAAATATACATTGCATCACATCATAACATGATTGCATAGCATATAGAAATAAAACCATCCATAAATGCATAAATAAATGATACAGATCACATCATATCAAAATCATCATCTCATATATATCATCATCAAGTAACTGTTATAGTACAAAATAATCGGATCACTGCACATGTGTGTTAATAAGTACAAAAAGGCCCATCGAGCTATCAAAAATGAGCCCATATGGCACAAAAAGTATCATCTCGATCAATGTGAAGTCTACTCGTCCTGTCTACTGCCCTCGCCCCTGTTACCATGCCCCTCTATTCATCTGTGGTTGGTCCGCTGTGAGTAATCTAGGGCCCACTCTACTCTGGGTACGGCTTGATGATAATGCATACGGTAATAATCTACCTCCCAGACAGCCTCCCTGTAAGATCGAAGGGACACTATTCTCTGAGAGGAGGAGGTTGCCCTCACTCTTGTTGCTAAGATGTTGGATGATTATCTAAGGGCTAGATTTTATCAAAGGATGGTAATTTGAATATGTGTAGGGAGAAGGATGCATCTACCCACACCTATTCAAGCAAGATGATAATTTAACCAAGCATATGAAGAAGGATCCATCTACAAATACCTAGCTAAATAAGATGGTTTGATAATTTTGACTAAGCATATGCAAAAGGATGCATCTACACATACCTAGCCAAAGGTGATTTGATAAAGATTTAAAGGATTTTGTCTCAAGGATTTGATGATTTTGATTTTTTCCAAAAATTAGATCAATCCAAAGAATTAGAGATTCATTTCCCATATTCTTGAAAACTGATCCTTGTTTTATGGTTCAAACTAGATCTCAATACGAGAAGAACATGGAAGCTGATAAAGAAACACCCGCTTTAAGTGACCTAAGCCAAACAAACGTCAAAATAAATCTCGTTGAATCAAGCAATCCTTTGACTAACTCATCATCACAAAATCCACAAGAGGAAATTCAAGAAGATATTACATTTGGGATGTCGCATGAAGAAATAACCGAAATGATCCAAAATCCAAAGAACCATAAGATCATCAATATCATGATGAGGCTTAACCCTTCACTATACATGCTCAAACTAGCAAAAAAAGGGGCCAAATTACCTTCTGATTTTGACATAAGCTCTATAGTGGAACCACCTCTGGAGGTCATTCCTCTAATTTCATACACACTCCCCCTCTCATCTACACCTCCATCCCAAAACATCACTCAAAACATTTCGCAAATCACAACATCATTTGCTCCAACTCAACCTAATGTTAATAAGGGAAATGCATTTCTTAATTCCATTCAAACACACCCCCTCGTCAATAATCAAGAATTGGATGAAAACACCATTTTGGAACAAAACATACCCCAAAATCCATTACATAAGTATGCCCCTCTCACTTTCCATGATCCTAATGATTCATCATCATCATCCTTTCGCGCAACACCCCAAACTTCTCTCCTCATAACTTTGCAAGGAGAAGGTGACATATTCAGACCTAGGGGCATTTTCGACACCACATCATTTTCTTAAGAGATCACAACCCTCGCATTTTCACCTCTTTCACCATTACCACCATTATCCACACCTCTACTTGGCTTGGGACTCCCACCTTTACCAAATATCAATCAAAATCAAACCAACATCCCAAAAATCAATCAAAACATCATGCCAAACTCTCAAAACCTATCATCGATATCTCAACAACAAATGAAAACTACACAAGCAATCACGACATCATTGACCACCCCCCTAACATCCCAAAGCATGAGCTCTCAAGGACCAACCACATCGATCGCACCATTCACCACTCAAACCACCAACACGACATCACCGCTCACCACCACTACAAGCACCATTTTGAATCCACCACCACCCCACCACCACCAAGTTCCAATATATCAAGCCAATACATCATGGTATCACAAGCCGCCCAACAAGCTGCTTATCAAAAGGAATTTATACAAGTACAAAAGAAAAAAATTGTGCAATTAGCTGCTCAACAAGCTACACAATTAGCTACTCAACAAGCCACGCATCTAGCTTCCCAACAAGCTCAGACGCACACCCAATATCAAGCACAACAAGCACAAGCACAAGCATAGTTTCTTGCACAAAATTAAGCAACACAACTACAAGAATATCAACAACCAATAAAACAATACTAAGAGCAACAAGAAGTAGACCAATTAGTAGCCCAACAACAAGTGTTGTTGGTGCAACAACAAGCACAACAACAGGCTCAACAACAGGCAATCTTAGCGCAACAACAACAAGACGATAAACAAGCGTTGTTTATACAGCGACAAGTGTAAGCATACATGGCTCAATATAATGCATAGATATCACCAATCAACACATCAACCAATCCACCCATCACGTCCATAAGCGAACCACCTCAAAACACTTTCATCCCACCTCCTAATCCGCAAAATGATGTGACAACAAAAATCAGGTTGCTCTCGCAAAAAGTGCTTGATCTTCAATCTGGGTGAACCCCAAGAACATCTAGTAACTTGTGTCCTTATCCATTCAATAGGATCCTTGTGATGAAACCATTCCCAAAGGGATTTGAGATCCCCAAGTTTTACAAGTATTGTGGAATGAGAAACCCTAAATATCACATCAGGGAATTCCAGGTTCATTGCATGGAAGTTGCGTATGACGATACCTATCTGATGCGACTATTCCCTAGGAGTTTGGTGGGCCATGCTATGGAATGGTTCTCTCACCTACCCATAGGCATCAAGAAATTTCAAGAAATTATAGATGCATTCATCAAAAACTATGCATGCAATATCGCAATGGATGTTAGTCTAGAAGAACTCTCAGCTCTGAAACAAGGTAAGAATAAATCATTCACTTCATTCCTATAATGATGGTGATCCAAGGCCAATCGGAGCAAGTGGGTCATGCTCAAGGAACAAGTATGTACCATCATATCCAACCTTGATGGCATCTTGGCATTTCATCTCAAGGTCCAAGGGATCACCACATATGACCAGTTGATTTCCAAGGCACTCAACATCAAATGAGCCCTTATGACGCAACTGAGAGGATCAACTTCATATCTTGAACAACAAAATAATCTCCCACCCACCAACTACATTGAAAAACCTCGCACATGGGAAATAAACAAAAATGTTACCAACGATGGTGCCGTTGATGCCCAAGTTGTCATTAGTTCCCCTTGACAGAACACCCCTGCATGTCAACAACAAAACCAAAACCATCATCAAGCGAACACAATAACACAACAATGCAACAACCAAGCAATCAATAATGTCAATGAACAAAGAGGACCTCCCCAACGAAACAAGAACTTCACCAAGTGAAAGTACACCGCTCTCAAGGAACCACTTGAAGTCATCATGAAGAAATTACTAAACGAGAACCTCATCAAGATTCCCACCTATGAGAACTACCAAGAACCAAATGTTAAACCTTCTTGGTATGACGAGAATCAAATTTGCAATTTCTACAAAATCAAAGGGAACACTACAAACAACTTCATGAGACTAAAGAACATAGTCTAAGATCTCATTGATCAAAGAATCATCAATGTGGAACAGCTAACAGAGAACCAAAATCTCAAAATATACACAAATCTGATGCCTAACCATAACAATAAAGGGAACAATAACACCGATAAGGGAAAAGGCACCTACAAAAATATAAATCTTGTATATGAAAATCTCGTTGCTTCCCTAGATAAATACTATGTAGTAATCACTATCAAAGGATCCTATACTAATTGTGGAGTCACCACAAGAGGTAGAAAAGTTACAATCGTAGGATCATCCCAACCAAACAGAAATTCCATGTCTAATTCAAGATCTGTTCCCAATGGGTACTATTATGCCTTGCATAACCACCCCATTTTAATCTGGATCAAAATGGGTCCCCCTTTGTTTTTTCCCCTTGGCCTTTGGTTTTTTTCCTTAGGCATTTTCCTTTTTAAGTTCTGTCGGAGGCAGAACCGGGACCAATACCGGACTTGGAAGACTTTCTTTCTCCCAAGTTCTGGTCTCGTTCCGTCCCTGGTTCTAATTTCGATAGTTCTTTGCCTTCGTCTTTGGTTCCTTGTCGGATTCGGGTTCAGGTTCAAATTGGGAGGAGAAACTTGAAAAAAAAATTGGTCTGGATTCCATCCCGGGTTCAACCCCGCCCCCCTTTTCCCTTCGTTGGTCTTTCATTAGTTTTGTGTCCTGTGCCTTGGGTGTTTGCGGGCCTGGGCATCTTTTTCTTTTTGTTTTCGGTGGGCCCGGAATCAGATCGGATTCTAAACTTGGATTTCCTTCCAAGTTTTTCTTTTATGTCCCCGGTCCCGATTCCCCTACTTTTGTTTTTTCCTCCTTGTCTTTTCTTTTTTGTTTCTAGCAGACTCAAAACTGGAACAAGAACCAAACCTTGAAACTTGAAAAGTTTCTGGTTCGGGTTTCATTCCGATCCCGATTCTGAATGTTTCCTTCTTTCCTTTCTTTTCTTCTTTTGGTTTAGTCACGGGGTGTTCCTCTTCCTCCATTTCTCCTTCTTTTCATCTTTGTATTTTTTCGGAGGCGGGATCGGGATGGAATCCAAAACTGAAACTTTGAAGAAGTTTCAATTTTGGATTTGGTTCCGGCCCCGCCCCTATTGTGCTTCGCCCGAGGTTGGTTTATGTTCCGACCCCGATTGGCGTTTGTTTCTATCCTTCGCGTTTTGGTTTCTTTCACGGACTTGGAGCTAGGACGAGCGATGAACTTGGAAATGTTGATTATTTCCATGGCTTGTTCTCATCCCGACTCCGGTCCCAATTCCAATTTTCTTTTGGCCTCGCCCCCGCCAGTTTTGAAAGCAAGGGATGTCATTTTTGAGTCATGTTTTGTCCCGATCCCAGTTCTGCCAGGGCTCATTTAATTCTTGCCACTCGGTCCTGGTTTCCGTTTTGGTTCCGGTTCCACCATTTTTAAAGGTGTTGTTCCTATTCGAATTTGGTTCCACCTCCATTGGAAGCAAGTCTTTCCTTGTGAATTGTAATAAAATAATAAGTGTTATGGGTAAGTTCGAGGATGACATTTTTTTGGTTTAGAAGACTAATGGACACCTCGTTTAGCAGGGGTCAAATTATGTGTGTGATCATATGTCTCAAGGAGGGGCTCAATAAGAAAAGAGCAATTCAGGGTAAGGTCTCCCTGATAGAAAGAAAAGCTCACCCAAGGATTCTGGACTCGGCATAATCTCTCACTGAACGTTCAAAGTCTCGCTGACGGGGAGGGGTCCACGTATCAACAAAGCAAGGTAGCATCGCCAGGAAGTTTCGGCAAGGAAGGAATGTCACATCGACACAGCAAGGGGGGAGTCTATCGGTGGTCTTCGGCCAAAGAACAGAGATGTCACCGTGACAAAAAGGTGGACTAGTAAAGCTTTCGCCGAGACATTAGATGTCTGCAAGACATTTCCCCAACCAGAGAAAGCTACGGTGACGTAAGTAAAGCAAAAGAACCCATGTCAGCAAGACTAAAGAGGGGTCTCAGCGAAGTGAAAGGTTTCGGTGAAGGATAAAACCTTTGGTATAAAGTCTGGCCGAAGAGATAAGGTCACAGCGACACGAGGAAAGGATCGCTAGAGGATGATGCCTTCGGCATAGTGTCTTGCCAACCGAAGGAGTCATGAAGAAAGGCTCTAACTCGGGGAGACTCGGAATGAATGCAACGGGTTTTGTAGGATGTCCTGCCAACCCGAGAAGGTCTCAATGACACAAATGAGAGTCGCCATAGGTCTTTCCAATAGATAAATGGGACCCTAACAAAAGAGAAATGAAACTAGGCAAAGGATCCTGCCTTTGCCAAAAGGTCTTAGTGAAGCTTTGAAGTCTCAGCGACATATGTGGAAAGAAAGAGAGCATATCGGCATAACTATAGAGGGGTCTCCCTGAAATAGAAAGGATCGGAAGAAGGTTGTGATGTCGGTATAGGGTCCCAGCGAAGAAAATGAGGTCACACTGAAAGAACGAAGCGAGCCCATCGAAAAGGAAAAGAAACTCGGGGAGACTCCAAGCGAACAAAGGGACTTTTCCATGAGGTCACAATGACAAACGATGGTCTCCCCGACATTAAAAATTAGTTCCCCATGCAAAGAAGGATATCGGTATGACCGATAGGGACTCGTCACAACCTTTGGCCAAACAAGAAGTTTTGTCAATAACTGTTGTGAGATGAAATCGCATCGGCGAGACACCAAGGGTGTCTCACCAACATGTAATTGCCAAGCGAACCACCTTTTGACCGCTCGAGATCCTACGTGGCAAATGACTATCCAATCAGGGGGAGCTAAGAGGGGCCTTTGACTTATTGATCGCCCCTATGGAGGGGACTAACAGAGTGCAACCAGATGGATTCTTTCTGAGAATAGTTGACGACGAATCTACTCGAGCGATGGTGCAAAGATCTTAGGAAGCCTGATGGTGTTTTCAAAAGATAGTCAACGAGCAAAGGATTCCATAACAGAAGGGAGGCTGAAGAAGATAAAGCCATGAAAAGGGGATAGCTGGTATCTATTGACAGAGGTAGCTCGGCATTAATGGCGATATTTTAGGGCACTCAAGGTAGCTCCGCTAGAGATTCGAAGTGGACACAGAGGCCAGAAATAAGTGCGGCAGCTGTGAAAGATCTACAAAACACCTCGGGAGATAGTCTTCACCGACATAGATAGAAAGGATTCGAGTTTAATGCACAACTGAATTTCTGCAAAAGATTTGGACGTCGACCCTCTTGCACCCGACTCTCCCAGGTGCAGATATTTTGTAAACCCTAGTACGGGGGACAACACATTCAAGTTGGTATATTTTTGTATATAAGGCAAGCTTGTCTCTTTGTAAAGGTTAGACAATAAGGGAGTAGAACTCCCATAGACTGAGAAGATTTTAGATTAAGAACCTTTCTAGAATTAGAACTGTTAGGAGTTAGTGAGTTAATAGAAGAAGGTAGAGTTGCATCTCGATTCTTAGTAATGAGAGCTTCTTTTATCTTCTTGGTTAGCAGTAAGGTTTTAATATAGACTGTAATGTATTTCCTAAGCTCTCTTAGTGTAGTTGGAAACAATCTAGAGCCATAGATTCTCTGTACACTGGTGATTGTGCCAGTCTTGTAAATGTTGTTTATCTGTTTTAATAACAGTAGAAGCAATTAGAGTTTAATCTACTTCATGTTGTGTTCCTGAATGATATTTGTCTTAAATTGATCATTTGATTTGTGAAGTCTTCAAGGAATGAAATATTATTTTTTGTTTTATTTGAATGGTAATTAAAATCTGTCATGCGAATTAGCACTGTGAATGAAAGAGGTTGTGTGTCAATCACAAGTTTATCTTATTCTACAGTTTTGGTCTACAAATTTCTTGAAGTTAACAAGTCTGGTTGAGATTGGATGAACTGTTGTTCTTTTATGTTTCAAAACCTTGATCTATCTTTTGTTGTTTCTTTAAAACCCCAGTTAAAGTAGGTTCATTTCATGCTTGATCTTAGAACCATCTAGAAGCTCAACACTAGCAGGCCCCTTGAATATTATTGTTGCATTGACCACTGAGTAACATCAGTACAGTTGAGACCCAACTACCCGGACCTTGGGAGCTAAGGCATCCATGTGTTTCCTTTCTCTTTCAGGAGAAGCAGAATAGCAATATTTTGTTTGCATTATTGTGGTGCCAAAATCGCCATCAACAGGTACAATGTCCTTGATCAACTAAAAAGAATTCCAACACAAATCTCCATCATGGAGTTACTAAAAATCTCATCTTCCCATAAGAAAATCCTTGAGGAAGCATTGGCTTCATCCACCATCCCCATAGATCTTGATGTGGAACAATTCTAAGCTATGGTCAGAAACATCATCACCCCGAACCTCCTTACATTCTCTGACCAGGACTTTCCTGCCCAACCATCTCATAACCATGCACTCCACTTAGAATTCCTAGTGCAGAAAAGAAAAGTCAAGCAATTCTTGGTGGATGAAGGTGCAGGCTTGAATATTTGTTCCCTCAAGCTCATTAAATAGTTAAAAATCTCAAAGGATTCCATCAACAAAGGAAAAGGTATCACAATCAGAGCATGTGATGATCAAGAAAGAGTGTCCCAAGGCACAATCAAAATCCCTATTCAATTAGAGCCAACTATCATGGAAACCACCTATCAGGTCCTAGACCTCAACTTACCCTATAACATTCTCCTTGACGACCATGGATTCATGCAATGTAAGCACTAGCATCAACTTTCCATCAATGTGTCAAGTTCACATATGAAGGACAAGAAGTCACCGTCCATGGAGATCATGAACCATTTTCCTATTGCAGGAACCTTGAGGCAAAATAATACAAAATCCCTCAATTTCCTAAAAATGATGAAGGCCCATCAACACCGTACATTGATCCAACCACTCTCGCATCCACTTTTACAACAGAGACACCCGTCACTCCCACCATCCCCACTATATGTGATATCAAACTCATCATCTAGGATAATGGCTATAGAATTTACATGATTCCAAAAAATGATTTTGTGGTAGGAGAGTTACCACAATCTCCCAGATCACGAGGACGTATGCAAGCAAATGAAGCTTCTAAATCTCAAACATTCCCTGAAGACTATCCCAATTTCAAAATTTGGGGAGATCTCGACCAAGAAGTCATAGAGGAGGACCCATCTCATCTCCTATATCAAGATGATAGACCAACAGTCAATCTACCAATGGGTGACATAAGAAAATGATTGCAAATGATGCTCGTAATGGGCTATGATAGAAATAAGAGACTTGGACAACATGACAATGGGCTTATAATACCTATCATTCCAAAGACACAATGAGAAATATTGGCCTCAGATATACCCATCCAAATATAACCATATGTGGTTGAGGTCTTCCAATTAAAAAGGTCAATAATCCTCGTCAGCAATCTGCAGCCAAACTTCACTTACCCATATCTACAAGTCGAGTCATAGACAACTTTACATTTGACATAATTGATGTCTGTAGTAGTAGCAATGATGAGGATCCCATATCCAACTTACCTAGGCTCTTCGAGGATACCAACCTTCTCATGATTAGTACCTTATCATTTGATTTAGACCATCAAAATCATGAAATCCACTTAGTCTACCCTCAACTCATCAATTATGACCAATGGGGACCACTAGTTCTTGATGCATTAAAAAATAATGAGGCACTATCAAAATTCATGGGACTACAGGATAACATTCCAAGTGGGGACCACAAAGTAGGGTTCATAATTGAGCTAGATACACAGGCCTATTATGGGGAAATTATTGAATCCCTCATTCGCAAAAGTGAGAAATTAAGAATAATATCTAAGTCCTTGAGTGAAAACCACACTATGGCACTCTCTGACATGAAAAAAGTAAAAAGAAAGGATGCATCCAATGGTGAAAACCTCTCTGAGGTGCCTGAGGATGGGGGATTCAATCTTCCTTTCACAGCTCTTCATCAAGAAAAATCAACAGTCCTAGCAAAAAAGTGCAATCCAGTTAATCTAGGAACAGAGGAGACCCCACACATCATATTTTATGCAAAATCATACTATCAGAAGAACAAGAACTCCTAGCAGCTTTCTTAAGAGAGACAAGTTAACTTTTCTTGGAGCTATGCAAACATGCCAAGGCTCAATCCAGAAATTATAGTTCATCATCTAGCAGTATATCCTGAAGCAAATCCTGTTAGAAAAAAGCTTAGGAAAATGCACCCTCAGCTCGCCCTACTAGTCAAAATGGAACTAAAGAAGTTGTTGATGTAGTATTCATTCGACCGATAGATTATCCAGAATGGATGTCAAACCTGGTGCCTGTCTCAAAACCCGATGGGGGCATCAAAATCTGTACAGACTTCAGGGATTTAAACAAATCATGTCCAAAAGATGATTTCTCGCTTCCCAATATTGACATGATCATAGACATGACGGCAGGACACAAAATGCTTTCCTTGATGGACGATTTCTCAGGATACAACCAGATAATGATTGCTAAAGAAGACCAACATAAAACGGGTTTCACTTTTCCATGGGGGACTTACTACTGGAATATGATTCCATTCAGCTTGAAGAATGCAGGAGCAACATACCAAAGGGCCATGACATGATCCATAAAAATGTCAAAGATTATGTCGATGATATACTAGCTAAATCCAAAAAGAGGAAGGATCACATAGCAACCTTAAGTGCCATTTTTGACAGGATGGAGGAATACAAGGTTTGATTAAATCTAAAGAAGTGCATCTTCAGCATACAATCAGGAAAGTTGCTAGGATACATAGTATCAATGAGAGGTATTGAGGTAGATCCAGCAAAGGTACAAGCAATCCTAGAGATGGAGGCACCCAAAACATTGAAACAATTGAGAGGTCTCCAAGGTAGGCTTCAGTCCATCCGAAGGTTCATAGAACAACTGGCAGATAAAAAAAATCCATACTCTCACCTACTTCACAAGGGAGTAGCGTACAAATGGGATAAAAAATGTGAAGAATCCTTCAATAAGATCAAATAATACCTCCTTACACCACCCATCCTAATGCAACCAATTCCAAAAAAATCATTAATTCTCTATGTGTTAGCAACAACAATAGCCCTTGGAGCTCTTCTAGCTCAGCATGACAAAAATGGAACAGAAAGGGTCATATATTATATCATCAAAACAATGGTTGGGAATGAGTTAAATTATTCATTCATTGAGAAAACATGTTTAGCAGTAGTGTGTGCTTCATAAAAATTCAGACATTACATGTTGGCACACAAAATAAAACTCATCGCCAAAATTGATCCCCTCAAATACTTACTATCAAAAGCAATGCTCACTAGAAGAATTGCTAAATGGGTCATGATATTATCATAGTATGACATTGAATATGTGGAGCGAAAAGTAATTAAAGGCCAAGTCATGATAGATTAGCTTGCAGAAGCACCAATCTATTCAGAGAATCCTCTCATCTCAGAGTTTCTAAACGAATCTATCTTCAACCTCAACATAGCTAACCACTGGAAACTTTACTTTGATGGCTCATACACACAACATGGATCAGGATTCAGTGTCTTCTTTATCACCCCACAGGGGGACTACATACCAAGGTCCTATAAATTTATGTTTCCATGCACCAAAAACATTGTGAAATACAAGCCTTTAACCATAGGTCTCATAATAGCAGTGCAGTGGCACATTATGGCCCTTAGGGTATACAGAGACTCTCAACTGATAATAAACCAAGTAAACAGTGAATACCAGACTAAGGATGATAAGCTCACTCCATACAAGAAACTGGTGGAGACTCTCAAAGAATCCTTTATTGAGATCACATTTGAGCAGATACCCAAAGCCAACAACAAAGCAACAAACTCCATGGCAAAAATTAGATCCCTATTGGACATTCCTCGCAACGTTCTACAACATGAATTCTTGGTAGAGCAACTTCTCATACCTGCATTCAAGGTACCAGAATCAAAATTTGTGTGTGAAATCGTTGGTCCCAGTGATCCCTGGTACCATGAAATTTATACCTATCTATGAATACAGGTCATACCTGTTGATTTACCCTCAACCTTAAAATGAACCTTTGTAAAAAAAGGCATCCCAATTTGTCATCTTAGGAAACACCTTATATCGTAGAAGCATAGAGGGAACCCTATTACACTATTTAAATGTTGAGGAGGCATTGACCACTTTAACTGAGGTACATAACGACATCTATGGTTCACACTCAAGTGGAATGAACCTAGCCAAGAAATTCATGAGGATGGCGTATTATTGGCCTACAATGGAAAGAGAGGAACATGACTATGTCAGAAGGTGTCTACAATGTCAGCAGCATGGGGACCTCATCCATGCTCCAGCTCAATTACTTCATCCCATCATCACGCCATGGCCCTTTTCACAGTGGGGACTCAATCTCATTGGAAAAATCACTCCCACTTCATCTAATGGCCACATGTTCATAATAACAGCCACTGAGTACATTACCAAGTGGGTGGAAGCCATACCCATGACCTATATAACTAGAAAGCAGATATCAAAGTTCATCTTGAACTATCTCATTTGCTGCTATGGTGTCCCACAAGCCATTATCTCAAATAATGGGACAACATTTAAAAATCAGGATGTCCCCAACTTGTGTGAAAAATTCAAAATCCAACATCGCTTCTCCACCCCATACTATCCCCAAGGTAATGGCCAAGCAAAAGCCACAAACAAAACCATTTTGAAAATCCTCAAGAAAATAGTCAATGACGCAGGTCGTGACTGGCATCTGCAGCTCAATCCTGCCCTTTGGGCCTATCTAACCAACATCCATACACCCACCGACGCCACCCCTTTCTCCGTAGTCTATGGATCAGAAGCAGTACTCCCCATTGAGATCGAGCTCCCGTCACTAAGAATATCACTGCAAAACCTTATCACGGATAAAGAGTATCGAGTATCAAGATTGAATGAGCTAGAGCTATTGGATGAGCAGTGTATAGATGCTTTAAATCATTTGCAAATCTATCAAAATAGACTCAAGAGGAGCTATAACAAGAAAATCAAAAGTAGGACTTTCCAAGTCAAAGAACTAGTATTAAAGGAGAATCAAAAGAATGTCCCAAAAACAACAAAGGAAAATTTGAACCCAACTGGTTGGGACCATTTGTCATCATAGCAAGCTATAAATCGGGGGCATATCAGTTATCAACACCCGAAGGGGAACCTCTGCAAGAGCCCATCAATAGCTCTCATCTCAAAAATTTTATGCCTAAATCTTTCAAGGTATAGAACCAAAAAAAAAATTAAAAATTAGAAAATGTCCTAAAGAAACAGTTACCTTGGCGAAAACCTAGCAAACAGGCGTCTTGGTGACAAAAAAAAGAAAGAAAGCAAAAAATCCAAAAAAATAAATCAGAAAAAGGATTAAAAACAATAAAGAGAAAAATTGTCCTCTAGTGAAAACCACTTTAGTGGCACTTTGGACAAGTACCTTGGTGAAAACCTGGCAAACAGGCGCCTTATGTAAATAAGCACTTTCTATCCACTAGGATCTTCACGGCTTGTTCTGCATTATCCATCCATTACGTTTCCATCATCCATCTCATTTGGATCTCCATCCATCACTCATCCATCTGCATTCGCACCATAGCTCAGTTTGTTGTTTGTATCATGATCCCTCCTAGTACTACTCGACCCATCCTCAAGGTTAGTTTGTCCTGACTTTATCAGAGTAGTCTATTGCATTACGTTAGGGGCATGTTCTCATCGGATCAGATTCGTCTATATTCTTGAATTCATAAAATCAAAAAATTCAAAAACATCAAAACATCAGATAATCCAAAAACATCAAAACATCAAAAAATCAAAAAAAAATTCAAAACATATCAAAATCCAAAAACAGGTCAAAAAGTCGAAAACAAAGTCTTCTTGTTGAACTACGGGTCTCTGAGCCTTGAATGTAGGCAAGGTTGATCTTTGATCATCCCCCGAGACACTTAGGTTAGTCCTTTAGGAGTCCGTCATAATAAAATGGCATTTCATCGTGTATATCTTCATTTGTAAATCAGTCAAGTCATCAGTCGAACTGCGTGGTCTTTGCATGTATAACGTAGGCAAGGCTAATCTATTGATCAGCCCCCGAGGCCCCTAGGATTGGTCCTTAAGTTATTTTCTTGGTCAAAATCTCAAAAAACCCCCAAAACATTGAAAAATCAAAAATCAAAACGTTTGCTAAAACTCAAAAAATACCAAAAATAGCCTCAAAACATTTCAAAACATCAAAAAAAATCCAAATATTTGAAAAAATCCATCCATCTCATCTCGCTTACACTCGCAATAACAGCACTCATAATAAACGACCATCATCCTCAACCTTTGGTGAAATAATTGGAAACAATTTTAGCAGGTTAAAAGTGAAAACTCAAAACGTCAAGTCTCAAGTCTAAGTTAGTACGTAAGCAAGTTGATCAACTCTTGGTGTCGATAGCCCATTATCCAATTGGTCCCATATCAATCATTTGAAAGAACACTTTGGATAAACAAAATGACGTGCCGCCATCCACTAACATGTCCTAGGATGCATCCTTCCTACAATGGGCATTAGCTTTTGGCAATAGTTTCGGTTCTTATCCTTAAAAACACATTCCCTTTTGGTTAGCGATACTGAAGAACATCAACTTGTTTTGCTTACTTTATCTTTCTCTTTTGACTTATCTTATTGCACTCATTCCAAGGACCTCTCAATGATATCCGAATAGAGGATTTAGAGAAATAGGAATGGGGAAACGATCATTATCTTTTGTCTGATGTGCTTGTTGGACATTCTTGTAATATAACCTTGGTGAATACTTGCTTTGTTAGGTACATCCTAGTAAGGTTTTTGTATGTCAAATGTGAACAAGGATACTCCTATATGTTTTTTGATTCAAAGTCCATCACACTAGGTACAATGTCATCCTAGTTCTTTATACCTTGATGCATCGTGATTATGTGTGTTATCAAACATAAGGTAATTAGCCCTTTGAAAATCCCAACTCCTCGACAAGTCGTCATCATCATCATCCTCATCATCATCATCATCATCATCTCATGTCTTCTTGGAATCTCTTGTTGTCTTCTCTCTTGCTTTTCCATGCTAACATGTTACCATGTCAGTCTATCGTAAATCATCACTAATGCATCCATCCTGCATCCATAAACCATCTGCATATCATATCATATCATATAAGAAACATTGATCATCTCGCATGCATTGCATTTCATCATTGCATAATATAGATTGGTTATTCTAAGCATCTCATAATCCATACATTTATCATCCACTACATAATCATAAAAACATATTCATATCATATCATATGCATCCATATCATCCATGCATCATCATATCATCCATTACATATAAACATCATAATCATGTCATCATCAATAATGTCACTATCATGGTACAAATCAGGATCAAGTGGGTGTAATATATCAAAATAGGCATGAGGCTAGCCATGGATGATGACTGTCTACATCAAACTTTTGAGTTGAATTGATCTTGAACCTCTTTGTTGAGAGATCGACCCTCAAATCAAACCTCTTCGCCCGATCTCTCGAGGGGGAAGTATACCGGCGTAATTCTTCATTCGTTGGGGTAGCAGTAGGGCATCCAAAAAAATTAGAGAATTTTTTACTTTTGATCATGGCAAGGTTATTCTTTGAACCAACGCAACAAGTGCTTCACTTCAAAGAGGGGAAAAATGTAGACATAGAAAATATACAGATTGATATTGCACACTTGATCCGGATCTACTAACATCGCTTCATCCTAAATTATCCCTCTATCTAACCATTTAATCGAATAGCCTTATTTGATTAAAGTCATCATAATTCTCCTTTTAATTAAATAAATCTCTCAATTTAATTAAATCATTGTCTCTGTGTAATTAGCTAGGTTATTTCATCTTCCTATCTTTGTTTAATTAAATAATCCATATTATTTGATTAAATCTCTAAAGTTCATCTAATTAAATTAAATAAATCAAACATTTATCTAATTTAATCTAACATCACCCTTTTAGTTAAATAAATAAAAAATATTTATTTAACTAAGTCTAAATTTATCTTCTCATTTTGAGTTATTTAAATCCTAAAATCTAAGTCAAAATGGTCAAATCAACTAACATCATTTAAATTAATCAAATCATGATTCATGCTAATCCTAATCACTCAAATCCTCTAGATTTTGCAACTTGCACATGAAAATCAATTTAATTGATTTATAAATCATCTATTTTCCTTCAAAAAAGGCATCAATGGTTGGAATATTCTTCAAATTCAAAAAGTCACTCCAAGAGGACTTGTCCCTTCCAACAAGGCATTTAAAATCTCTTACATGTCCTTGTGCATTGAGCTAAGTGGCATTTAACTCCTCTTTCATCCCCCCTGAACATGTCACTTCTTCAAATTCAAATTTCAAACTTGCACATTGATCAAAATGTGCTCAACCTTCATCCTCTCACATGTTGAAAACTGGCTTCATGTCATTGGTTTATCTTTTATCCCACACATTCATCCTATCTTTCAATATTCAACTCTTTCTTTCTATAAATAGAGAGATCATCCTTCATTTTCTATCATCCACAATTCATGCAAATTTATTATACTCAAATCCATAACAAATTATCATCAATTTCATCCAAGCATAGTTAGGTTTTTTGCATATTTTCAACATGGAGCTCCATTGAAGTCATCACTAAAAGCATCCATCCTTCATCAAGTATCTTCATCACACCATTGGAGTTGGGAAAGGGCCAATTTTCACATCAAATTGGCACCAACTCCCTCAAGAGATTAAGAGTTTGCATGGTTTTAGAATAGGATTTGATATTCTTGCTTCAAATTTATTGTGTTCTTAACTTCATTCCTCTTCCTTTACTTACAAATGAATTTCTTGAGGAATCATGTTTCTAGCCATGCATTTGATCTAACATATTGATTGTTTGTTGTGTTTTTCTAAGTTGGGAAACATGGTTCATAGTATATGTTGTTGTGCCAACAATGCTTTTTGTTGGCTAGTAGTTGAGATGCTTGTTGTTGTGCTTGCTATTGGACTGCTTGTTGTTGTGCTTGGTATTGTGCTTGTGCTTGAGGTTGTTGGGCTTGATATCGAGCTTGTTGGGCAGCTTGTACAGCTTGTGCGGCTTGTGCTACTTGTGCAGCTTGGACAACTTCTTGTTGTTGCAATAAAGCTTGAGCTTGTGCTTGGGTAGCTTGTTGTGTGGCTTCTTGTGCCTGTGCCTATTGAGCAGCTTGCTGAGCTTAAAATTGTTGGAATGCTTTTTAATATGCTTGTTGGGCAGCTTGTAGTGTGATGTTGTATTGACTTGCCATGTTTGGTTTTGGTGGTGGAGGTGGAGGATTTGGAATGGTGTGAGATTTTGTGATGAGAGTTTGTTGTGGTGGTTGTTGAGGTATCATTTGGGTGATGATAGGGGGTTGTGTGATAGGTGGTGTGGTTGTTATGCTAGATCCTTAGGAGACCAAATTTATAGATGGTGCAATAATTGATTGTGTCGTTTGGATTGGTGCCACCTAGTGTTGCAATATCGGTGACATGATCTAAAGATTTGGTATGTTGATTTGGTTCATGATTGGAGGATTGTTTTGATTTGATTGATTGAGGATTGGTAAAGGGGGTTTACCTAAATCTAGGAGTGGTGTGGATGTTAATGGAAGAGGGGGAAATGGTGGGAAGATGGGTGGTGTGTTTCCTTGAGAAAGTGATGACAAGGGATCAAAGATTCCCCCTTGTCCAAATAGTCCCCCTTCTCCTTGTGAAGTCATGGGGAGAGAAACTTGTGTGTTAAGGGAATATGTCGGTTATTTGGTGAAAGTGGATGAATTGTTGGTGTCATGACAGACGAGTGGAACATATGGATGTTTTGGGTTTTGAGGAACGATATTTGTTGACCCAAGATGGTGTTTGAATCCAAGTATTTTTATTTACAAGGAGATGTGTTTGAAGATCATGAAGCAATGAACTCCCCTTGGTAACCATGGGTTGACTTGGAGCATGAGATGATGTTGGTTGTGGGATGGGTTGAATGATGTTTTGGAAAGGTGGTGTGAATGGCACAAGCGACATATTCTCGAGAGGTCTTTCCATAATGGTGCTTACATCATAATCACAGGGGAGTTTAGCCCCTTTGCTAATTATGGCATGTATTGTGAAGGATTAATTCTCATCATTGCATTGACAATTTTGTGATTTTTAGGATTTTGGACCATTTCTATGATTTTGTCTTGAGTCATTCCTAGGACATTGTTGGCGATATCCTCCACTTGGAAACCTCCCTCTTGAAGATTTTGTGGTAGTTGAGGAGGGTTGAGTGGGGGATTGCTAGATCCGATGGGGTTGATTTCAGGTGTAGTTTGACTCAAGTCACTTGAAGTGGATGTTTCTTTGTTTGTTTCCATGTTCTTCTTGTGTTGAGATCTAGTTTGGACAATAAAATAAGGATCAACTTTCAGGAATATGGGAGGTAAACCTCTAACTCCTTAGGTTGGTCTAAACTTTAGGTACAAAAAAGAAAGTCTAAGATGTTAAGGATCAAAATATGGTGATGAGATAATGAAAAATGGGTGACTGTGAATGATTTAACTCTAAAGAACCTTGGAGGGATACTAGACTTTAGGAATTTTGGATTTAATTTGGATTTTATTCAAATTTGATTTGGCTTTGATAATGAACTCATAAACTCCAAGAGGTTAGATGTTGTCTTGAAGTAAACTTGTCCACAAGGTGATAATTTAACTAAGTGTATGAAGAAGGATTCATCTACACACACTTAGTCAAACGACATGATTTTGATTTGATTTAAAGGATTTTCCAAAAGTCTAGTATAAAGGATTTTTCGAAGATTCCAATAGTTGTTTATGAGATGGGTTTTGATTGATGTTTGAGGATGGATGAAAGTGTTCATTTTGATCTTAAGTGAACTTAGAGATACTTTTGTTTTACAAGACCTAGGTATTGAAGAACATGCTATACTTCCAAGAACTTTCCAACAATGCAAAGCGAGATACTCAAAACATTGAAAAAGACTTGGATTTTGACAATAATAGAAGAAATACAAATTAGTATTGTCTTTTGAAGCATGTTTGTAAAGTTATAGACCAACCTTTCTCTAACTTCGTAAAGCATAGATTGACATTTCTTGAGATTTCTTGGACTAAGATGTTTGTAACGATTGATGGAATTTGGTTTTGGGACTTTGATCTTGTGGGAAATAATTTGAGAAAACACGTGTGGGGTTGAATTGTCTTTTATCTTTGCTTAATGAGTCCTTTTTACCACAAACATTTTCTTGCTTAGCCTTTCAACTAGAATTTCTATGTTCCAATTTATTTTCATCCCACAAGGTCCATTATGTGGAAATCAAAAGAATCAAGGAAATAGTTCACTAATGTTGACTTTAGAGAGAGAAAATTGAGACATATTCCCAAATACTTAGAAGCCTCTAAGGATAAATCCCTAGGGACAAGCAGTAATAATTGGACTTTTCAAAGGTATTTTCCTCTTCTAAAGGGTTTGAAATTTGATGACCATTGTTCAATGTTTGTTTTCAAGATTTTGGATTCAAGCAATGTGTTTAACTGACTCAAATATTGCACAACCCTAGGATGGAAAAGAAAATATTTGTTGAATTCCCACTTGGATAAATCCAGTTGCGCCTATATCAAAGCGAATGATTAGAAGCTTGACCACACTGGCTCCCCTCCATGACACTCACTTCTATGGGCTAGCCAAGCTTCAGTTCTCATGAATCTCTCATGATGAACTTTTCATCTCTACAAAGAATCGCAAATATGTGGGACGGCTCCGGAGGTCCGACCTCCTGACACCAACAAATATTGGGATTTTTGGCTACTACACAAGGGTTCATAATAAGGGCATCTAGTTCAAAGGAAAAAATGATAAACTCCCTCAAGGATGTCTTCCAAACCTTACATCAAGGGCTTTACACATCATAAAAATACTAGGGGAGAGCTATCATGCATCACTTTGTTGATTGCAAACTTTCCTTGCAACCACAAATTTGTATAATGGTTCAGATGAGCCTACCTTATGCTCGTTACCGCTTGGGCCGTTCCCTTGGGGTGAGTACTTTTTCCCACCAAGGAAGGCCCTCTAAAGGTGAACAATAGCGAGTAAGTACATCCATAGTTCGATCAATCTTTGTTTGTGTGAACAAAGAAAGAACACACGCAATGCCTTTTCTCACACTAGCAAGATTTGTTCAATTTTAAAAACCCAAATTTGAAATGTGGAGGAAATATTTTAGACAACCTAATGCCACTAAAATGCCTTTGATTCTCAAGATCGTTGTGAAGCACAAGAAAAATGCATACGCATTCGAATGACAAGATCTTGTAAAGAAGATTACAAAACAAGAACAAATACGAATTCTTTTTAGTTCTCAAAAGCAATAAATGGATTCTTTTTATAGCACCAAATTTGAGTGTGAGATTTGTTTGTTCAATTTTAATCCAAATCAAAATGCTAGTAAGTATCTAAGATTCAATTTTAACCAACTTAACAAAGCTTGAGTTGTGGGTTAATTTTAAGTCCAAATTGAAATGTATGAATTAAAGCCCAAATTGTCACGAAGAGCATTAAAAAAAATGCTTTTAAAATTTCAAACTCTGCCCCTCCCCTACTTCCTACAAATGTGATGCTAAAAGAAAAATGCGGCACTTAAATACAGATGCGGTGCTTTGCAGAAACAAAGAGCACGATTGCGACAATATAGCAAAATTGGTGCTCTATGGCAAGAAAGTTAGGCAGAAAGCAGAGAAGGCATATGCGACAGTGTGTCAAAAGTAGCACGAAAAAGGCATACCAATGCGGCGTGACATGACGAATGCGGTGTTGTGTGTCAAAAGCGGCAATATGTGGTGTCGCATTTGCAAAAAGGCGGCGTCACTCCCCTGTAGCTGCAAAAAATAGAAAAATTATGCAAAATTGGCATGTCAGATTGCTCGGCCCTCCTTCTAGTGCCAAAAATGTGAGCACAAAACTTCCATAGACTAAAAAAATATCAACACATGTTAGTAACACAAATCTAATGCTCCCTATTAGATTTTTTAACTAGTTTAAGAGAAAACATGAAATAACATAATGAAATAACATAATTGAAGCATGTAATCTAATCTAAACTAGAAAAACCTTCATCCCATAGGGGGAGTGGTGCTCCTTTGATGTGAAAAGAAGCCCTTTCCCAATCCCTTGATAAGCTTGATGAGTTGTTGGAGATTCCAAGATAAAATTGACTATAATCTAGTTATGAAACTTGAAAATGATGGAAAACTAAGAACTCAAATGGCTATAGTGATAATGCATGAAGTTGTGGATCCATATTATGAAAATGATGCCTCTATTTATAGAAGCCAAGGGTTGAATATTGGAGGAAATTGGTGAATGTGGGATAAAATGATAGCCAATGAGAATGTGCCAAGTGTCACAATTCTATTGGATGAGGGTTGAGCACTTTTTGGGAAATGTGTGAGTGGAGGAGGATGGAAGATAAGTAAATGTTGTTGGTTGAGAATTTGAAATTCTTGTAGGAGGAATTGAATGAGATTTGAGAGGATGTAAGAGGATTTGAAATGTTGTAAAAGAAACTATTGCAAATGTAAGAGGATGTGATAGATTTTTGAAATCCTTTAGAGGGAAATTGAATGAGAGGTTGTTGAGAGGAATATTCCTTGGAATATGCCTTGGTGAAGGAAAATAGATGAATTAAATAATTAATTGAAATTATTTTCATATGCAACCTAGTTAGTTGACCATGATTGATTTAACTCTTGAAGAGTTAAAAGTTGGAGGATTTGATCAAGATGATTAGAAAGCTAATTTACGATTAATTAATCTAGAATTAATTAATTGGAGTGAATTAGGAGATGTGACATTGGATTTTATTGATTTTAATCAAATGAAAGGATTAAGAGAGGATTTAATTAAATAAGATGAAAATTAGTTAGAAGAAGGGTGAATTAATCAATAAATTTAATTATTTGATTAATACCTGAATTTGCTAATTTTAATTAAATAATGTTAATTATTTAATTAAGTGATCAATTTGAAGTGAATTTGGAAGAAATGGTGTTAATTGATCAGAATTAGATATATAGTATCAATCAGGACATTTTCAATGTTTATAGATTTCAACAAAATGGAGATTGTTGTTGGTGTTGCCATTTATTTCAATAGAGTGGTAGTATGTGGATAGTTGCATATGTTTCAATTAGTATGTTGATCAGAAATGTTGGATATGATAATGGTTGTCATGAGCTTGCTATACATAGTTTTCCTATATTTCCTATTGCACATGAATAGGTGAATGATGTTGTGAATGTTGTATTCTTTGTCCGTTGATGTAAAATGTGTAAAAGACTCTCTTGCAAATAGTTGCTCAGAAGTTTATGTTGTAAATTCTTCAAAGAATGCTCTACATTCCTCCACATTTGAAGATGTGGTCTTATGGTTTCTAAGTTATTCACATACAAGTGTGAAGTAAGCATGTTTCTATTTTTAGAACATAAAAGTTACCACAAAATTTTTTAGGGCTTGTAGTGTAAAGACTATGTTGTTGCAATCTAGAAGGTTCAAAGAAATGTTCAGTATTTCTTTGTTGTTGATGTTGTGGTCTTGGGATTTGGAGGATGAGTTCAAAATTTCTACTTGTTTTCTCTCATCAAGTTTCAAAAGTTGGGGTGTATTGCAAATCAAGTTTTAAATGTTCTATCTCAAGAACGTGTTTTCTAGGTTTGTAAGAAATACTAGTTTAGTATTTATTTGGATATGTCAGCTTAATGTTGTGTAGAGTTGTAACAGTAGGGTATAATTTTTTTTAATAGCATTTAATGCTTGTAATATGTTCCACATGATGTTATCTATGTTGGGAACACAAGGGCAGACAACTGAGAGGGGGATGAATCAGTTGTCACATAAATTATATATATTAAACTTATTCTCAGATATGATAAATAAATATGAAAGCATAAACCATCATCACATCAAAAACACACATAACACCAAGATTTTTTTTTACGTGGAAACCTTTTTAAGGGAAAAACCATGATGGAGGTTAATCCACAAGATTATACTCTGTTAAAAGTATAAAAGTATTATAAATGGGGAATGCACGTGCATTCAGGCACATTGCTCAAATACAAAAGGCTTACTGCCCAAAGAAAGACTCACTGTCTTACAGTCACATTCGGATTACATCCAAAATATTTTGAACTGGGAAAATAACATCTTCTAATACCTAATTACAGTTCTATTTAAGCACATAAACACTTTTTTCTGCTCACTCTTCTTCACACTTCTACCTTCAAAAGATTAGAACATTATTCGCACTTAGCACGCAACCAACTTTGCACACCATGCCTTCAAATGGTATAAAAAACTGATCATATATATTTAAAACTAGGGATTAGAACAACTACATGTCAGCCCAACAAGATATAAAATGTGTACAAACCGTCAGCCCAAAACAATAAACAATTTATCAATGCGCACCAAATAATGTTAGCCACAACATAGTAAGGACCCAAAACAACATCCTCAAATATGGAACACCTTCAAAAATTATGCCTCGAAGATCCACAACACACTACAATCACCCTGTCGGGCATGATCATGAAAAACATGAACTCACAAAAGAAAATCACCAATCGCGAGCACGAAAATTAATGCAGACCAACAAAATAGATAGAGCATGATCTAGAAACATCCACAAGCATCATGAATTACCAAAGAAGAAACTGCAACAACTAAAATTACTAGAATCACATCATCTTCTTTCAGGAACACCAACTAAAGCAACAAAATAACTATCAGAACACAAATACTTATAACTCAATCAAATCTTCATGCAAACCACTAAAACTTCATGTGGATAGACTAGATATACTTGTCAACAAACCAATTAATCCACTACCACTTATCATCAATATATTGAGCTAGCCACCATACTGAACTTCACTGCATCATCAACAACCTGCAACTTATTTTATTATAATTTTCTCAATATCCTTGACATATACAACCTAAAGACATTAATGCCAATAGTGTTGACATCAATGACAACCACATATCAGAAATATCCAACAATCTCCCCCTTTGGAATTGATGGTAACACATGATATGAAAAACACCATCGATGCAACTTTCTCTTAGCACTTTCTCCCCCTTAGATTTTGACTCTTTTCTCCTTAACTCTTTCACAGTTTTTCACATGACTCTTCTCCCCCTTTGACATAAATGACAAAGATGCACATTATCTTTCTCCACACAAGCTTTTAACAACATTTCTAAACATCTGACTACTCCCCCTGAGTAGCAGCTACCACAACATCAATCTAGATCATAAGATATGACTATGAAATGCATGGACTGATGCAAGTCAATGCATCTTAATTCTGATTAGGAGGGGTAATCACACTTAGCTTCCTTTTGAGATACTCAAAAGTATCCTTAAGCAAGGGCTTGGTAAAGATATCTGCAATCTGTTCCTTACTGGGCACATACTCCAATTTGACTTCCTTTTCACTCACCTTCTCTCTCAAAAAGTGAAACTTGATAGACATATGCTTGGTTTTTGAATGCAGCACCAGATTCTTAGAAATGTTAATTGAACTTGAATTATCACATAATATAGCAATAGGTTCATCATACACAACTTTGATACATTTCAAGATCTGCTTCATCCACAATACTTGAGTACAATTGTTAGTAGAAACAATGTATTTTGCCTCTATAGTAGATAAAGAAAGGGCATTATGCTTCTTTCCCAAGAAAAATGCACCACCATTGGTAGTTTTTCTGTCATTTACATTCCTTCCCAATCAACATTAATAAAAGCACTCAAAGTAAGGTCATCTTCTTTAGGATACCACAGGCCAAAATCAACTGTCCCCTTCAAGTACCTGAAAATCCTCTTCACAGCTATCATATGAGATTCCTTAGAATCAGCTTGAAATCTTGCAACAATGCATACAACATTCATGATATCAGGTCTAGTTTGAGTCAAATAGAGCAATCCACCAATCATGGATTTGTACCTAGTCTAATTTGTTTTAGGAGAATCATCATCTTATATCTAGTCTAATCACCATAGGTGTACCAACTGGCTTTGAATCTTCCATACCAAAATTCTTTAGCAATTCTTTCACATACTTGGACTGAGATATAAAGATCCCTCTATCTAGCTGAGTAATTTGCAATCACAAAAATAATTTCATTTCTCCAATCATAGACATCTCAAACTCACTCTACACCTCATCAACAAACTTCATGCACAAACTATCATCTACTCCAAAAATGATATCATCAACAAAGACTTCAACAATCAAATCTTTATCATGATCAATCTTGAAATACAAATTACTATCAACAATACCTTTATTAAATCCAAGCTTCAACAAATACTTGTCTAGTCTGGCATACCATGCTCTTGGGGCTTTCTTAAGTCCATACAATGCTTTCTTCAACCGGGAAACCATATCTCCCTGATCAATCAATTGAAATCCATTAGGTTGCTCAATATACACTTCTTCTTCCAATTCACCATTTAGAAATGCTGACTTGACATCCATCTGATAAACCTTGAAGTTTTTGTAAGCAACATAAGCAAGAAATAGTCTCACAGCTTCAATCCTAGCAACAAGAACAAAAGTTTCTTCAAATTCAATTCCTTCCATCTGAGAATATCCTTTACACACAAGTCTTGCTTTGTTTTTGACAACTTCACCTTGCTCATTTAGTTTGTTCCGAAAGACCCATTTAGTTCCAATTACATTTTTGTCCTTAGGTCTAGGAACAAGAATCTATGTATTATTCTTCTCAATTTGCAGTAGTTTTTCTTTCATTGCTTCCACCCAATGTTCATCTTTGCATGCTTCATTGACACTATTAGGCTCAGTCTTTGAGATCAAACAGTATTCTTTTGCAATTCTTCTCCTAGTTTCAACACCTTAGTTCTTATCACCTATAGTCTGATCTTCTGAATGATTTAGTCTTACATACCTTGGAGTCTTAGGGTGTGCTTGAACTTCAGGCTCTTGTGATCTTACTTTTGCACTTTCACTAGTTTCTTCCTCTTGATTTTCTTGATTCACTAGAATGATCTAAACTTGATTTGGAGTCTAAACTTTCTTTCCTTTATCTGAACTATTATAATGATCATCTGAATCATACCCACAAGGTTTGGATGGTCTAATTGTGTCTTCATCTACCTTGACATTAGTACTTTCAATTACCTTCCTCAATCTCTTATTGTAGCACTGGTAGGATTTACTTTTAGTAGAATAACCAAGAAAGATTCCTTCATCACTTCTAGCATCAAAATTTCCTATGTCTTCTAACAATAGGCTTATGACCAAACCATAGCTCATAAGGAGTCTTATCGGTATCACCTTTGACATGTACTCAGTTGAGAGTGTAAACGACAGTACTCATAGCTTCTCTCCAATAGATATGTGAAACATTTCCTTCCAGCATCATAGTCCTACCAGCTTCTTGAATTGTCCTGTTCTTCCTTTCCACAACTCCATTTTGTTGAGGGGTCCGCGGGGTAGATAATTGTCTCTTTATCCCATGCTCTTCACAGAAAGAATTAAACTCACCGGAAGTGAATTCACCACCTCTATTTGATCTCAGACATTTAATCTTTAGACTTGTCTTTGTCTGTACCATAGCCTTAAAAATCTTGAATTTCTCTAGAGCTTTAGATTTTTCCCTTAAGAAAGTAACCCACGTCAATCTAGAATAATAATCAATAAGTAACATGAAATATATGTCTCCTTGTAAACTTTTGACTCTAGAAGGACCACACAAGTCAGTATGCACAAGCTCCAACACTTCATCTGAGCAATGTTGTTTGCTCCTAAATGAAACTCTAGTTTGCTTCCCTAATAGACATTCCTTGCATATAGTATTAGTAGGTTTTATCAACTTAGGAAGATCTCTCACTACCTGAGTTGAAATTATCTTGATAATATTGTCAAACTTTACATGACACATTCTCCTATGCCACAACCAACTTTCATCAACTTGAGAAATCATACAACTTTTACTAGCGACACTTAGGTGAAAGATATTATCTTTTGTTTTTGTACCAAATACAATCACATTTTTGGAACTCCCTAATATTATAAATTTTCCATCCTTGAATTGAAGATTGTATCCCTTTTCAACCATCTATCAAACACTTAAGATATTATACTTCAAACTTTCCACATATAGGACATCATCAATATTATGCTTACCATCAAGAGAAATGGATCCTCTGCCACAAATTACACTAGCTTTGTCATCAACAAATCTCACAACACCACCATCATACTTTTCCAAGCTCACAAATTTACTTTTATCACCTATCATGTGATGGGAGCATCCACTGTCAATCACCCATTCATCTTTTTCTTCAACTTTGGCAGCTAGAGCTTTCTCCACATTTGTGCAACTAGCAGATTCAATAGGTACTAGATCATTTTCCTTGATAGCAATAAATACCCATTCATCCTCACTTAAGTTCCCTTTATTAGATTCATCATCTATCACACCTTCATCAACATCATAATAACACTTTCTTTGGAAACTAGGCTTGTTAGGTCTTGGCTTAGGAACTCTTTTTAGACACCTTGAGGCAAAATGACCTATCTTATTAGAAGAAAAACATCTAAGAGGCAATTTCCCTTTATACTTACCTTCTCCTTTGGCTTCCCTCTTAACAATAAGTGCTTCAAGCTCGTCTAGTTTTCTCTCTTCTTCTTCAATCTCTCTCATTTCCTACTCATACTTGGACATTTTCCTAGAAGAAATTTCTCCCGGATCATATCTTTCCTTATCTTTTCTAGAGATAGTAGCTTTGAATGTAGATTTTGTCTTAGGAAGAGATTCGCCAAACTCACTTAACTCAAAATCAGTAAGCTTACCAATCAACATGTCTCTGGTTACATTTGTCACAGTTTGGATCTCTTCAATAGTAGTAGCTTTGTGTTTGTATGTAGCAGGCAAGGATCTAAGCACTTTAGCAACAATATTTGATTCTTCCAATGTTCCACCAACACATTTGATACTACACACAAGTTCATTCACTCTCTGCATAAAATAAGTGATGTTCTCATTTTCACCCATTGTCAACATTTCATATTTCCCTTCCAGGCTTTGCAACTTAGCAATCTTCACATGTGTATCACCTTCATACAAAGTTTCCAACTCTTTCCATATCTCATAAGTAGTCTTCAGCTCCATTACATTTGTCATCTTGGAATCAATTAGAGCACTCAACAATGCTTCCTTAGCCCTGATATTGTACTCAGATTCCTTAATCTCACTTGCAGTAGAAGGACCATTCTATGGGATGATATATCTATTCTTCGTAATTGTCTAGTAAGGTTCACAATGCATCTCAAATGACACTCCATTTGAGTCTTCCATAGAGAATAATTAGTTCCATCAAATCTTTAACTATCCTTCTTATATGTTGCTATCCCGGATCACCTCAAGCTATTAAACTTCTTCTGAGGAACCTGCTCTAATACCAATTGTTGGTAACACAAGGGTAGACAACTAAGAGGGGGGGTGAATCAGTTGTCACATAAATTATATATATATTAAACTTATTCTCAGATATGATAAATAAACATAAAAGCATAAACCATCACCACATCAAAAACACACATAACACCAATTTTTTTTTACGTGGAAACCCTGTTAAAGGAAAAACCATGGTGGAGGTTAATCCACAAGATTATACTTTGTTAAAATTATTGAAGTATTATAAATGGGGAGTGCACATGCATTCAGGCACACTGCTCAAATACAAAAGACTTACTGCCCAAAGGAAGACTCATTGTCTTACAATCACATTCGGATTACATCTGGAAGATTTTGAATTGAGAAAATAGCATCTTCTAATGCCTGATTACAATTTCGGTTAAGCACATAAACACTTTCTTCTACTCACTCTTCTTCACACTTTACTTCCGCCTTCAAAATATTAGAACACTATTTGCACTTAGCATGCAACAAACTTCACACACCATGCATTCAAATGATATAAATGATCGATCATATATATCTGCAACTAGGGATTAGAATAACTAGATGTCGGCCCAACAAGATATAAAATGTGTACAAACTGTCAGCCCAAAACAATAAATAATTTATCAATGTGCACCAAATAATTTTGGCCACAACATAGTAAGGAACCAAAACAACATCCTCAAAAATGGAACACCTTCAAAAATTATGCCTCAAAGATCCACAACATGCTACAATCACCCTGACGGCCATGATCATGAAAAAAATGAACTCACAAAAGAAAATCACCAATCACAAGCACAATGATCAATGTGGACCAACAACATAGATAGAGGATGATCTAGAAACATCCACAAGCATCATGAATTACCATAGAAGCATCGACAACAACTCAAATTACTAGAATCACACCATCTTCTTTTAGGAACACCAACTAAAGCAACAAAAAAACTGTCAGAACACAAATACTTATAACTCAATCAAATCTTAATGCGAACCTCTGAAACTTCATGTAGATAGACTAGATATACTCGTCAATGAACCCATTAATCTGCAACCACTTATCATCAATATACTGAGCTAGCCACGATACTGAACTTCACTGCATCATCAACAACCTGCAACTTATTTTATTACAATTTTCTCAATATTCTCAACATATACAACCTTAAAGACATTAATTCCAATAGTGTTGACATCAATGACAACCACATATTAGAAATATTCTACAATCTAGCCTCTCTGGTATTTTTTGCGATTTGGAGTTAATATTTGGAGAGTTAAGTGTTTGTTGGGTTGACTTGGTACTTTGAGGTGTTTGTGCCAAGATTTTGTTGCATGCACTAGCATGGGATTGTGTGCATATGTAAAATATGTCTTGCTTATCTCCTAACTTGGACCACATTCAATTTCCCTTTCTCGTGGATGATTCGGAGCCAAATCATTAGATTTGTCACATGTTTTATGTTTACATGTTTTTTTTTGGTTGACAAGGAGAAATTTTTGAACCTTACGAAAGATATAAATGAAGGATCTAGTGTGTGATCAAATTGGTAGAGTTATGTGTTGAATCATTCGATGTGTTAAAAGTGATATGTGCCAAAAGAAGTGAGATGAAGGTAGAAGAATGTGTGTGAATGTGTGAAGGACTATTTGAAGTGTGCTAAAGGAAATGAGTCGAAAGTAGAGGTGTGTGAGTGAATGTTGAAGGTAGTGAGCTGAAGCCAAAAGTGTGTGTGTGAGTGTTGAAGGAACTAAGCCAAAAGTAGAAGTGTGTGTGTGAAGTGTTGAAGGTAGTGAGCCGAATTTAGAAGTGTATAAGTGAGTGTTGAAGGCAGTGAGTCAAAGGCAACAAAGGTATTGTGGTGGTTGTTGATCATCAGAATTCATCAAGTATTATATGTTGAGGTTGTAGCCTCCTTTTGTAAGTGTTATATTGATAGGGAGTTATAAAATTCATTTGGTTGAAACCATAAAATTATGTTATAAATCTTCTTCTTTTTTAGGTTGGATTTGGATAGTAGTTGCAAGAAACTTTCTCGCTGTACTTTTTCCCTTGTAGGGTTGTCCACGTAAATATAATGTTGTCGTTGTGTGCATGTGCTTTGAATACAAACAGTAATAAATTTTGATTTTTAAAATTTAATTGGATTAATTTGAGGGATATATCAATTCACCGCCCCTCTTAGTATATCTATGTGTTCTAACAATTGGTATCAGAGTTGAGTTCCTTGGTGTAGCCTAACAGCTGAAGGTAGATCTTGGTTTAGAACACATGGATCAAAAGTAATCCTCTGATAAGGCACCATTGTTTGATGGAAGCAACTATTATTTCTAGAGTGTGAGGATGAAATCCTACCTTACTTCACTAGGGTCTGATGTTTGGTTACAAAGGATGATTATATTGAACCTGCTAATCCTATTACTAATGCTAACACAAAGAAGGCTCATGAAAACAATGTTAAAGTAAAGAATGTCATCTTGAGTGGTCTAACAAATTATGAATTTATGAAAATGGTGCAATGCAATATGCCAAGGAGATATGGGATAAGCTCAAAATTTTGTATGAAGGGAATGACAATGTGAATCAATCAAAGTTAGAATCTTATAGGACATTGTTTAAGAATCTAAAGATGAAAAAACAGAACATAGCGAGATACTTGCTCCAGGTAGATTAAGCATTCAATGGGATCAAAGAACTTGGTAAAGATATAACTGATTAAGTAGTTGTGAATAAAGTTATAAGGACTCTCCCCCACCTGCTTGACTCAAAAGTTTTTGAAATTGAAGAAGCCAAAGATCTGACAAAGATTACTATGGAAGAACTGTTTAGATCTCTCACCACCTATGAGATGAGGAATTAAGTTCAAGGTACACATAAAAGAGAAATTGCTTTCAAAGTAGTGAAGAAAGAAGGAACATTTCATTCACACGGTGCATCTGAGGAAGAAGAAGCAAAATTTGTAAGGAATCTAAAAAAGGATTAGGCAAGTATAAAGGTAACTACCTTTCAAATGTTTTAATTGTGGAAGAATTGATCATTATGCATTTAAATGTCCTTTTGGAGAAAATGAAAGTAGCAACAAAAGGTTCAAAAGGAACAATTTCAAGAGGAACCTTCCCTCCAAAGAAGAATATTGCTCCTCAGATGAAGGAGATCATTACACACATCAGATGATGAGGGAGAAGAATCCCTATTCATAGCCACTGTGATCTCTAGAATTTCAATTAAAATTGTGACTGATTTTGAAGGTGAACTTGTTTATGCTCTTAAAGACCTAGAATGTGCAAGGAAAGAAAACAAAAGACAAAAAGCGTTGAATGAAGCTAAGATAAAAGAATGTACAAAGCTTGAGAAAAAAATCCTTTTGCTCGAGAAGGATTTGGAGTGAGCAATGTATGGAAATCAAAAAGTTCATATCAGACATCAAGGAAGATCTCACCATGCAAGAAGTGTCTCCAAAAATAGGTTCAATCATGCATTTTTTTGTTATTGTTTCATCTGCAATAAGTATCGTCATAAGGTTGTAGAGTGCAAATCTAAAATGAATAGAACAAATTTTGTAAGTATAAATTATCTTGCTTCTTTGGTGGATGTTAGTGTGACATGTCAAATATGTAACAACGTTGGACATATAGCAAAATACTGCAAAAGTGAAATTCAAAAGGTAGATGTTACTAAGCAAGTCAAGGAAACAAGCAATTAGATCGAAAACTCAATGGTTGTCCAAACAACATTTGATGCTTAGGGACAAACAAATCTCTAGGTAATATACAATGGTTGTTCAAGCCACATGACTGGTGATAAAATCAAATTCATCAATCTGGTTAAGTGGAATGTTGGATTAGTCGAATTGGAGATAATTCATCAACAAAGATTTGTGGAAAGGGTACCATAAGTATTGATGGAAAATACAAGATAGAAGATGTTCTCTATATTGAAGGCCTCGAGCATAATCTTCTCAGTGTAAGACATATGTGCATCAAGGGATATAATCTTATATTTTTTGATTAGGGGTATGAAATCTGAAGAGAAAATTCTAAAAAATTGGTGGCAGAAGGAGCTAGGAAAAAAACAATTTGTACAACAATCTAAAGGGTGTTAATGGGAGAAGTTTTCTTTTTGGAAAGACAAATGAATGTTGGTTGTGGTACAAGAGGATGAAACACATCAACTTTGATAACCTTGTGAAGATAAACTCCATGTAAACAATGAGAGATATGCCAAAGATTGTTAAGCCTACAAGTACCTTGTGTAAAGAACAACAAATTGGGAAGTAGGAAAAGATAAGGTTCAAGACCAAAGAGTATTCTTCTACAAAACCTTTGGAATTGATTTATATTGATTTGTGTAGACCCAAAAGAGCAAAGATTCAAGGTGAAAGGTATTTCATGTTACTCGTTGATGATTTCTCTAGGATGACATGGGTTACATTCTTAAAAGAAAAATCAAATGTTTTTAGTAGGTTTAATTTTTTCAAGTCAATGGTTGAAAATGAAATGAATGTTAGAATAAAGTGTTTAAGGTTTGATAGAGGTGGTGAATTCACATCAAATGAGTTTGAGGAATTTTTTTGAGGAACATGGAATAAAGAGACATTTATTTGTTGCTAGAACTCCTCAACACAATGGAGTAGTAAAAAGAAAGAACAAAACAATTTAGGAGATGGCAAGAACTATGTTGAATGAAGCCAAGCTACTTGTTGTATACTAGAAAGAAGCAATCCATACTATTTTTTACATTCTTAATAGAGGTCAGCTAAGGGTGGGTAACACCAAAACTCCTTATGAGCTTTGGTATGGAAGACTAGCAACTGTCAAGTATTTCAAAAAATTTGGAAGCAGATGTTTTATCAAAAGAGATGAGGAAGGTTTGGGAAAAATTGACTCAAGATCTGATGAGGAAATATTTCTTGGATACTCAACTAAGAGTAAAGCCTATAAATGTTACAATAAAAAATTGAGGAAGATTGTGGAGAGTGCAAATGTCAAAGTTGATGAAGAGTCACATCAACACACACATGAGCAAGAAGATTATTGGTTTGGTGAACTTTCCTTCTCAAAGGAAGAAGAAGAAGTTGTAGAAAAAGAACAAGAGAAAGTCCCCAAGACTCCTACCAAGTATGTCTAAAAGAATCATTCAAAAGATCAGATAATTGGAGACAAAAATCAAGGTGTGCAAACTAGAAGGAGATTTGCAATAGAAAATAAATAGGTAAAATTCTCTTTGTTACTAAGAATGGAACCTAAGAATTTTGTTGATGATAGCAAGGATGAAGGATGGATTTAAGCAATGGAAGAAGAATTGAATTAGATAAAGAAAAATCAGACTTGGTAATTGGTTCCAAGACCTGTAGACAAGAATGTGATAGGAACAAAATAGGTATTCAGAAACAAATTAAATGAAGATGGACAGGTGGTAAGAAATAAATTAAGACTAGTATGCAAGGTTTATCCACATGTGGAAGGAATTGAATTTGAGGAAACATTTTATTTGGTAGAAATAATGGAGGCTATTTGAATGTTTCTTGCATTTACAGCTCACAAGAACTTCAAGGTGTATCTAATGGATGTGAAATCTACTCTCTTGAATGGTGAATTGGAATAAGTGTATATAAAGTAGCTTGATGGATTTCAACTATCAGAGGATCCAAAATGGTATGCAAACTTAAGCAGGCTTTGTATGGTCTAAAATAATCCCCTAGGGCTTGGTATGCAAGATTGGACAAGTACCTACTTTAGCAGGGCTTCAAGAAAGGCATCGCAGATAGCAATCTGTACATTAAAATTGAGGATGAAAGAATTCTATTTTTTTTTTTTGATCGGTAAAAAGTTTGAATTTATTGAAAAGAAAAAGATAAAGATTACAAAGCATAGCTCCCAACAACAGCCACTTACAAACCAAACCTAGACCCACTAAACTCCTCTAAATATCCCGCAATAGCCAGTTGAACGTAGCTCAACCAGAACCAAGAGTTACAAACAAAAGAACAAGAACAAGATACCACAAGTAATACAAGGGCACAATCCTAAAAACTTCCATCCTATAAGGAACCTTTTTCCAGGTCAGACAAGGCACTCAGATTGGCCTACGCTTCATCTAAGACCTGAGAACCATTGCAAAGGATTCCTTCCTTTCCTTCCTTGCTTTTTTTCCTTTCACCAATTGCCAACCTTCTTCTACCCTTGCTGCCTCCTTTTGCCAATCCTCTGGCTTGTCAAAGGAGCTCTTAAAAATTTCATCCAAACTTCCATTTGAAAGGAGCCTTTGAACTTCACCTTTCCGTTTCCCCATGACTTTCTCTTGCGATCGTGCCAAGCCCATGTTCTCCCGACGGTCCGGTGTGGCTGCCCAGATTTTGGCATTCAACTCCTTTTCTCCATTGAAAACACCCTGGGCTCTATTCTTAGCCAGATCTCCCTCCTGAGCAACAACAGTTCTATTTTGAAGCTGGTCCTTCCCACTTTCTGCCTCCTCCAACTCAACCTCTTCCTGGACCCCATCCTCCTTGCTTTTTTCCGGTGAGTTATGTTGCTTTTCTTCCATTTTCTCTACTGTATAGTGTCTGGAACCAGCATCCTTCCACCATGAGGCTGCTTTCGTAGCTCTATGTTTGGCACATTCAACAGCCAAATGTCCAGTTTTAAAGCACACTCTGCATCTAAAGGGTAACCCTTCATAATCCAAGGGCTACACCCAACATCCTTTCGAAGTTTTTAGACTTATTTCCTCTGGAGGCACCTTTCCCAAATCCATTTCCACTAAAATTCGGGCAAAAGTTGAATGCATAATGTTTGAAGATCCTTCATCAACCATTAGAAAATTTCCTAGAGAGTTCCCAACAGCCTCTAAACAGGAATCAAACCAAAAATGCAGTGGAAAGTTGGGGAGTTTTACCCATACAGGAACCTTTTCAAACCTTTCAGTGGCCGAGTTAAAAGTTGGATGCCATGGCTTTAACATCAGAGGGTATTTTTCATCCCAATCCTAGTGGTATTCACACAAGATCTTGTTTCTGTCCTACACTTTTTCAAAAACCACAATAAAAAAACCCTTAGCCATGGGGTAGATTTGCACATACCCATTTAAAACAGGTTTCCAATGGTTGGAGATCCACTCATGGAGGCCTGACAAACTGGGCCAAAAACCCTTGAAATGACCGATTAAACCCAACCCAGAAAAAACTATTTCATTGTGAAACACCTCCTGCTCAAGCTCCTCATCTAACTCCATTGTGATTGAACTAGACACAAGAGGAACTGCTGCCTTCCTACCTCCTCTTTCATCCAAGCTTTTATTTTGCAGTTTCTGGGATATCTTTGGTTCTGACAGTTTATTCCCCTGCAAAGTCGCTTTGAAACTCTGGGAGAAGTCCCCATCTACAGAAAAGTGAGCAGCACCCTTCTGGCTTCTAATCACTGTTGAGACTCTTCCATTCGCCTCAGGGCCGTCACAGTTAGGGCCTATGCTCGCCGCAACCACTGAAACTTGGGCATTTCGCATGCCGAGAGCTGACTGCCTCCTCCGTCCAGCGTTCCCACTACCAACCAAAAGATTTAGCTGCAGGTATTTCTCACCCTCAGCGCTCGCACCTATTGAAATGCCCGCCAAAACTGCATCTTGACCTCGCCCGATGGCACCCGCATCCTGAATCCGACCGTTCGCATCCATGATCATAATAGTATGTCTCTTGAGAGTATGAAGCGATGAAAGAATTCTAATTATTGTTGTGTATGTTGATGATATAATCTTTGGTAGGAATGAAGAAATGTGTAAGATTTTTTTTGAATATATGTAGAAAGAGTTTGAAATTTCTACGATAGGTGAATTATTATTCTCTCTTGGAATCCAAATTGTATAGCCAAATAATGGTATTTTTACCTCTCAAGCAAAGTATGTCAAGGATATGTTGAAGAAGTTTGGTATGAAAGATTGAAAACCAATGAGTACTCCCATGGTAACAGGTTATCATTTGAGTAAGGCAATGAGTCACCTAAGGTTGATTAGACTCTATATAGGTCTATGATTGGAGGCCTATTGCACTTAACCACATCAAGGCCTAATATTATGCAAGTTGTCTACTTGGTTGCAAGGTTTCAACCTGATCCAAAATAAACTCATGTAAAGGATGTCAAAAGGATTTTTACATATTTGAAGAGAACTTCAGATTATGGATTGTGGTATAAAAAAGATGATGAATTTTCTCTAAGTGCATATAGAAATGTTGATTGGGTTGGGAGTGTTGATGATAAAGAAGCACTAGTGGTGGAGCTTTCTTTTTGGGAGATAGATTGGTCCCTTGGTTTAGTGAGAAGCGTGATTTAGTGTCCTTATCAACATAAAAAGCAAAGTATATAGTTGTTGGAAGAGCTGAAGATTAGCTCAGTACCCAAGACCACCTACAAAAACAATGAAAAACTTATACTAAAGGATATGCAAGAATATGAGATTGCTCGATATTAAGACCTACAAAAATGATGATGAGGTATGAATTATATTACATATGTGTACAATGAACTTCCTTGTATAGGAAAGGTGAGGAATAAGATTGAACATGATTGTGACATGTGTCTTAATCCTACGACATGAGATGACTAACAAACTAACTACCTAAGAAATGATGCATAAAGCTAGATAAGATAAGTTCTAGAAAATCCAACTAAGACTTCTAGAAAGAATCTTATATCCCAAGTAAACTTAATCATGTCAATAAGTTCCATAATTATCTAGTGAGATAAATTACTAGGTACAAGAATTTAATCCACACCAACACCCCCCCTTAAGTGCAACTTAGGAAAAAGATAATTATGCAAATGTTGAAAAAAAGATGCATAGATGGGTCCCAACTACTAGGTCATGTCAGGTACCCATGTACAAATGCAAAAGAAATATCTCACAAATGGAGAAAAGGAGAAAACCCAGCGGGACAAAAATCCTCTCCAAAAAAGAGAAAAGAAAAATCATGTGAAGAAGGACGAAAGACTCCATGATACTCCCAAGTACACCATCCATCACATAGATACATTAAAATCAATAGCCCCCCCATAAGAGGGAAATCAAGAGACTACATACCCCCCCCCATAATGAAGTAACTCCAAAACCATTGAAGAATGTCTAAAGACAAAAGAGAACCAAATACCTACAATGTATCTCCCCTTGGGAAGAAAAAGATCCAATGGCCGATGTTGAAGAAACCTCATCTCCATGAAGAAGTGAGAGGGAAGCAACTTCAAGAATGAAATCTCTGAAGATGGATCAAGAGCCTTTGAAGATGTCTCAACAAATTCAGGTGTGACCCCAATCAAAGAAGAAGACAAAGAATGTGAAGACTCAAGAGAAACCTCCAAAGATGAATGATCGAAAAGGAGAGAAACCCCCTCAAACGAGTCCTCCAAATTTGCAAAAGAAATATGACAAACCAAATCTGATATACCTGTCATGAAACCATCCTACTAAAATTTGAAGAAGCAAGAGAAGATGCAACCTCATTACATGGTTGATGAATAGTGAGGTTCAATCATCCACCAAAACATTCATGTTAATTACTACCCAAACTAGAGCTAGGAGAGTGATCTCTAAAACATTCACCATTAGGAATAAAATGAGAAAAGTGATAGATCTTTTCCTAACAATTAGCCCTACCCATTGCAACAAGTTGTTTGTGTATACACCTAAAATCAGTCAAGACAATTAATTAATTAAATACTAGCTATTTAATTAATGAACTCCTTTAATTCATCTACTTATAAATAAATTCACAATTTATTTATATAGTTCACACTTTTCTAAATTCTTCATCTTAAACTACATTCTTCTAAATTTAATTAAATAAACAAATGTCTATAGTTTATTTTTATTTAATTAAATATCTTCTCACTAAGTTTGAATAATATGTTTGAAACACTTTTGAATAATATGTCTATAGTTTATTTTATTTCAAATTCAAATTTAGTCACATGTTTGAAACACTTTTTGGCCACATCATCAAATGTCAAATGTATTTAAATATGACTAATATTTAAATTACATTATTCTCAAACAATTCCATAACAAACTTTCAACACATGGCTTTCTCACACAGTTTATTCTCTCATACATTTGGCATGTTGCCTTTGGTCAAGGGAACATCTTGCATGATTCTTCCATCTCCACCGTTCATCTCTCATGTTTGAATCTTGACTGTTGATTGCTACCACATCACAAGATGCTTTGGAAATCCTATAAATACAACCTCTTGCTACAACATTTAGCATCACATCTTTGAGTAAACTTATTATGCAAGAATAGCATTGGAGCATTTAGAGTTTGAGCATTTAGCATTTAGAATTGTTTTATCATTTTAGTTTAGCATCATGGCTTAATTTAGTATTTTCATTTTCATTATCATCTAGTTTCTTATACAACATTTGCATCCTAATCCTTAGTATCATATCATTGTCATATCACCATTTTCATTTATAGCAACATCATAATCTTAACATCATATCATTTGTAGATCAATCGTGTTGCATTTTAAACATCTTGTTTCTTAGGTTGTCATCCAAACCAGTCATAGTGCACATACAAAATCTGAGAGCACTAATGATTTAAAGGATCCTTAAGAATAAAGAAAAATGGAATGATTTTAGATATTTGTTTTGTTTTAATTCGGTTAATTCTGTGACCCAAATCTTTAATGTAATACGTCCCATTGAGTTTGTGTGTTTATTACTAACCCCCACAATTCACACTTACAGTTTGGTATCCAAATCTCTAATGAAGATTGAATTTGGAGTGAAGTCAATTGATTTACCAGTTTGTGCTATCTAATATACTAAAAGAAGATTGTGCTTAATATCAAGAATAAAAGCACATTATTAAAACTACCATGTGGCACATCAATAACCCCTTTACCAAATACATCAAGACAAACATCATTAGCCATCAAGATCCTCATGAGTGAAGTATCCTTCAAGGAAGAGAACCTATCAAGTTGGCCTAATATATGATATGAGGCTTTAGAGTCAATAATCCAAAACATGTGCTACAACAAGAGCATGTCCTTTCATTTTAGAATCATTGATCATATCACTCTCGTTGGCAATTCTTGCAATACTAGTGTATGTAGTAGATGTTGATTGAGAAGAAGAAGATGAAATTTTAGACTTAGAAAGTAAAGAAATGTTATGTTCCTTTAGGATTTCCTCGTTTCATCGAATATAAGTTTTTCCTGTAACAAGTTTGTTCACCATGCCCCAATTTTTTGCAATAACCACATTTAGTCTTCTCCTTCTTAGGTTTTTCCTCTCTAGGAGAGGTGGGAAGTTCTTTAGATTTTTCCTTAGGTTTAAAATTTTTCTTTCCTTTATCATTAGATGATGATGCAAGCAATGCATGATTCTTAGCATGTGTATCAAGTTGACTGAGTTTTACTTGTTCTCTAGTCAACCTATCACAAAATGTCTCAAAAAAGGGCATAACAAAAGAATCACCTAAACCATCCATTGTAGCATAGAAGGAAGTAGAAAAGTATGCAAATGAACCTTTCAACTTAGAAAAAATAAAAAAGATACAATCTTTATTAGTTTTATCCTTTCCACATCTTGCTAATTGAGATCTTAGTGATTTGAATTTTACCAAGTAATCTTCAATGGTGGGAAATGAATCAATAGAAAGTGAAGCCAATTTAGCCTCCAATTGCATGCCACGTACCCCAATAATTGAACCAAAGAGATCCTTGTACCTGTTTAGGAGTTGTGCATTCCTTGATATGAAAGAATAAACCATTTGAAACATGCATTGCAATTAAACCCATAGCTTCATCACATTTATTCCTATGAGCAAATTGTTCATATTCTCTAGTAAAATCAGGTTGATGATCACTCAATGTGGACAACAAACCCTTTAACCAAAGCAATCTCTACATTTTCACCTTCCATGTGTGATTTATGATGGATGTCAACGATGAAGAAAATGACTGAATTTATAGACCTAGGATACATGGATGAGGATTAAGACTTGAGTTAACTATAAAATCAGCAGAGTCAACTCAACTGAGAAAAGAAAAGTTGTCATTTTGAAGACTTGGGAGGATAATATTGGATTATTCATTTATTTATATAGATAAATGTGCACATAAATTTTATATTTTCAGGTTGAGTTAATTGGAAAATGAAGATGAGGTTTCTAAAATGAAGGAGAATTAACTTGTGAGAGAAGATTGATTTTCTAAATGAAGATTAAGTTAACTAATTAGAGAAGAAATAGTTGATTGAAGAGATGAAAATAGAAACTATGAGTGGATAATTAGCTCACATTTAATTAAATGGATAAAAGATAAATGATAAATGGAAATAAATGCAATTAATGATGACACGATGATGATTGGGGTTTGGTGAAATAATTCAGATGTCTATAGTTATCATATCTTGAATTTTTAGAATATTTTTGTTGGTACACTTTTGTCATCTTATAAATGCCCTTTCACATGCCCTCCTATCTTCAATATCAAAAATTATGTTCATAATCTTCCCAACTACCCTTAAATAATACTCAATACTTTTCAAAACTAATAAACTCTAATTTCTATATCAATTATTTATATAAAAAAGATGATACACACCAAGGATTTGATATAAATTATTACATAAATATATTTAGATTTCTCCCTAAATATATTATAGCACCTATATATTTAGGCTCTAATACCACCTTAATAAAATCTTGAAGATTATAGGTTGAATTGTAATCCGCATTGTTATCATTTATAACTTTTAGATTTTATCAAATAATTGGATATAGGAGCTTGGTTTATATACATAACTTCGATACAATGATTTAACATTAGGCCTATGTCAAGAAAATTAGAGTTAGCTCTTATACCAATTTCTTTGGGTAATGATATACGTGTCTATTATAATCAAGGGTAACTCTAATTTTCTTGACATAGATCCTTATCTTATCTAGTTTTCTAGATATATTATCTATCATGAATTTACTTTCACCTATTTCTAATTGCAATTTTTATTCTTATTAATTTTCTCAATATTAATGTGTACAACATAGAAAATTATCACCCTTAACAATTTTACACTATGTTTTGGCCCCCCTAAATTATTGAGCCTAATTAACCCCATAATGTCCTAAAATTATGTATTTTGGAGCCCATTTGTACCTTTTTTTAGTAAATTACACGCATTGAACAAATGCAGCTAATCATTAAAATGTCCCCGACACATAATGTCTTGGAAGTTTAGGCCAAGACCCATCTTTGGACATGTTGACAATATTTTAATATTCAAAATACAAATTTCAAGTGTCGGCTTCCAAGATCTAATTTTCAAGAAATTGGATAAATGCTTATAAATACCTAGTTTGTTGACCATTTGAAACTAGAACACAATTTGAAGGAGATTTTATGAGCAAGTATTATTGTTAAGAACAAGTCGAGCAAAATTTTAGTGATTTATTGCAACAATTCAAGATCCCAACATCATGTCAAAGTATATGTGAGTTTATGTGTCTGTCATCATGATTTTGTGAAGGATAACCCTTGTTGTAGGTCTCCAAAGCATTCAAGCATTCAAGCAAAGAAAGATCCAAATCTTTGAGGTGATGTGTATGACTTCATGTTGGAAATCAATGTATAACTTGCAACAATATGAACTTAAATATGTGGTTGCAAATCTGAAATTATGTTTAAAAGATTACCATAAAATGATTAAGTGATTAACAATTACAATAATAATAAAAAATTCTGCAATACCATATGTCATGAACACAAATGACACAAGATATACGTTGAGAAACCCTTGTAGGAAAAAAATCCACACCCAAAGAGATCCAATGTTTGTATTAATCTTGAAGGAAGTACATTAGTACAACAATCCAACAACACTTTGTCATCCTGACAACTTGCAAATAAGTCATACAAAACCACCATCCAAAGGCTCCAATATATAGAACTTTGTGGGACAAAATACTACAAATGGAAATTCAAAACAACAAGCAAAATCACCTAGAAAAACCCACGTCCCCCTTAGTGGATAGACATAAACATGGAATAAAGTATTAAAATATCACATGGCCTTCACATGAGTGCCTAACCCACAACCAATAGGAATTTGTCAATATTGAGTGCTCCTCTGATGACTTCATGTAAGAACATGCACCAACATGCACACCTGGGCGCCCAACTATGCAATATCATGCAAATAACATGCAAGTACATACACACTCAAGTGGTCCCAACCCAGAAAGTTGGACACCCAAGAGGAATATTCTCTCTTGATGCTTAGTAACCACCACCATAATGGGTCCACTTCTTTGAATGAAATTACAATTTTTCATAGGAAATTAATTAACAAATATTTTGTCCCTCGTGTCTCCTAGAACACTTTTCAAAGAATGTGGAGACATATAAATCAAATTAGGATAGCAATTTTAATGTCACCTATCCTAACACTTTAGTCCTTCAAGGCAGTCATTGAAAGATGGTGAGATGCATCATTGTGTTCATTCATCATTCCTTCATTTCCATTATCATTTATCCATTGATATTTTCCATTATGGAAGTGGGAGCACTTACATGGGGTTTGATTAAAGCAAGCCCCTAAAATGGCCCAACATTTCCTGTCTTTGTGAATGTGTAGATCTTGGGTTGAAGAGGATTGAAGGGAGATTGAAGAGAAATTCTTCATTGTTGCATTCAAAGACCTAAAAGTTATCGAACCATGGAAACTCAGTTACAAAATTATCTGATAGTGTTCCAACAACTTTGCAAGAAAAAACAAATATCTTAGATTTGCTACCAGAGGGCCTCAAAATTTGAGCAAGACCCCCTATTAGGGACCCATATGCTCCTTGGTGACAATGTCCTTCTATAGTGGCTGAAACAAGCTTTTTTGGGTTAGTACATATCACTTTGCACTTTTTGGATCCACCTGCAAATTATTGTTTTTGTCTATTAGTTATCGAGATCTTGCAATTTACATATTAGGGCACATAATCTAATTAGGTTAATCATCCCAAATTATTTCCAATCCATTCCCATCCTCAATCAAATGTAGATCCAGGTTGGATTGGCTAACCTTCACGGTTGATAGACAATCTATTCATGTTGTTGATCTACATCTTAATGTATTGTGGAAAAAGGCTACCCTTGCAATCTAGGTTCTTTGCATTTAGGACCTAAGATCCATTTTTCTACATTACAATGTGATCTAGACTTATTTTAGTATGACTATTTTGAAGTTGATTAAGTCTTGTTTCTATGGTTCTATTGTGATGAATCACATTAGTTATTCCATTGTAATATTGATAACTTATATTTTCAATCTTACTTACCTTATGTTGAATTTCTTAACTAATTATCAAATCGTTAGAAACATCAACTATTAAATCATCAATATTTTCTTGAGTTGACATTTTGATCTATGAGCATCTGGGTGGACACACAATCGACATCAATAAAAAATATTTCAGTTATTTTGTCTATTTTGATTTGGGTTTCAGTTTGTTGTTGCAATTTATTTTGGTGGTCAACTTTGGTGGAGGTTGAACGACATTGTTTCCTTTGGTTGAAAAAATTTTGTGTTTTGAGCTTAATTCCAAACAAGTATTCTCTTGTTGCAACATTTGATGGATCTGGTTTTATGTTTTTGATTCTGATATTCATCTTTCAGATGATTTTTCCCATGGGTTGAATGTCAATTTGATCATAGTCAATGTATGGTTCTTGGTAATGGTTAAATAAAATATTTATCATTCGACATATTGACATAGTATTGTGGGTTTCTAGATATGTAAGAAGAAATTAAAATAATTTTTGTTTTATTTTATGAGAGTGTGAAGAGATTGTACAGTTGAAGAATGAAGGAAAAAATCAAAGGCTGGATTAATATATGCAAAGAACGATGAATTATATGTAATGAGAAGATAAAGAGGTATAGGCAAAGTAGGGGTCGAGTGAACATAAATAAGAGGGAGAATACTAAGAGCATGCATCCCAAGGATTAAGGAAAAAATGTGTAGAATAAAATAAAGAATTATGAACTAAAATATATGGAAAACAAAATGAAAAGAGATAGGGTGTAGATAGAGTTTTAAAATATATGACAATAAAAATATAGAGAAAATGGAGGAAGGGAGGTCGTGCCTCATCTGAAGAGGAGATATAAAAAAAATTGCAGATTTAGTTTGGGATAGAGGGGTTGTGCCATGTAGTGGGGGGTTTAATTTTTTATGAAATATAATACAATTTATTAGAGAGATGGGTTACACCTTATAAAGAAGGAAGAAAAACCATTAAAAACAACTAAAAAGCCATTGCAACATGTAAAGGAGGAAAATAATGTAGGAGAAGATTGGAGTTGTAGAAGGGGGTCATGCCTTAGTAAAAGGAAACTTTTAGCAATTAAAAATGAAACAAAGTGCATGAAGGAGGAGTCGGCCATAGGGGATGAGACATTTTTTCAAGAAAAGAGAGGGGTGCACAAAGCTAATGAAGACAATAGGATGCATACTGAGGGGAGAAATGGAATAGGCCACACATATGGTGGAGAGGAGAGCAGGTAATGACATAGGAGATGCCATATAGGAGAATCTAAGGAGGGTCAATGTTGTAGGAGGAAGTGAAGAGGAATATAAGAGGCTACACACGAGGAGATACAAGGCAACCAAAGAAAGAAGGAAGGAGTTTCCAAATGAGAGGTATGTTGAAGGGGTTATATGCAGATTGTAAACCATGTGAGTTGTAGATGAAGGAATAATAGAGAGCAAAGACATGGACATAGATAAGTAAATAGAGAAATTGATAAATACAAATTGTAAATGTTGATCTATGAACAGTGAATCAATAAAATAAGTTTGAATTACCTTTGTAATTTCTTGTTATTGAAATTTGAATTTAAATGAAAATTTAATGTTTTGAGTATTATGACTGATTGGAATTGAGTTTTCCACCATTATTCTTGTGCAATTTGAATTGGTTTCAATTGACAAATTGAATTGGAATTGGCTGTGAATTTTGCCCATCTAATAGAACGTTCAAAATTCAAACTACATCACATTTGTCTCTATATTTTTAAGTCGAGAGGCTTCTTACACTCACATTCACGAGTATGTGTACATTTTTATTCTCCCCATTTAAATTGACGTCTACTAACCCATCACAAAGTAAAGTATTTATCAATAGATTTATGCTTTTAAATCATATTTTAAAGCAGTTTACATATTGCGAAAATTTCCTTGTTTTAAACAAGATAATCTTGAAAAAAAAATTAATATCAATTTAGAATTTTTATTTAATTGTAATATTATATTTAAGTTGTTTTTTATATGTAAGCTTTAAAAGCATGCATTATCATCATCTTTTTATAGTTTTACTATATATGACATTTTGAAGGAAATATAATATAGTATTCTAATTTATAATAGTAATATATATCATTTTATAATATTTGTTATGGAAATACATATTAATTTACAATATTTTCATGCTTTTATAATTTTTAGAAGATTTTTAACAAGATTATCTTGAATATCTAATACAAAAAAAAATAAATACAATACAATATTATATATTTAGGATGGTAATAATGAATACTTTTAAAGCTTACACATAAATAAAATCTATAATTTAATATTACAATAAAATGACAATTACTAAATTGATATTAAAAAATTCAAGATAATCTTGTTAAAAATCTTTTTAAAATTATTATGATAATCTTGTTAAAATCTTTATAAGTTGTTATTTTTAATATTATTTTTAGTTTTAAACACAAAAAAGTTTGATTATTGATCTCAAAGCAAAGCTTTATTAGATTCAATTGCTAAGCTCTAGGTTTCATTACTTTCAAATGCTTGAATGTATATCTTCTTGACAATGTTTTCAAACATTTCAAATAAACTCAGTGGATATGTCTAAGTTAGTTGATGTGATTTTTGCCTTTATATTGTTCTTAGTTGTTTTTAATAATAAATGCTCGCTTTTGTGGTGTAGTTAGTAAATTATTATAATAGATTTTTTCATTTGTGGTTAGTATTATTGTAATAGATTTTTACATTTTTAGTTAGTATTATTTTAATTGCTTGATGGTAAATAAGTTACTTCATTTTTACAATTCAAACCACTTTTTGAATGTTCTTATACTAATTTATATCATTTCATTAAAAGTACATATTTTACAAATGTATTTTTTAATTTTTCATTATTTTTTATTATACTATAATATTATGGATTGATTGTTCATAATAATTACAAATTAAATCAATAATAGAGGAGGTTTCTCTCATTTCAATCTATCAAATCAAAATTAAAACCTTTCTTATTGCATGATATGATGTTTCCACAATCCATTAGATAGTGCAAAACAATTTCTAATAAAAAATAAAATAATTTTTTTAATCAACATTATAAATCAAACTCCATGATATAATCAGGACTAGAAACATTATAAGTTTGTAATAAAAAGTTGTATAATGTTTTTTAATCAACATTCTAAATCAAACTACATGATATCATTCGGACTAGAAACATAAAATGAAAAAAGACTAAGACCAAACGTATAGATGGAGGAAACCCCATACCACACTGTGAAACGTGTAAAATGATTTTGTCTCGGGTGTGTGGAAGCTAAATGCTACCTACCAAATTGTTAGAGACCTTCCAAAACTGGTCGTCTTTGGGTGGCAGTCAATTTTCTAAGGTATATCCACTCATGCCTATCATCCTTTCTCTTGTCTCTTTTCCTAACAAATCCTAACTGACACTCGCCCTTCCTCAATAATTCCTTCTAACTTAATTTCTTATTACAATAATTAAACAAATGGTCTCATCCAATTGAATAGAATTATCGTTTTGAAATTTTGGAAGTTACTATAAGGTTGTAGTTCAATTAAGTATAATTGATGAGAGTGATAAATTTAATATAAGATTGTACCTCGATTGATTTTTGTAAAATAAGTATCCCCAATTCTTGATTTTTAATAGATGTATCAATATATATACTTGTACATGTGTTTAAAATCATCGTTAGAAAAAGTGAAAGTTGGTCATTATAACTTGAAAGTTATTTGAATGTTGTAGTTCAATTGATCTAGTATAATTAGTGAGGGTGATGGTATGTTTTCTTCAATTACATCATTCATGAAAAGAGGTTTAGTTCTTTTTCAAACATATATATCTTAACGTATTAATGGAAACTATGGTGTTTTGTAGTGTTTCATATACCTCTTTCTAAGATTCAAACCACTCGATATAATATTAAATTATACTCCAAACAAATTTCATAGAATGGATATTGTTAGAATTGGCTATGACTGCCAAGATCTTAAGACCAAATGGAAAGCACAAAAGAGAGAGAATAAAATGTGACAAGAATAAATTGTATTCTTATCAATATGATTAAATGATATGATTGTGATTATGTACAATGAGAGAGACCCCTTGATTATATAGCCAAGGTGAGATGCAAGATGTCATAGGATTATGACAAGTGTCTTAATCATATGACATGAGACAACTTATCACCCTTACCTAGGTTCATGTATGTGTTACAAGTCAAAAGATAAGATAACAACTAATGGTAACTAACACCTTCTAAAGAGATTCCTTCCTATGACCTAAGTAAACTTAACATGTGTAAATAAGTCCCCTAGTAATGAATTAACTAGGTACAAGACTTTATTTACACCAATGGATATCCACAATCCTTAACTCTCCATAAAAAAAATATGACATAGACTTGTATATTTATATCAACATAGACTTGTATATTTATATCAAACTTATAGATGATATAAAATCCTCATTAAAAAAAATGAAAGTGGAGTGGTCATTAAAACTTTTAATCACTTCACATTATGAAATAAAATAAAATATAGTCTTAATGATGAAAATAGGTGCCTCAAGCAAGATAACTCTTGGCATTTTTTTATATATATTAATATTTAATATATGTATGCTAGTTATACTACTTACCAATGCTTGTATGTATCTTAGGCTCATACCTTCCCTACAATTTAGAGTCTTTGCTTATAACTTAAAACAAATATTTTGTTTTCCACCTTCTTTGCTCACAGCTTAATATTTCTTCTTTCTTTCCATCCTCTAGTCCTAAGTAAAATTTAGTTTTCTTACTCAAAGTTTGTCATAGAGAGTCTTTTCCTAATAATTGTTGCTTTCTCTAGCATCTTACTAATTTTAAATTCAAGCATATAAAATAAGAGGTCTACAAAAGGAAAGAAGAGGTTTTTCATATATATTATAAGTCTTTGGCATCTTACTAGTTTTTTTCTAATCATAAATAATCTCTACGTAAAAATAATCATATAGCTGAACACTTCTTTAACTATAGCTAATTAAAAATTAGAATCATAAAATCAAGATAAATATTTTTCATAGTTAACCTAAGGCTTATGGTCACATTCTCCTTATGATATGGTTATTACTAGAATTCTAATACTAATGTAAGTGAACCATGATTTCCATTATATAAATTTTCTCCAAATGTACTCATAAGATCAACAATTATATAACTATATTTATGCAAAACCATATATATATATATATGGAATTACCAACCACTTTCTCTAGAATCTCATTAATTTTAGTGTGTAGTATCATAAATATAACACATTAAAAATGATTTGATAGAACTATATATTTTATACTTTATCATATACATACATATATGGTTATCACTAAAATTCGTATACTTATGTGAGTGAACTATGATTTCAATTATATAAAGTTTCTCCAAATGTAATCATAAAATCATCAATTATATAAATATGTTTATGTAAAATATTTACTATATAATCATAAATAGTCTCTATATGAAAATAACCTTATTATATATATATATATATTTATAAAATAATGTATATACTTTTACCTAGAAAATCTATTTATATAATGTTTGTGGATCTATCAACCACTTTCTCTAGCATCTTACTAATTTTAGTGCACAGTATTATAAATATAATATATTAAAGATGATTTGATAAAAATATATTTTATATTTTATCTATATATGCACATATATATATATATGTGTGTGTGTGTGTATAAAAAATAAATATATATGTATGTACATATATACATGCATGCATATACATATACTAATATATACATATTCATATGTATATATACATGTAGACAAAATATAATATAAAAGATGCCAAAGAAAGTGATGGATAATTTCACATATATTATATAAATATTTGTCCAGGTAAATATATATATATATATATATATATTGATATGACTTTACCATTTATATATATATATATATATATATATTGGGTCTCATTTGTTCTAGGTGAGTGTTTTCCTCAAGAACTTCTTCCATGATTTCATTGAACCCATACATGTCTAGCTTGGCATATAATTCTTTCTCTTCTGGTTTACCTCCGCTATCTTCTCTCTAAATGTTGTGATAAGAGAAGTTTATTCTAATTCATGTTCAGATAATTTCTAAACTAGAGTCTTGTTCGTACTCCACAAAAATATGTTTTAAAATTTCTTCAATTATGTTTGCTTCTTCAAACCAATCTTTATTTTTCAACTATTACTTTGATCTTGAAGCGATTTATTTCCTTGCTAGAGCTTGGTATATCGAAATTGATTGAACTTTCACTTCTCTGTGTATAGTTACCCTTGGTTTCAAAAGAGTGATAACTTTGTTTATTTCTCCTATATTAGATACCAACTTTGCTTCTATATTTAAATTTTCATATTAGCCAATCTTAATTAACTTATATAATTTTTATGTCTCCATGAACTTCTTGGAAAGTGTCCTAGGGACATGAGAGAAATTCCTTAATACTGGCTATTTATAATTATATTTTTAAGAGGAAATTTAATTCTTATGGAGGTTACACATCACTTGAGGATAAATTGTCCCTCTTAGGTGTCCAAATTAGGAATGTGAAGGGTATTCAATGGAGTGCCCAAGTTTGGAGGGAAATAGGTGTCTATTAGCTCTCCATTTAGAAGTTGAACAATCATTAGAGCATCCTAAATGGTAGGAGTTGAAGAGGCTATTGGTTAGGCATCCATGTTGGAGCCTTGTGCATATTAATTAATTTATTATCATGACTCTTGGTATGGCAAGGAAGGGGTGTGGATTTTTCAAGTGGTTTTGGCACCTCTTGTTTCAGTTTACTATCATGATTTTTCCTCTCACAAGTTCTATAAATTGCAGCCATGAGATGGTAGTTTCATCTTGTGTTATTTGTAGGTGTATGGAATCATAAAATTTGTAGGATATCATCATGGAAGTGTATTGTGGTGTATCTCTCTTGTGAAGATAGATAATTTATACTTGCCCTCTTTTCTCGTGTGGAGCTTTTCCTGAAAGGGTTTTTCCACATAAATCTAGTTGAATGGTGCAAATTTGCACCCTAGGAAAAGTCCCCATTTATTTACCCCTACCTTAGAAAATGTAAACCTGATGATGCAAAATCCACCACTACCACCTTGTCTGTTCCACTTGGCCGCATCTTTTTGCATCAGTGGAGGAATTTTTTGTCAGGGAGCACACACGTTGCGTGGAAGTTCATGCACCACGCTGCCATCCTGATAGGATTCTATCCCATGGGATCTATAGAACCATTACTTTTTCCATTGGTTGCGAAAGATAATGTCCTCTACCTCCATTGACTGATGAAAATTGACCCCTTTCCTCCATTTTTCCAATTTGAAACTCAATCTATCTCATTCATTCAATTCTTTCATGTTCTCTCTCGCATTCTAACACTTCACTTTCTCATTCTCACTTCACTCTTGCTTCTACACCATTATTTTTCTTACTACAAGCTTCTCACTTGGCTTCAAAAGCATGATTTCATTACAACACCATTGCTATTGTAGGATTGTCAAGCTTCATCTTCTCTACGTGGTAGTGTTACTATATCCCTTCTACTATTGGCCTTGAGAACTTGTAGTTGGGAAGGTAACTTTTCATCTCTCTATTTGGTTGCATTATTGTGCTTATTTGATAGCATTTCAATTGTCTTTGCTTTCTATCTAATTGTACTTCTTCCTTTCTACTTTCTTTATGGATTTCTATATCTTGTCGTATTTTGGTTGTTTGTGGAAGTGGGAACACCAAAAGGGGTTTTGACTAAGGCAGACCTTAAATACATCCCAACATTTTTCTTTTTTCTATGTGTGTAGGTATGTTCTAGTGGAGCTAATTGAAGAATCGAGTCATTGGAAGCACAATACCTTTTCCTATTCTTTTTTTCATTCTTGTTTCTAGAATAGTTTCCTTTCAAGTATTATGTTTTTTGTACTTTTCTGCTTTCTATCAAATTGCAAAACATAAACAGTTAGATAGTTAGTAGGCTCATAGTGTTTTCTATTTATTTTCTAGACCTTTGTCTGTATAGGATGCCAACATGTCCCAAAGATGGGCAACAATGTTGTATTGGAGTCCGAGATTCACATTATCATCCTCAGACAATGTGTTGTCTAGGTAGCAGAAGGAAACCTCTGTAGCCAACTCTTTTGACCCTGTAAACACCTAGTTTTAGCAGAAGGAAAGTGATGCATTGATTGCCCTTTCTTTCCAGCCTCGGTCTTTCATCTTTCCAAACCTGCCTAGTTAACTTGAGGTATTTTAGGGTAGTCTATTCCTTTGGGCTCTCTCATGACTTAGAGTCCTAGGGGTGATGAATCCCCCTTCTCTACATTTTTTATAAACCTGATGTGAAGTATCTTTGTTTCGTTTCTTGGTATCGAGGAAACTTCTCTCATGTCCTAGGTGCATTTTATATTTGTGCGTTGTAGGGCATGTAGCCTTGTGACCCAATCTATGACCCCTAGCTACGTAGTTAGAAGGGCTCTTGGATATTCAAAAGTGGAATTCAGATAGGTCATTGTCTAATTATTCAATCCTTTGCATCATCTAAAGTATTCCCATTCAGGTATGTGAATATGGTTTCATTCACGTGTACTCCTCCCCTCGAAAATGTGAGTGCTACACTTGACATAAAATTTACCTCGTATGATGAGCCTATCAATAAAGAACTCTCCTCTTTATACATCCCCACTGGAATCAATAGAAATGTCGTAGAACTGGTATTTTAGTTGATTTGATGAGTCGAGTCAATGTGGTAACAAAGGAGACGTTCATAAATGACAAGCATAGGGAGAAGTATGAAGAGTTGGAAACCACCTTCCGTACACATGATGGACTCTCAATTACTCCTTTAGGTTCCATTTCTTTGACAATCTTGGTAGAACCCAAGGTTGTCGATGCTTCATTTGTTATCATTCTAGAGTTTGATATGTTTTGAGTTAGGTTGGGCATCCCCTGGCTTTCCTCTATGAACGGTGTCACCTTCGTGGTTCATAAGTGTTTGAAATTAATTCATGAAGGTTCTGTGCACATAGAACAAAACACCAGTTATAAATTGTTGGTGTCACATGGGGGTTTTGCATTAGATCACTTCTAGCCTATCCCGGTCGAATGTCTCCCTCAGAGATCTGCTATATAAGGCTTATATTAAGTATAAGATCAGGGACTCAATGGTGAAGGCTAGTTATTCAGTGTCCCCCTATGTAGTCTTTGTGAAGGGTTCCATGATCATGTAGTAGCAAGCTACTTCTTCTCAACAAAAGGGGAAGGAGAAGCTTGCTCATGCCCAAGGGCCTTCTTCTTCTTCTATATCATCTACTCCTACTTCTGCTTCTTTCCTTATTGTGGCCTCTTCAGCTCTTGCTCCCATGCCTCACATGGGTATTCTAATGGTTCCCACATGGAAAAAAGCTAAGTGCTAGGTCTGTGGACTTCCAATTTTTTCCATGGTTCCTAGGCCTATTGTCTATGGCAAAGGGAGAGGTCCTTGTGGAGCTGCTCTTGTGTCTTAGCCTCTACGGCCTCCTCCTACTTCTCTACCTACCCCTAAGGTAGAGAATGAGAAGAGGCTCACCGTCGAGGAACCAATCTCTGTTTCTCTTCCCATAGTTTCTCTTTCTCTTATGCTTCCTCTTCCTACTCTTGCCTAGGAGCCTACCCTTCCACTGACCATGATTGCAAAGGATAATCCCATAGTTGAACAACAACCTCTGACCTCTCCTTAGGCTGCATCTTCCAGCCCTCGTAGCTGATGTAATTGACCTGTGTGTGAGTGCAAGCGCTGATGAAAGGCTCTCATCGCTGAATATGCAACCTCACAAAAGACAAAGGGGGAGCCAGTGGCCCCAATTTCTGTATCCTCTTCTATGATTTTGTCATCTCTTGTTGTGCTTGCTTTAGTTCCAATCACCTCCATTTTGCTTTTGGCTCATCCAATAGGTGTTGATGACCCTCACCCCAAAAGGGTGCAAGTCTTCATTGCTCCTTCTATGGAGCCTCCTCTTTTGATTTTCCTCCTAGACATCCCTCCCTTTTCTTAGCACGTAGACATGTTGAACACCATGGTGGTGTCTGTTGCTACTCTATTCTCTTCCTTCTCATATTTCACTTCTTTTATGGGGATTTCACATCCTTTGCTAAAGCGTAAGTTAGAGGACGACCTTGCCTCTAGTGGGGGTTGGAAGTAGGGGTCACCTTCTTCGAAAGTGAGTTCCATTTTGGCATGCATTGTTCTTGTGACGGAGGTGGCCCTTGCATCCCCTGAATTTTTCATTGCCTATTTCATCGAGGTTAGCAATGGATTTCAGGTGCCTCCTTCTCCCAGCCGGTTAACACATGACACTTTGGTGAAGTACATGCTTAACTTGATGGATGAAATCTTGACTATTTCCTCAATCTTCACAAGATTGATGACCTTTACCTCACAAGAGCTCAACGAAGAAGACCTTGAGGGGCCTTCTTCCTTGGCCCTTGTTGTAAGGGAGTCAAAGGGTACAACCCTTGCTATCTCATCCTTGTAGGCTCATCCTCCCCCCCCTATAATGATCTAGATTGGGAGTAGGGTGACCTGTTGGTTGATGAGTAGGGTGGTACCTCTTGTTTATTTGTAGATTAGATTGTTTGTGTGTTTGTGCTTCCCCGTGCTTGTTTTTATGTGTTTGTTATCTTACCCGCAGGAACCTTGCTACCCTTGTAGGTGATTGGATACATGCCTAATTTTTTTTCATAAACTTCTTCTATGTGCATCATCATTCTTCTATATATTGTAAATTTTCTTTTCAAAAATTGGGGACGGTGCAAAGCATTGGGGTATTTAGGCCCTCTTGCATGTTGACCCAATTTTTATTTTTATTTTGTTTTCATGTGTTATTCTTCATGATATGAGTATTTCAAAGATTGATGATTGTTCGCCATACAATACATTATATCTATTTGTATTTATGAGTAGATTTGACCTTGAACTCTCAGATCCCCTTGTCTCTCTTGGTTTCTTCGTCTCCACCTACTTCTTGATGTTGTGGTTCTTATGTTTTGTCCCTCGTGTGTGTGTGACAAAATACTGTGAAATACATCTCATCATGTGTTGCATGTCATGACATCTCTGCTTCTCCTTTCTCTCCTTAGGATGCCATGTGCTCCTCTACATAGAACACACCATCCTAAGGGAGGGCTACCATGATGTTCTGATTTTCATTTTCAGTGAATCCTTTCGAAAAGGATTCCTTGGTGTAAAATTTTAAAATGAATTCCTTGATGAAAGAATCCCTTATTGAAACCTGTCATTCCAAAATGTTGAATTCTCTCAAGACTTTTGGACAAAATTTTCTTTCAAAAAGGGTCTCGTATGTGAAAGAATCTAAAAAATTTCCTTTGAAAAATGAGTATTTTTTCTAAAATGAAAAAGTCCAAAAACTTTCCTTTGAGAAGGAGAATTCTTTCCAACGAGTTCCTTGATGAAAGGATCTTTTAAAAAGGACTCCTTTATGAAAAAATCAATGCGGAAAATGAATTATTTTTCAATTAGAGTGCTCCTTTGCGTGGGCCCCTTGGTGTCTTGAAGGTTTTCTGAAAAAACCCTTTGAAAACTTCTCCTTCAATTGTGTCCTTTGGTGGTTTGTAAAAAGTATGTTCCTTGTATTTGATATTTGATGTCATTGTGTCTGACATTGTATATCCTTGAGTCTAGCTTGGGGGCAACCTAACTAGACCCACATTTTCAGTGACTGTCTTGCAACAAATTTTGTAGCAGCCGTAACCTTACCTGACCAATTTATCTGATTAGGTTGTGTTTGATCATGCTGGCTTTTGTGTGCCTTATGATTTTTCTTCTAACATGTTTTATATGTAGCCTAACATGTTTTGGCAAAATCGTAGCTTGCTTTGTAGGATTGAGAACCTATGGATCCCTCTTTCTCTCTTTCACATCAAGGTTTCCCTATGAGACCAAGAACCTATAGAGCCATCTCCTTCATGTCTAGGTGTGTTAGATCGAAGGTTTGCTTCCTCGATAATTAAGGTATATTCTTTTCAACCTTTTTGTATTTTACTTCACATTCACACTAATATGTATGCTCTCTAAAGTGGGGGAAAAATATAATGGCGTGAATTTTCACCCTAGGAAAATTCCCCATTTATTTACCTCTACCTTAGAAAATATAAACCTGATGATGCAAAATCAACCGTCACCACCTTGTCCCTTCCACTGGCCGTGTATTTTTGCATCAATGGAGGATTTTTTGTCAGGGACGCACGTGTATCACGTTAGCGTCCTATGCCACGTTGCCATCTTGACAGGATTCCTACCCCTAGGATTTGTAGAACAGTTACGTTTTCCATTAGTTGCGAAAGGTAACGTCCTCTGCCTCCCTTGACCGACAAAAATTGACCTCTTGCCTCCATTTTTCCAATTTGAAACTCAATCTATCTCATTCATTCAATTTTTTCATGCTCTTTGTCACATTCTACCACTTCACTTTCCCATTCTCACTTCAATCTTGCTTCTATGCCATTATTTTTCTTGCCGCAAGCTTCTCACTTGGCTCCAAAAGCGTACTCTCGTTGCAACATCATTGCCATTGCAAGATTCTCAAGCTTCATCTTCTCTATGTCATAGTGTTATTATATCCCTTCCACTATTGGTTTTGAGAGCTCGTAGTTGGGAAGGTAACTTTGTATCTCTCTATTTGGTTGCATCATTGTGCTTATTGAATAACATTTCAATTGTCTTTGCTTTCTATGTAGTTGTACTACTTCCTTTCTACTTTCTTTATCGATTTTTATATCTTGTGGCACTTTGGATGTCCATGGAGGTGGGAACACCAAAATGAGGTTTGACTAAGGTAGATCTCAACTACAACCCAATATCTTTCTTGTTTCTATGTGTGTAGGTATGTTCGAGTGGAGCTAATCAAAGAATTGAGTCATGGGAAGCGCGATACCTTTTCCTATTCTTTCTGTCATTCCTATTTTTAGAATATTTCCCTTTCAATTATTATGTTTTCTATAATTTTCTACTTTTTGTCAAATTACAAAACAAAATAGTCAAATAGTTAGTAGGATCCTAGTGTTTTTTGTTTGTTTTTTGGACCTTTGTTCTTACATGATGTTAGCACATCCTAGAGACACTAGTGTGCCACATTAGAGTTCGAGATCCACGTTGCCGTCCTCAGATAGTGAGCTGTTTGGTAACAGATTGAAACTCTATAGCCGACTCTTTTGACCCTATAAACACCTGGTCTTTCGTCTTTCCAAACTTGCCTAGTCAACCCGAGGTAGTTTAGGGCAGTCTGTTCCTTAGGGCTCTCTCGTGACTTGAGTCCCAGGGGTGACAGATCCCCCTTCTCTAGACTAGTGTCATATTTATTTTCTAATGTTTATATTATGATGAATGTGCAATCACATACAAATAATTGGATTTGGTAATCTTATTTTTAGATTTGAATTCACATAGATAAGTTAATATTGCAACTTAGTTTCACCTTGTTTTCAACAATATATAATACAATATGATCAAATATATTAGACTATATATAAAAATAGATAGAAATAATAATATATAAGAAATCATATAAAAATAGATAGAAATAATTAAATAAAAGATAAACATACATACATACATACATATTTACATATATAAGAAATGCAATAAATGTGAAATATAAGAGTACACATGTGTATATATATGTATATATCTATATACACATATTGGTATATGTGTGTATACATACACACACATATGTGTGTGCATATATGTGTGCATATATACACACATACACATATATATGTACATATACACACATACATATATATGTGTGCATATATACACACATACACATATATATGTACATATACACACATACATATATATGTGTGTATTCTTACATTTTACATTTATTACATTTCTTATATATATTTGATCATGTTGTATCTATATGCAACTACATATAATAGACAGAAATGAGACAATCCAAAATAAATTTATTTTTATACAAAATTATCTCATTTATCAATATATAACTATATTGTCAAATATATGAGACTATATATATAAATAAATATAAATGAGAAATTAAAAAAAAAAAAACACTTAATTTTACAAATTATGACATTTATCAATATATAATTATGTTGAGAGGCATAATTACTATGACAACAAAAGATAAAGTGTAAAGTATAATTGTGTTAACAAAAACTATAAAAAATGATATATAAAATAATAAAATTACTTTATTTGCATGCATAGTTAAAATCACTTTAATGAAATAACTATGTAGTTTTGTAAATAAAATAGTGAAAAAATATGTCAATATTTTAAAAATGTTTTTGTGATTAAATATATAGTAAATAATTTATTTTAAATTATTATATAACTATTGAATAAATAAAATAAAGTAATTCTAACGAATAATGTGAATGTTAAAATCATGACTTTGTGATTCTTGTTATCAAGATTTAAACTTTTATTAAAATGTTATTATTGCATATTCATATTAAAAATGAAATCCTAATCTATAACCTCACTGATTCATAACTGAAATAAGTTTTTACACAAAATTTTAAAAAATAAAAATAAAACATAAATTAAAAAATTTACTTGTCATATTTAAAAATAAATATATTTAAAATGTGTATATAGCCTAATTGATCAAACCATACCACCAAAATAGACCCAAAAATCAGATGGGACACGGTAACAATTTTCACAATTACACAAAGATATACGCTGAGCTAAGGAGATTGTTGACAAAAGCAAATGACTACACTAGATTTGAGCGCAGGCGTATTAAGGACTCCCTGTAGAGCGGGAGGAAGCGAGGGTGGAAATTGTTTAGTGGAGTCGAGCGCAGATGGAGGAGTGGAAGCCGCAGTTGTAAGGAAGGAACATTCATAATCATCATACCCCTTTTCTATCCCTTCATAACATCTCTTTGCAGGCATGCCGCTAATCCCAGTTACCTTCTATTTGGTATTCTGTTTCTTAGAAATTAGTGTTTGAATTTGTATTTGTTTTTATCCTGCTTCAGGTGTGTGAATGGCGTCGAAGCGTATCTTTAAGGAGCTCAAGGATCTTCAGAAGGATCCTCCGACTTCCTTCAGTGCAGGTAGTCTGTTATCAATTTCAATCCTTCTTGCTGATTTGCATTGTATGCAATGGATGCTCTGTGCCCTTCAAATTCTTTCCAGTAAGAATTAGTTTGATATGGTGTAAATTTTCCGTGGCATTGAGCAAGGCTGAACGTAAACAGTAAACAGCCACGCGATGTTTGTTATTTGGGGCTTTGAGTTCTCAGAATTTAAAATAGACCTCTGGTTTTGAGTACTGGAAATAACGAAAAAACACACCGCACCGACTGTTCGACTTTTCCTTCAAACTGAGCATGAGTGCTTCCACAAGCAAGTGAAATTCCTAAAGGTCCGTGTTTATATACTTAGATAGCGGCAGGTGGGTATCCATTCGTTTCCATTTCGAAGGGTCTGTCAGTCAGAAGTTTAACATTTTGATATTTTACTTAAGTACAATACAAATCAGTGCATAAAACAAAGTTTATGCAATATTTCCAAATTACAAAACCTTAGATCTTTTCTGTAGTAACTTCTTTACTCAGGTAACATTCACAACAATCAGGACTGTATGAAAGTTCAGCTGTATAAATGCTGAGAAACATTGTGCCATTGGTATTTTTATTTTTCTTTACCTTGTTTGACTATAATAATTGGAACACTATCAGTAGCAATGATTAGCGTAGTTGGACCATTGCCAGTTTGTTCCCTCTCCCCTTAACTGATCTTTTGTCAACTGTGCACTAGCCTAATTTGTGTTCTCAATAAATATTTTATAGTATACGAGTGACATATTGTGGCATTCTGTTGCGTTCCATGGGTAGCGTTTAGGAATTGATGAAATTGGCTTGAGCACCACTTTTTATACATAGAATAGGATTTTTCTTGATCTTTTTACAATATTCAGAGTCATTCCTGGGTTCTGTATACAGAATTTTCAATGGTGACAGTAATATCTTAGGGCAGATCTACACGCATCTTTCCCATTTTTTAAGGGACCATAATATTAGAGGAATACTTCTCAACATGTTTAAGATGAACTCTTTCTAAAGGAGTACTGTGCCATCTTTTATTCATTCTCATGGATGTTTGCAATCGCACATTATTTCTTAGGTTCCTTGCGTACGGAATACATATGTGTATCAGGATTTACGTGTGATACGTACATAGTCTTCTGTTAACAAATTTCAGTCTAGATTCTAAAGGATACATTGCTTTGCATGTTGGTAATGCACGCAAGTAGCAGGAATAATTTTGCATATAAATCCACAGTAGAATCGTCATTGTCTGAATTGCATTTAGAAATCTTACACTTAGTTCTCTCAAGACAATGTATGGGTTATTGTTGACCATCTCCATGTGGTGAAGCTCTCACAAATATGAAAGATAATGTTGGAACCTATGAAATATCCTTGGATGGTGCCATATGGTGTCATCGTCCTAGAGAAGAATGCGTAGCATGTCATGGAGAAGCTAGAACTATAGGTTCCGTATTGTAAAATCTAAAAGAAGAAGCTTCTTGTTATGTTTCTCTAGGAGATGTCATCACTACATGAGAAGGAGTTGCCTCCGATCATGCTCAATGTGCATGAAGAGTAGGTAGGGGAGATTCTCAAGTATGTAATATTGGTGGGATTGTAGGTTTTCCCTACTATTCTATAGGAGTGTAATGTCCCACCCCAGTTTGGAACAAAATTTCACAATTTCCCAATGTTTGACAATACAGGCATATCATCAAACAGTTGCCATTATACTCAGCGGAGTTTATTTTCAGTTGACTCATAGATCAAAAGCATTTAGTATGCAAAAATGTTTATAATATAAACTCCTTCCAATATTTCATATCATATTATTTACATAACAGCAAGGATAATGAATGAACTTCATACATATATTTTATTTGCAGCAATCAAAAAATACAACAGCAGTATTGCAATTAATCATCAATCTGAAATAACCTGATATAAATTTCTGAACACTTCAGCTGGTCTAATATGACAGTACAGAAGGTACTGTGCACTTGTACAGCTTCCCAAAAGAAGTTTACAATTAAGGGTTCACCTCGAAATGCATAGGATAGATTTCCTAACCCTAGGTACCCCTCATCAACTCCAAAATCATTCCAAAAATGCAGCGTTTAGGATAGGGAACTGTCATGCCCAGCTACAGGTGAAACTGTACAGCCTGGTACAGCAAGTGGATCTGCCTTGGAATTCGTGCCAACCTCCTAACTCTTCAAGATCACCACAAATAGGGTCGGCCAAGCATGAGGGACTCCACAGATGCAATTCCCCTATTTTTTGACTCTTTCAATCACCTTTTCAACAGGATAGAATGGTATGACCCATCTAGGGCATCACTGAAAAATTTGAGAATTTCGCCCAGCTAAGATAATATAGCAGCCAGCAAATCTGAAGGAAATATACCAATTATTCTGCAATGGCAATCTGATCAAAACATCTGAGACATATCTTCATGAACTCTATTCAACTCTGGCGTCCATGTCTTTCTTGGCAACTTCATACAAACAAACTACTCCAACTTCAGAAACCTCTGCAAACACCTTACTCTGAAATGATGATCAATATATCTGCAAGTTCCTGATAAACCTTCAGACCCTGAATTGAAGCTTCTTCGAAATCGTTAACATGCAATGCATAACCCCTGAAATGGAGGTGTTAGCATTCAACCTTGGGAGATCTTTCACTCCTACAGTTGAAGTTCTTCATGAGGGTATTCATCCTCAAGAAGCCAAGACTTTTCAGTCAACCAGCAAACCCTTCTCCAAATTTTCTTCAAACATGAATGAGCAAAAAGAACCCAAAAGTGCTTTTATACTTCTCCCAAATTCCACGCCCATGTTGGCTTTTAATTTATTTTAGTTAATTTGCTTTTATCACCTTATAACTCCCTCAAGTTGGGTGGCCAACTTTATGATAAAAAATAATCATTTAAATGTTGATGTCATAGCGGTGGGTGATATCCTTCACTCAAATTAAAATAAGAAATAATAAATAAATAAAGGCAAAAGCAAGTCGGACTTGCTATAAATATTAATTTATTTTAAGAGGCCGACCCAAAATAAAAAGTCACTTTGTTTTGTGAAAGAGGCCGACCCTAAATGAAAAGTCGTCTTGATCTGTATATATACAAGGCGATTCTCATTCATTTGTCAATTCAATTCATTCAAAATAAATTCGCACTTCAAGGAGGAGTTCACACATTTGCAGCAGATTGACATTTTGCATCAAGTTGATTATCAAGGAGAAATCAAATTATTTGTATATTCACACCTAGGAGAGGTGCTATCTCTCATTACATCAGATCGGCCTTGTGCCAAGTTGTAAAGCAAATTTCTGCTCTTTTTCATTCAAATATAAGAGATATATCTTTGGCTGGGTTTTTCTCCCTCGAGGAGGGTTTTCCTAGGGTATTTGTTGTGTTATGTTGTTCATTATTTTGTATTGCTGCTTATCTTCATTTCTAGTCTAAAACTAACATGGTATCAGAGCGGGTTTAAGCAAGATCAGATCAGATTTGTTTAAGCAGCGAAGTCTTCTTCTTATCTAGTGTCTTTCTAAGCATCGAAAATGGTGAACGGAGTCAAGGTTGAAGATAGGCTTGATGGTGCATCAAACTTCACCTCTTGGAAATTCAAAGTTCTTATTGCCTTAGAAGAAAGTGATCTTCTAGACTTTGTGGAAAATGATGTGCCCGAGCCATCCGATGATGCTGAGAAAACTCAATGGAAGAAGAATGGCACGAAGGCTAGGAAGATCTTGATAGACTCTATGAAGGATCATCTAGTGCCAATTATCTCCAAGATGAAGACAGCCAAAGACATGTTCAAGTCTCTACAAGGATTATATGAGATCAACAATACTAGCAGAGCTCTTGCCTTGAGACAACAACTTCATCATATAAAAATGGCTAAAGGAGATTCAGTCATCTCTTTCTTCATGAAGATTGCTGAGTTGAGAGATCAGCTATGCGTCATTGGAGATATAGTTGAAGATAGAGACCTGGTTATGTTGGCACTGAATGGTCTTCCTCAATCTTGGGAGCCCTTTATCCAAAGCATTAGTGGAAGATCTAAATTGCCCAAGTTTGATTGTCTTTGAGCTGATTGCATTCAAGAGGAATCCAGGTTGGCAGCAAGAGGAAATGGACGAAACTCTCATAATGAAGAAAATCATGTCCTTGCTGCTCAAACTTCTAGAAGGAAAGGAAGAGAAGGGAGAAAAGGCAAATTCAAGAGGAATAGAGACAAAAAATCAGATTTTGCTCCTGAACCAAAGAAGAAGAAGGATCTCTCTCACATTCAATGTTTCAGGTGTGACAAGTATGGTCACTATACTCGAGATTGCATATCAAGACCAAAGCAACATGCTTCTACTGCAGATGTTGATGATGTGTCACCTCAAAAGGAATCTAGAGACAACTCAAGGGGATTTCTATTTATCTCCGCTCTTTCAAGCAATGTTCCAACCAACAGTGACACTTGGTTGATTGATAGTGGTGCTTCACATCACATTACAGGATATCGAGAGCATCTTTTGGACTTGGTAGAAAGAGAAACCAACTTGCAAGTTATAATAAGAGATTATGCTTGTTATTCCGTAAAAGGAGCTGGGACCACCTCTCTTCATCTAGATTTTGGCATCCCTCTTCATTTGAGTGGTGTCTTGTTTGTACCAGGAATCAAAAGAAATCTTGTCTCCATTTTAGCATTGGAGGACAAAGGGTACCGGGTTGTCTTTTCTTAAGGGAAAGTTCTTGCTTGGCCTAAGAACTCTAGTATCAAAACAACTCGTGTGATTGGTGTCCGTCATGAGAGCCTATACAGACTCTCTATTTGTCCAATTCAAGCATTATTGCACAGCTCTACCAGTTCGAGTGAGCTATGGCACAAGAGACTTGCACTTACACTTCAGAGCTCTTCCATCTATGGAGAAGATGGTTACTGGTCTACCGAAGCTCAGTTAGGAGCACAATGGCATTTGCAAAGGATGTGCACTAGGTAAGAATATCAAGGGTCCTTTTCATAGTAGTGATAGTAGATCAAAAGGAACTTTAGATCTTGTTCATTTTGATTTATGTGGACCAATGTCTGTGGCATCTTTGAGTGGATTTTGGTATTATGTGATTTTCATTGATGACTATTCTTGAAAGACTTAGATTTACTTCTTGAAATCTAAAGAGTCTGAAGAAGTACTTGATAGATTCAAAGAATTCAAGGCTCAAGTTGAAAACATGTCCGGGAAAATAATTAAAGTTCTGAGATCTGATAATGAAGGAGAATACACTTCTGAAGGATTTCATAATTTCTGCATTGAGGCAGGGATCAAGAGGGAGTTCTGTGTTCCGTACAACCCTTAGCAAAATGGAGTTGCCGAAAGAAAGAATAGATCCATAGTTGAGGCAGCCAAAGCTATGATTCATGATCAAGATTTACAGACTTTCCTTTGAGCATAAGCTTCCAAAACTGCAGTGTATGCTTAGAACCGAAGCCCTCATAGAATATAGGAAAACATGACTCCTGAAGAGGCCTTCACAGGTGTGAAACCTGAGGTTAATCATTTAAGAATTTTTGGTTGTCCTGCTTATATTCATATGCCTAAGGATAAAAGATCTAAGCTAGAACCATTAGGCAAGAAAGGAATATTTGTGGGTTACAATGAGTCTTCAAAGGCCTATAGGGTCTACATTCCAGGGCAAAAACAAATTGAGATCAGCCGGGATGTCTCTTTCAAAGAGGAAGTAGCCTTCTAAAGATCTAAAGGGTCTTACATGGAGATAGACAATGAAGAGCAGGAGACACCTTAGGATATGGACATTTCTCTTGATCTTACTTCTGAGATTCAGAGGGAGTCTAATGAACTAGACGAGACTATTGATCCAGTTGATCGCATAGAACCAACTGATGGGCCAAGAGATATTGCTATAGGTCGAAAGAGACCTTTATGGGCTAGACAAACTATGCAAGAGGCAGAAAAGTATGCAGCTCCTCGAGGCACCTTTAGGGAAAGCAAGAGACTGTAGAAGTTTCCAGGCTATGTGGCATTAATGAGTCACATCATTGATTCTGAGCCTACCAATTTTGAGGAAGCATCCAACTAGCAAGTATGGAGAGATGCAATGATAGAAGAATATCGGTCTATCATCAAGAATGATGTTTGGGATATTGTTCCAAGACCTGAAGGGAAATTAGTTGTGTCTTCCAAGTGGCTCTACAAAATCAAGCATGCAACTGATGGTAGCATTGAGAAGCACAAGGCGAGATTTGTGGCAAGAGGATTCTCTCAAAAGGAGGGAATAGATTATGAGACATTTTCTCTTGTTGCTTGATATACATCTATCAGGACTATTATTGCTATTGCATCCACTAAAGGCTGGAAGCTACATCAAATGGACACAAAGAGTGCATTGCTTAATGGTGTAATTGAAGAAGTGTACATTGAGCAGCTAGATGGTGTTGTGATTCATAGAAAGGAGTCTCATGTATGCAGATTGAAGAAGGCTTTGTACAGACTTAAGCAAGCACCTCGTGCATGGTATGAAAGAATTGATCGATATTTGATGAGCTTGGGATTCTCCAAGAATGATGTAGATTCCAATCTTTACTTCAAGGTAGTTGATGGTGAGGCTTTAATATTGGTTCTTTATGTTGATGATTTATTTCTCATTGGAGCAAAATACTCATTGTCAAATGCAAGAAAGAGCTAGCCTCCGAGTTTGAGATGAAGGATCTTGGTCTTATGCATTACTTCTTGGGACTGGAAGTGTGGCAAAGACCCAATGAGATTATTTTAAGTCAAGGGAAATACACTATAGATATTTTGAAGAGATTTGGGATGATGAAATGCAAGTCCATGTCTACACCTATGGAGACAAATTTGAAGAAGTTGAGTGACTCTGCAGCTGGTTCAGATTTGGTAGATCCCACCATGTACAGACAATTGATTGGATCATTGATGTATCTAGTCAATACTAGACCTAACGTTTGTTATGTGGTGAGCGCTCCAAGTGAGTTCATGTGTGAGCCAAGACAAATTCATCTAGTTGCAGCAAAACATATTCTAAGATACTTGCGTGGCACTATGGGATATGGCTTGAGATATACTTCCTGTGAAGATTTGAAGTTACAAGGCTATACTAATTCTAATTGGGTCGGGAGTGTAACTGATAGGAAGAGCACCGCTGGATGTTGCTTCAGTTTGGGGTCTGCCATGATTTCTTGGTGTAGCAGGAAGTAGACTTCTGTGGCACTAAGCACTGCAGAGGCTGAATATATTGCAGCATGTGTAGTAGCTGGAGAAGCAGTGTGGCTTCGAAAGCTCCTTGTAGGATTGTTTGGTCAAACACTGGAGCCGACTGTGATTCATTCTGATAATCAAAGTTGTGTGAAGCTCTCTGTTAATCCAGTGTTTCATGATAGGACAAAACATGTGGAGATCAAGTATCATTACATCAGAGATATGGTGTTGAGGAAAGCCATTCCACTCAAGTACATTTGCACTGATGATCAAACAATTGATATTCTCACCAAGCCCCTTGCCAGAGTGAAGTTTGCATATTTTCGAGACAAGCGTGGAGTAGTGGAGAATGTCGCCCTTGCTGAGAGGGAGACTCAGCATCAGTGATCTTTGCTATAATGCATATTTCTATGAGACGGAGAAATATGAGGTGAAAGGCCTCGTCCATCTCTAAGACGAAGATGTGGTTCTTTCCATACATGGGAGTAGCCATGGTGGACGTCATGTTGAGAGACTCCATGGCGACATCACATTGAGAGACTCCGTGATGAACCCTTTGTACTTGTGTTTTTTCCACACATGGGAGTAGCGATGGTGGACGTCATGTTGAGAGACTCCATGATGACATCACGTTGAGAGACTCCGTGATGGGCACTTGTGCACATGTTTCTTTCCACACATGGGAGTAGCCATGGTGGACGTCATGTTGAGTGACTCCATGACGATATCACGTTGAGAGACTCTGTGATGAACTCTTTTCCACAAATGGGTGTAGCCATTGTGGATGTCATGTTGAGAGACTCCATGACATGGATATCTCGAAGGATACCTCCTTAGCTAAGAGGGAGTGTTGATGTTATAGCGGCGGGTGATATCCTTCACTCGAATTAAAATAATAAATAATAAATAAATAAATGCAAAAACAAGTCAAACTTGCTATAAATATTAATTTATTTTATGAGGCCGACCCAAAATAAAAAGTCGCCTTGTTTTGTGAAAGAGGCCAACCCTAAATGAAAAGTCGTCTTGATTTGTATATATACAAGGCGATTCTCATGCATTTGTCAATTCAATTCATTCAAAATAAATTTGCACTTCAAGGAGGAGTTCGCACATTTGTAGTAGATCGACATTTTGCATCAAGTTGATTGATATCAAGGAGAAATCATATTATTTGTATATTCGCACCTAGGAGAGGTGCTATCTCTCATTACATCAGATCGGCCTTGTGCCAAGTTGTAAAGCAGATTTCTGCTCTTTTTCATTCAAATATAAGAGATATATCTTTGGCTAGGTTTTTCTCCCTTGAGAAGGAGGGTTTTCCCAGGGTATTTGCTGTGTTCTGTTGTTCATTATTTTGTATTGTTGCTTATCTTCATTTATGGTCTAAAACTAACATTAAAAACCCCCGTATAACCTTTTATCATAAAGCCACTTTAAATATTTAAATAACGCTAAAGTTAAATCTTTTAATTTAACTTAAAACTCAAGACCATGATAACTGCCAAGATTAAACCATGGTAATAATTTGTTGACAATCCCAACATAGAATTATTGCCAATTGACTAGGTCGTTGACCACCTCGTGACTTACTAAAAATAGTGTGTGTGGATAAAGTGCCCAAAGAATGCTTTAGAAGGTACAATGCAAAAACCTTGGAACACATTGAGCTGGGAAACACTAATTAAGCACAAATGGATGATTGAAAAGCCACAAACTCCCTTAGAGGGATCCCCTAACCACCATGTTAATCTATGGGGAGTCAGGTCCAAGGCGATAGACTAACCACAACTCTTGTTGACTGCCTTGGAAAGGGGACATTATAGTCCGCCCTCCCCAAGACACTTGAACACTATGGCATAAATACTAGGATCCCAGATAAGTCTGTAGAGTGCTCCACTATATTTCCTCTGCATCAATTGGATAAAGATAAAACTAAACTTAGCAGCCCTGTAAATCACTATCCTAGTATGAAGCAATCTATCAAGCATAGAAATTCTTGGATCCCACGTGGAAAACCCTTTCGTGTAAAAAACCACGATAAAATTATAGCTTTCATTAACTTCAAATGGCCACCAACCCAGTAGACTACAATCTCTAGATTACAAAAGTGAGCACCAATTTCCAACAGCTGAAGCACCAACTCTAGTGTGAGCACCAACTCACATACACAAAAGTTTTTTTATTAAAACCTTCCACCCAACTCAAGCTTGATTTCACAAACACTGAACAAATACAAATAAATTCACTTGATTTGTGAAAGAATGATTTACGCTTTCTATTCACCCACATTTTTCATAATTTCTGATGATTTATAACATATTCAAAACAATTTTGAGATTCCACGAAATTTATTGAAGCAATTGATCACTTGCTCCAAGCTTGACATAAGATTTGATGAGGAAGAAAAAGCAAAATATCATTGCCCAGAAACCTAGCTAAAACCTTTTTCAGACCAAACAACATTCTTGGCAGCCACAAATTGTATTCTGTGACCCACGACCTGTTTAAAGCTTCCCACACACCTAGATTTTACATAGCATTAGTAAAGAGTGGCCACGTCCTTCTTAGCAGGTCCAAAACATCATTCGTGAAGGTCTTAGATGCACATATGAGCACATAACAAATACCTCCTTGAGAAATCTTAAATTCAAACTTGAAGCCAATTAACTATAGGTTCCCATATTTTCACCAACATATGGAAACGACTTTAGAAGATACCAATCAATAGTGGTTCTCCTTTATACACTGCGACTTGAATATGCACGATAATAGCTATGCCACATAACCAACTTGAAAATATTGACTATCATACCGCATGCCTCTCATTCAAAATCGACCAACAAAAAAAATGCAACAACATAAATCTCAATCATTCGGCTGAAGCTTAACTTCACATAGCCCACCGCATTGAAGAATGGAAGCAACAAACGTTAATGATATTCATATTTTTTTACGAAATCCACCAAGAATAGGAATAATTGCTCCCAAAATAATTCCGTGATGATGATAGGCACTATACACAATTGTTGAGAGTAAAGTCCATGCAATAGAAAAAGCCACGAAGGCCAGTCAATTACACACCCAAGAATTCCAGATATTCAACCATCTTGAATAACAACAATAGCATATCTTTTGGAGAGAACATGTCTTTGGACGCATAATACCTTGACTCCCACTACTCCAACGCAGCCATACTCTAAAATTTGTGGGAGATTTAAAAAAAAAGAGACTGACAAGGAGTAAACTCGTTGTAGAATGCAAACCACCCATTATAAGAAAACAAAGAATACTGGAGCCGCCCCATTAAAAGATAAAGCTTCATGAACGTGAAATCCATATCCATAAGCTGTTGACATTCATTACAAAGGCATTACAAATCTGACTTGGTACTTGACCCCTTGACCTTACAACATTGACATGGCATGACACTTCAAACCTAACTTGGCATAATGAACAAGTTTGCTGACACAAAGGTCTGCCACATTGCTGACTCAGATTGTCTGCCACATATAGTTGAACCATTTTATTTATGTTCCATTTGCATTTCAAGACTGAGTTTATTTCTTTGTGTAAGCTTACAAATCCTCCAAAATATTCAACGTACTTAGATTTATACATTGCATTAGCAATTCAAAACTGAGACACTTTGCACCTTTGACATCAATGACAAAATTATTCCAATAGATAGGATGGTATGACCCGTCTAGGGCATCACTGAAAAATCTGAGAATTTTTCCCAGCTAAGATAATATAGCAGCCAACAAATCTAAAGGAACTATATCAATTATTCTGCAATGGCAATCTGATCAAAACATTTGAAACATATTTGTAGTCTCTTCGGGAACTCTATTCAACTTTGGCGTCCATGTCTTTCCTAGCAGCTTCATACAAGCAAACCACTCCGATAATTCTTCAGAAACCTCTGCAAATACCTTACTCTGAAATGATGATCAATATACTTGCAAGTCCCTGATAGACCTTCAAACCCTAAATTGAAGCTTCTTTGAAATCGTTAACTTGCAATGCATAACCCCTGAAATGGAGCTATCGGCATTCAACCTTGGGAGATCTTTCGCTCCTACAGTTGAATTTTCTCATGAGGGTTTTCGTTCTCAAGAAGCCAAGACTTTTTAGTCCAACCAGCAAACCCTTCTCCAAATTTTCTCCAAACATGAATGAGCAAAAAACACCCAAAAGTGCTTTTATACTTCTCCCAAATCCCATACCCAAGTTGGTCTTTAATTTCTTTTATTTAATTTGGTTTTATCACCTTATAACTCCCTCAAGTTGGGCGGCCAACTTTATGATAAAAAAAATCATTTAAAAACCCCCTTATAACCTTTTATCGTAAAGTTACTTTAAATATTAAAATAACGGTAGAGTTAAATCATTTAATTTAACTTTAAGATTAATGTTATTTAACTTAAAACTCAGGACCATGATAATTGCCAAGATTAAACCATGGTAATAATTCACTGACTATCCCAACATAGAAATACTGCAACCTGACTAGGTCGCTGACCACTCTGTGTAATGTCCCCTTTTTGGATATACTTAGATTTTGCCCAAAAACACAATTTCAATGGGAAAATAAGAAGTATATCTTATTAAATTACAACTTACCATTAGACTCCGGTTTTAACCCTGCAATAATGTTAGCCAATATTATAATTCATAAACAATTAGTTTGATCATTTGTATTGTTTACAATATCCTTAAATTATTTAGCATACATAAGGTTCATTGATCTTAAAACAGATAAGTAAATATCAACACGAATTTAAAGTTATTATCCACTCCAACAATCAACCATCGGGGAGGTTGGAGAGGAAGCCACAATAGGATGCCTAGATTATTCCTCTTTCTAAGCCCAAGAGCGGATAGGCAACCCCCTTGGCCCATAAACGGCAAACACTTCAGTCATCCATTATGGGTGGCCCACTTAGAAGGGAACCTCACAACTGCTATCCCCCCGTGTACTTTTACTTCTCTCCTTGCCATGATTGATTTTAATGTTGGACCAATAATTTAATTAAAGTGCAGTTCTTATTATTTTCTACATAAAATGCATGAAATTTATGTATCCAAAAAATATATATATCAAATTGCATACCACAATATCTATGAAAACATATGATTGCTATCCATAGAAGCATAAATTTGCAAAAAATCCCGATTAATCACAATTTTTAAAAAATTGGTAGAATATATGATTTTTCCCCGATTTTTTGAAAAAATCATTGACCTTTTGGTCATCTATTTTTTCTCGTTTCAAATTGCAAAATTGCCAAAAAACTGCATTTAAAACCTGCAAAAAAATGCGAATAAAATTGCATTGATTTTCACGCGAAAAAAAACCATGAGACCATAGATTGTTGCTTACTATTATGCTTTGATAGATTTTTTCCAAGCATCCATTGCTTGTTTGAAAGCACCCGTTTTAGGCTTTTAGCCATATCAGCAAGGCAGTGAATTGTTTGATAAAATGCTTTGGTAGAAATGTATGAAAAATGTGGTAGCATAGACAAGGCAGTGAACTGTTTGAAAAAATTGTCATGGCATTCCATCACCATGAGACCACATTTCTTTGAGGCATTTTTTCAAACAGTTCACTGCCTTGTCTATGGCTTGTCACATAGAAGCATAAATCTGCAAAAAATTTTGATTAACCACAATTTTTTAAAATTGCCAGACTGGATGATTTTTTCCCGTTTCAAACTGCAAAATTGCCAAAAAAATGCATTTAAAACCTGCAGAAAAATGCAAATAAAATTGCGTTGATTTTCCTGCAAAAAAAACCACGAGACCATCGCTTGTTGCTTACTATTATGCTTTGATAGATTTTTTCCAAGCATCCATAGCTTGTTTGAAAGCACATGTTTTAGGCATTTAGCCATAGCAGGAAGGCAGACTGTTTGATAAAATGCCTCAAAGAAATGCTGTCTCATGGTGATGGAATGCCGTGACAAATTGCTATGGATTGTCATGGCATTCCATCACCCATGAGACCACATTTCTTTGAGGCATTTTTTCAAACAGTTCACTGCCTTGTCTATGGCTTGTCACATAGAAGCATAAATCTGCAAAAAGTCCTGATTAATCACAATTTTTAAAAAATTGGCAGATTGAACAATTTTTTCCCGTTTCAAATTGCAAAATCGCCAAAAAAAATGCATTTAAAACCTGCAAAAAAATGCAAATAAAATTGCACTGATTTTTATGTGAAAAAAAAAAACCATGAGACCATAGCTTGTTGCTTACTATTATGCTTTGATAGATTTTTTCCAAGCATCCATAGCTTGTTGCTTACTATTATGCTTTGATAGAGTTTTTCCAAGCATCCATAGCTTGTTCGAAAGCACCTGTTTTAGGCTTTTAGCCATAGCAGCAACTGTTTGATAAAATGCTTTGGTAGACATGTATGAAAAATGTGGTAGCATAGATAAGGCAGTGAACTGTTGAAAAACTGCCTCAAAGAAATGTGGTCTCATTGTGATGGAATGCCATGGCTAATCCTTGTCTATGGCTTGTCATGGCATTCCATCACCATGAGACCACATATCTTTGAGGCATTTTGTCAAACAGTTCATTGCCTTGTCTGTGCTATTGCTTACTATTATGCTTTGATAGATTTTTTCCAAGCATCCATAGCTTGTTTGAAAGCATCTGTTTTCGGCTTTTAGCCATAGCAGCAAGGTAATGAACTGTTTGATAAAATGCTTTGGTAGACATGTATGAAAAATGTGAATTGTTTGAAAAAATGCCTCAAAGAAATGTGGTCTCATGGAATGCTATGAATAGAAAATGCAATTGGTAGCTGCTCCTAGTTATTAGTTATGCAATGTGAAGTAATTGCATAATTGCTTAGGTTGACTTTGTAAAAAACTATATTGTAATTGAAATTTTGTTGTCTATCAGCATCTAGTTATTTGTTACGCAATGCGAAGTAATGCTTTGAGTTTGAAAGATGTGCAATGCAATGTAATCAGTGATATGAATATAGACTACAAAATCTATTTTCTACAATTCATTAGTTAAACTCTTTATTTTATTTGTTCTCTATATCTGTATGCTATGGAAATGCCTTTCAATTTCAAAAAAAATAGTTTTTATGTCTTGTTCTACAATTTTTTACGTTTTTTTTTTAAATCCGATTTTTTCAAAAAATCTTATATTTTTGGTTTGCCAATTTTTTCCTCAGAAGATTTTTGCTGCTATCAAGTCTATAACCACAACAACAGATGTAATAACAATTAATGCAGATGATTAATTCTGATCTGCTTGCTATAGTTTGCTGGTATTGGCCTAAATATGAATATCTTCTAAAGATGGTTTGATCTGTTTTAATATATAGAGATATTGCTTAAAGAGAAATAAATAGATTAAGTTAGATGAATAATTACTAATAAGGATTAATAATTGCTGCAAGCATCATTATTGCAATATGTGTGTGTGTGTGTGTGTGTGTGTGTATTTTATGTAAATCTATATATTCCTACTTGCTTTCAATCTCCCTTATTGTAAATTAGTAACTATGCATATATGTATATGATTATCAAATATATATATATATTAAATGCATACTCATCTCTGTTTATATCATCTGCTGCTGCTTATCTGAATGCAGCCTTATTCTCATTACCTCCATTTTAATGTTCCTTCTATATCTCCTTCAAATCGGCATATACCTCTTTTATATCTGCATATATCTCTATTAGATTTGCATATTTATCTTTAGATCTCCATATTATGTTTCTGCTGTTTTACTCAGATTTCCAAGTGATTTCCATTCTATCCCCTTCCATCTCAAACCACTATTTATATCTTTATACCTTAATGAGAAGACGTACCTCTTTAAACAGAAATGACATATCCCTTTAAAACAGATTGCTGCCTTTTCATTAATTAAAATTAAATTATTACTCTTGCTTCTTTAAAATTTTAAATATTAACCACTGCTTTGTGTTTGACTTTTGATTTGCTATTTTAAATTAATTATAGTCTGAAAATATAGCACTACCTTTTTAATAGGGAATCACTGTCTTTAATAAGTTAATTCTATTAAACTTTGTGAAGTTCCCTTGGTCAGCGCTTACTCTTAATGTTTGTAAGGGCTGCGATTTCCTAGTCAGCACTATATTTAATTTCTGTACGGGGGCATGGCACCCTTTATTAACCTCTATTGCTGTCTTATATATATGATGGTAATTGCTGCTGTTTATCAAAATATTACATGTTTTCTTATTTTAATATATTTATTTTTATATTAGTTCTTTTATATATACATTTATAATATATATTATAATAATTGTAATAATTAAATTGTTAATATTTATATTTATATTTTTAATATTTTATTTTATTTATTTATTAGCATTTCAATGCTTCGCTTTTTTATATTTTAGTGTTGCGATTTTGGGGGCATGACACCTTGGGACTTACTAAAAATAATAAGTGTGGACAAAGTGCCCAAAGAATGCTCCAGAAGGTACAATGCGAAAACCCTGGAACACATTGAGCTGGGAAACACCAATTAAGCACAAATGGATGACTGAAAAGCCACAAACTCCCTCAAACGGGTCCCCTAACCACCATGTTAGTCTACGGGGACTAAGGTGATAGACTAACCACAACTCTTGTTGACTGCCTAGGAAAAGGGATATTACAAGGAGTCATTATAGGTTTTGATGTATCATGTGAATCTTTAACATATGCAAATGTACCATGTGAGATTGTATCATGCTGCTATCTCTCCTATAATGGTGGATTATGTTGGGAAAAGGTGTCTCGACTTTGCATTCCTAATGTTCATATTTAATAACTGGTTTGTAATTTACTATTTCCTCTTTAGTGCTTTTGTCCTCACTTGGGAAAGTTGGTGTCCCATTTTGAGGTGGCACTACTTTCATCTTTGGTGACTTTGTCCTCACATGAGGAAGTTGGAGTATCAACATCCTGGGAGGTGTGTCAAAGCATCTTGATCCATCATGACGGGAGTTATTTATGATAGATTCTTATGACGTGTAGGAGCATGTAAGATGGAGATTACATTGAAATCTTGACTAGCATTATGATATGCTTAAACACTTGTGCTGGTTTCTAGTTTGTTCTAATACTATAAATTGGTTCTTGGAGTTAGAGGATGCACAAGTTGCTTTTCAGGTTACATGAGTAGCTGCCAAAATTTAGAGGGATAAGTTGACTTATTGTAACTATTTTCAGGGTTGATACAAGCTTGGGTCTCTTTGGGTGTGGATTTTTTTCTTGCAAGGGTTACTCTATGTGAACATTATGTTGTGGTTTGTATTTTTATTGATGGTTGATTTCCATTTTTGTGTGATCTATCATGGTTAATGAATTTGGATGTGCTAAAATTCAACATATCTTGTTGTATTGTTTCACCTTGTTTTTAACAACTCACAATAATGTAGTATCAATATATCTGTCTCTTTGATATCTATAATCTCATGCTCACTCGCCATCCACAAATGTCTCCAACTATACTCTCATAGTAACCCCTACATCTATTCATCATCCACAACAAAATTTCCTATTGAGGCAAACCTCAATGTAGACTCTAGTTCTTAATCAGCACTCATAATTAGTAGCATTCACAAATGTATCCTAAATTCACTTCAAAAAACCTATTGCGATGATGTAAATATTACATTGCCTAGTGCATCGTACAATAGAGATGAAGTGGTATGTGGTGTCACCTAAATTATGATCGAATCAATAAGGTCCTAGATGTTATACCTCAATCCGAAGCATCTATCTACCAGGAGGGTGGTCAGACACATAATGGCAATCACAACAAGCATCTGCATCACATCCCTTAGGCAAGGGTTGTGTAGGATCAACTAGTCTCACAAGGGTGATGTAAACAATCTTGCTTGTAATATACGTTGCAACATAGCGGGCATCTTGTAATCTAGTGAACTATCAGCTAGGATGTTGTCTCAATGAAGGAGGTATTATAGAAGTAGTTTAGACCTTTGTATCCTTGGTTTTAATAGCCTTAAAAAATCCTTCCTTAGGTTGAAACCTCAAAGCATGAGATGTAGAATGCGTGGGAGTATCATGAGAATTATATGTCAACACCTTCATATCCAATAAATGAGCCTCACAATCACTAACATTAGTACACAATTGCACCTATAGGTGGAATCGGGCCCCTACAGCCTATCTCAGTTTTTGTCAACTCCAGATTGCTTGACCATGGCAACAATGAATATATTCTTGCAAAATACCTCATTTAAGATCAGTGTAAAGGTGCTAATGGCTATATTTTTTTTCTTCACCTTGTGGGACTGAATTGACAGTGCCAACACGTTAGGGTGGGCTAGTGAATGCTAGTGGAGGCCTCATTTCATACCTCAGGTCTTTTGATCCTTTTGAGCTACATTGCACTGAAAGAGTATCTTAAGAGCCCTAAGAGCAAAAATTTGTTGAACTTTGATATAATAATTCTCAAAATCTATGGCAACTAGGAATGTCTCGTTTGTATCTACAGGTGGATGTCAGGTCCCTCTACAACAACATATCTTGGTTTTTGTCAACTCTAGACTGTTTGACTGTGCCAACAAGGAATGCATTCTTGTAAAATGTCTCATTTGAGAGCAGTGTAAATGTATCAATAGCCAATTTTTTTCTTATGCACATCTTGGGACCAAATTGGTTGGACTAGTATGTCGGGGTGGGTTGATGGATGCTACTGGAGGCTTTGTTTCATTTCCTAGGTTTCTTGATTTTTCCAGGCTACATTACCCAAAAGTCTCTTAAGAGTTCTGAGAGCAAAATCTTGTCAAATTTTGACTCAGCGAGTCTCAGAATCCATGGCACCTAGGAATGTCTTTCTTGAACCTATAGGTGGATGTTAGGTCCATCTACATAGCCTATTTTGGTTTTTGTCATCTTCAGACCGTTTGATTGTGCCAACAAGGAATGCATTCTTGCAAAATGCCTCATTTGAGAGCAGTGTAAAGGTTCCATTGGTCATATTTTTTCTTTTGTATCTTGTAGGGATGAACTAACAATGCTAACACATGGAGGCAGGCTGGTGAATGATAGTGAAGGCCTCATTTCGTCCCCCAGGTCTCCCAATCCTTTCGGACTACATTGCATCGTGGGAGTCTCTTAAGAGCCCTAAGATAAAAAAGTTGTTGAACTTGACTTTAACAATTCTCAGAATTTGTGGCATCTAAACATGTCTCTGATATCATTGTTGAGAAATTTCATATGGAATAGGGGCATTATTGAAACCTCAAGAAATCATAATTCCACAAGATCCACAAGGGCTGTGTTATAGCTGGAACTTTTGGAACAAGAATGAAGATTGGTTTAAATAGTTTGTGTGGTGTCAACTATCTAGGACAAATTATTTATGTCTTGAGTCTTTGCTTGTAGATTCAAACAGGTTCTTTGTTGTGTCTTGCATGACTAGAATATGTACTCCTGTAGCTTTTGGATAGATTGAGGAAACAAAACCATGGATAAATTTGAAAGTTATATCATTAAATCAATATGCTCAAGGAACTTTTTTTCTCCTCTAGCTTCCTTTTGTCTTGATAATGGATCACAGAGTGTGATTTGAAATGTTGATATCATTAATTTAAAAAGAAATGGAATAAACACTTGCTGCTAATCAGGTGTAATTAACTGTCCAAAAAAAAAAAAAAAATCTGGTTTTTGGGCAGATTTCAAGTGGTATGTGGAGGGATACTACATAATCCTATCCTGCACTCTATCAATTCTATATACTAGGAAATTTAAATCTTTTATTTTTGTTAGATCATGGAATATACCTTTTGGATTCTTGAAAATTATGGCCTTACCTAGCGCTTTCGTTTGATGCATAGATCATGTTGGCATGCCCAAGTCTTTTATGGAAGGTGCTTCCTACCCTGCAACTCCAGATTGGGATATTGAAAGGCCATTTTTGACGGGTCAAATTTATCTGGTACCATGCGTAATTCCATATTAACCAATTGACAAATTGTTTAATTATGTTTCACAACATTGTATTAGTTTTCTAATATATCAATAAATTTTGCTAATCTCATGTCCTTTTGTGTAAAAGGATATCAAAGTAACTGGACAGCGCACAGGGAGTAAAAGTAGCAGTATTGATACATTCAAGTAAGTTCTACAGTTTGAACTTTAATTTTCTATTTATGTTTTTTTTTTTTGTTATTTCTTCTTTTGATATCTCAGGGGTATCCCCGCGACTCAAGCCCAGCGGGTTCCCTTTATGGGGCGAGCTTGAGGCGAGACTAGTCCCTTGGAGCCACACGGTAACCAACACAGCCCCCAAGTGTGCGCAGCGGGGTAATATACGTGCCAGGGATTCGGACTTGAGACCTCGGGGAGCAACATTTTCTATTTATATTAATACTAATAGCATTCATAGGTAGTGGGCCCAGTCCATCTATTTTCTTGTGTAAAGTGGTTCTCAATTTTTTGGTGTTTTGGGCCAACCCATCTTTTAGGTAGTGCGTCCACCACTCCACCTGTTGGTCAATGTGACTAGATTCAATGTATCTAGGTTATTTGCAGGATTTTGGAAGGTCTATAAAAAAATTTAGTATCTCACATGCATAAACAGAACGAGTCAATAATAGAAAGTGCTTATTGATACGGCCTTGGGTGTGTTATTGTTGGCGTAACAACTAGCACCTCTGGAGTAAGAGTTGGTACGGACAGCTATGCACACTACGCAATGAATGCTCTTCAAATTAGGAGGGGAAGCTTGTAAGAACCCTGGTGGTTCTCAGCCCGGAAAACTACTGATTTGTTTTGGATTTTTTGCAAGTTTGTGATTTTTTGGTGTTTTATGAGGTTTTTGCAAATGAACTAAAAGCTGCGATTTTCTTCTAAAATGCAAATGAATTCAAATAAATTCTAAACTTCATGGAATAAGCTCAAATATGCTCAGAGAACATGGGCGCACTATTTTATTATTTTTTAAGAGCTTTTACAATGATGAAAAATTGATAAATGAATAAGAAATGAATTATTTCCTAAAGAACCTGATGGCGGCTGCAGTAAATGAAGGATGGTACGGCCATAATGAATGAAAGAATCTTCAAGCTCGGAAATAAATGCAAATCTCCAGTAGACCAAAGCGCCCTAGATCCAATCGCCAGAATCTGAGGAATGAAGGCGTTTCTCCAGAGAAATAAAGTACGGCCCTTGCTGGTACGGCCAGGTACAACAATAAATGATAAAGTACGACTCCTTGGGATTTGTGCCAGAACACTAATGAATGATCTCTGATTAAGTCGCCTTTATTATCTGATGAATATATCTGTAAATCACTGCCAGAATCAATGATAAGCCCGATCTGTGATCCCTGTGTGAAATCACCAAGTGCAAGCTTCAGCTGGTATTGCACAGCCTCAGTCTGCCAAATCTCTGAAGAGTTTTCGTTCTCCAGAAACGTCTGTCTGCTAGAAACCCTAGGGTTTGCAAACTCCAATGCTCAGAGCAAAAAGACAAAGTCGAATAATAATCTCATAATGGTTCGATTTTGCCTTGACTGAATAATATATACTCCTTTGAGAAATTCGACCCAATCTCCATTTAAATTAATCATTTAATAAAATGATTTAATTCGCCCTTTTACTTTAGGAGAAATATTTAATAATTAAATGGCGCCTCAATTTAATGAATAATAAATATTCACTAAGTCAAAAATTAATACTATATTATAAAGTATAATAAATACTTTATAACAGGCCAATTTAATTAAATATTTAAATATTTCAATAAAGTGACTTTAATATAAAGTCAAAATATTAAATATTTAATAAATCATTAAATACTCCTTATTTCTCTCGTCTTGATCGATCATCAAGCTGCTGAGCTGGGTCAGCGCTCTGGTGAATAGTTGAACCAAGTGCCACCGCCAAAATAGCGACTTCAGCTTTGACCTAACTTTCTAAAAATAGAGAAGTTCAGAAAATGCACTTTCTGGAAGGTCTGCGAGAGACTGGCTTTGGGCCTGTTTAAAGCTAGACTACCAAACAAGTAAGCGCCCCGGACCGTCCTACGCACTTACATTAACCATTCCCCGAGGGATGAAGCCATGGAATAACCTCCGTCACCATTTGATTATGATTGGAAGCTTGTCTTTAATTCTTCAGGAGATGAAATCCTTCAAGAAGTTGCCTTGATTGCTTCAATAGGTCTGGGATTGTAGATGAAATCCCCCAAGATGTCTGAAATTCCACTTTTCTTTGTTGATGCCTTGAAATTCTTTCAAGTGCCTTGAATTTGGAGAAGAATTCCTCTATGCTATCGCCACAATGGAGGACACTGGAATTTTCTTTGTGAAGTATTTCCCATACTTAGCCAAATTTTGGCTATTCAAGTTCATTTTGTAACACCTTCATGTGGACCATTCAACACTTAGCCAAGATTTTGGCCATCTCCATGCTCGAATGAACTTTGCCTATGGATCTGCCTTCAATGCTGAATTTGGCTTGTGCTAAGTAGGGCAGACTCCATCCTTGGACAAGGATTTTATTCATTTCCTATTTACTTTTCCTCTTTATTCCTCTTGTTTTCTTTTCAACAATTAGTCAAAATATCCTCTCTTTATCTACATAGGCGCATGTGTTGTCATGGAATCTTTTAGATTCTTTATGTGTTCAAAATTTTCTAAGTGTTGGACAAATCTTCTGACTTCCAAACCTGATTAAACCTTCATTCATGGCAGACTTTTCCATGTGTTGTGCCATTTCTCATTTTTCTTTACCTTGTCATGTCATATTATGCTTGAGCGTACTTTGAACTAGCTTTGACATTTGTTATTTCCCTTCAAGCGGACTTGTCTTGTGCTTAGGCATCTTCATCCTTAGGCGGACTTGACAGTAGTTTAGACATAGCTCTTCCTTCTTATGGCAGACTTGGTTAACACTTAGGCATTTTCCCTTGGGCGGACTTTAGACTTGTCTTGCCATTTTGGCCAAGTGTTGGGCAGACTTTACCAACACTTAGACATTTTCTTTTTTGGACAAAGTCAGACTTTATAGTGGTTTGGACGTTCCTTCTTGAGGTAAGTTGGACTTTCTGATGCTTTGGACATTCCTTGCTAGAGGTAAGTCGGACTTTTTGATGCTTTGGACATTCCTTGCTAAGGTAAGATGGACTTTGAGCTACTTCGGACATCCCTTGGCTGACTTCAAGACTAGCTTGCCATTTCTCATCCTTCTTCTTGGCTGGGCGGCCTTGACATTGTCTTAGACATGCCAACTTTCCTCCTCAACTTGGGCGGACTTTACTCCAGGCAAGACATGATGCTCTTCATGCCAAAGGCAGACTTCATCAAGTCTTGGACATGCTTCTCTTCCTTCCAAGCGGACTTGGCCATGTGCTTGGACATAGCATGGCAGACTTTAAGGTTGGCAAGACATGCTTGGGCAGACTTCATGTTTTGCATGCCATCTTCCATTTCCTTCTAGGCGGACTTTGCTTCAACCTTGCCATTTCATCCTTCAAGTTTGACCATGGTGGATTTTATCTTTCTTCTGCCATCCATTCTTCATGTCAAGGCGAGCTTGGTGATGCTTATGCCATGAATTTCTTGCTTTTATCTGGATCTTTTGGAACAAACCCTTGCCATGTGATTTTTTTTTCTTGCTTTTTATGATTTTTCCTTGCTTTTTACTCTTGCGGGTGCAAAACCTTGATTTTGAAGATGAAAACATTGATTCCATGACCCATGTAACCCTAGCACTTTCTAAAAATAGAAATTACTAAAAAAAGCAAAAAGCAAAATTTCTAAAAATAGTAAATCCCGGATTGGTCCAAAAGTGCCAAAAATGAAAAAAGCAAAAAGCAAAAAGCAAAATCCCTAAAAAGTAGGAAGTGTCAGAATTGACTGAAAGTAATGGCATTCTTCATCCACCGGACCTTCTAAGGATTTTGGCGATGTCTAGACACTATTTTAGGCTTTGAATTCTCTACATGTCCTGGGTGATCTCCTCATTGTAAAAGAAACATGGTGATTAGTAGTTACGATGCCAAGGCAAAAACCCAAAAAGCAAAAACAAAGGGGTCCCCATTTGCAATGGGGCGATGTTGTGAAAAGGTCACAACACATCCACAATGGCTACTCCCATGTGTGGAAAGAAATACATGTACAAGTGTTCATCACGGAGTCTCTCAACGTGATGTCGTCATGGAGTCTGTCAACATGACCTCCACAATGGCTACTCCCATGTGTGGAAAGAAACACAAGTACAAGGGTTCATCACGGAGTCTCTCAACGTGATGTTGTCATGGAGTCTCTCAACATGAAACCTCATCTCAGTCTTAGAGATGAACAAGGGCTTGCACCTCATATTTCTCTGTCTCAAAGAAATATACACTACAAGGGCTTTCACCTCATATTTCTCCATCTCAGAGAAATATACACTAGAAGGGCTTTCACCTCATATTTCTCCGTCTCAAAGAAATATACACTACAAGGGCTTTCACCTCATATTCTCCATCTTAGAGAAATATACATTACGACAAATCTTCATGAGGATGTGACTCCCTCTAAAGTTCCAAGTGCTTGCATCAACCTCCTGATCTCCTTGTCCAAGATTGCTTGCAATGCTTGTCATAGTGGAATGGTTTCCAACGCACACCTTCAGCACTACTGACTTACGAGAGTTTAGGACTGTCCTTCTCGACCTCATCCCAAATCACCCTATTCTGAATAGGTTTGCAGAGCTACCAATGTTAAATCCAAATTGACTGTCTTGTGCAATTCTGTTCTCTACAGCTGAAGAGGTCTTCCAAGGATTTTAGCACCTGGTCTTGCAACACAGCAACCCACTTAGCTGACACCTTCACTTCTTCTCAATGAGTCACAAAACTCCCTCTTGATCTCTGCCTTAGAGTTTGCAAAGAAATCCTCTGGAAGTGAACTCCCTTCCATTGACTAATCTCAAAACTTTAATCCTCTTCTTAGACATGATCTCAACTCGTGTCTTGAATTCTCGGAATTTAATTCCCTCTGAATGTCATTTCCTCCTCTTCGAAGTAGCTGATCGCAATGACAATCTGTATTAGGTTCTTCGTTGTTTAGTGTCTTCATCTTTCTCAATCTTCTTTGCTGATGCAAATTCTTCATCCAAGGCTGACCCAACCTTGTGCCCTCAAGAGATGTCTCCAGTGAAGAATCATGAGTTATGCACCACCAACTCAGTCCCAAGGCTGCAAGCTATGACTCCATGTTTGTTCATTTCTCCAGCCGGCATGACTTTCTCACAAGATGCCTCAAGCTCTTCCTCTCTTTGAATTGTTTATGCAATCTCTCTCCATCTTGCATTTAGAGAGATTAATAATAGCTCATAAAATCAAACTACAAATGCAGCATGTAGTCATATAGCAAATATCATTAGATAGATCAATTAAAGGAATAATAGAACTTATCTTGTTGAAATCATAATCTCCTTAAGTGCTACACTTAAACCCTTTTTCAGGTCTGCTTTTATCTTTCCTTAGGATTTGCTCATATGTAGCATTATATCTCCTTCAATTTGCTCAATATTCACACTAGATTGAAGGCACCTACAATCTACTTCAGATCCGATGCATTCTCTTCACACACAACCATCACCGAATAACAGTATACACTCAGCAATCGTCATAGCTCCATTACGGCTTCTCCTTCAGACTCACTCATAGTTCTAGAGTGATAGACTTTTATTTTCAAGGAGTCTTTTAATCCAATGATCTCTTGTAGCAAAACACATTGTTGAAAACATCAGAATGAGACATGTAGGGGGCTGCATATTGATTCATTGTGATCTCTTCTGCAAGACCAAACGCTGGTATTCCAAGGTCAATATATATTTATCTACAATCCAATCAGACACTCAGCAGAAACAATTGTAAACCAATATGCCTAAGAATTCCATGAAGTGACTCTTTCCAAACTGTCAATACCTCCCTTGCAACAAAGATGTGATTGGTATTATCCCGTCCAGACCCTTGTGCAGATTCGATGTCAATCCCATGTGATCATATAAACGCAGCAACCAAGCTTCTAATTCCTTCTTTTGTTAATTTGTTCGGATGGGTGAGAGGGAGGCGAATATCTCCAAGGATGTTGAGTTCTACTGCTTACACAAATCTGATCAGGTCTTGTCTTAAACCCACTTTGATACCATGTTAGTTTTATACGACAAAAATGTAATAAGCAGAAAATGCAACACATGAGACAATGAACACAACAAGATACCCTGAGAAAACCCTCCTACTCGAGGGAGAAAAACCCAGCAAGAAATGATCTCTCTTATATATATATCAAATGAATAAGAGCAACATTCTGCATACAAAATAATCAGGCCCTAAGCATGGCCGATTCTCATACAAAGAGATATATTACTTCTTAAGATGACTGAAAACACTTCTTAAAATGAATTTGTTGTTGAAGAAACTCGACCTACCTGGGAGAAAGCAAACTACTGCTTAATGGCGAACTCCTACTGCTGCTAAGATGCAAGTTTCAAATGAATGAACTTCTACTAGAGGTGCGAATTGTTGCCTATGGAAGATGTGAATTGAATGAAAAAATGATGTCCAAATGAGAGGACTTGATACTCCTTAAATACAAAACCAAGAGAACTCCCTTCTAGGTTGGCTTTTATAAGGAATATAGATATTATTTAATACATGAAGGCCAACTTGCCTCTAAAAAATGGCTCCCTAAGCTATAAAACACCAACACAAAATCATATAGATGTAATGGGATTATATTCATAAGTAATAGAAGTACACCATAAGCAATCACCATGTGGGAAGTGATGACAATATCAGATGAATCTCCTAAACAGTCTGCTTTAGATATTCAACTGAGCAACTTCTTGATTGTCAAAACACAAAAATGAACTCAGGGCCTCTCTAGAGACAAGTGGCCCTTCTAATGCATATATGTAATGGTACAAAACTGTAGTAGGTTTCCCACAAGTCACGTATGTGTGTAATGTCCTCTTTCCAATAATCTAACTTGGGGACCCAAAATCCCATTCCATATTTCTCATGGGCATAGGAAAAGTGATAGCCTGATAGGAAAATAATTTCAATTTAATATTTAATGTTTTGGTATTTTTTATATTTTCATAAATTGCATTTTTGGAGGTGTTCAGTGCATTTCTAGAGCCCAGTTTGTCCAAAAATCTTGTATTTTCATTTTTCAGCATAGATCTTCGGAAGATCTTTCCAACACACCAAAAAAGTTTGATTTTTTCCCACTGGGCTAGGAGTTAGGACCTCACCAAGTTGGGATCCTTAAAGTAAATATTTTTGCACATCTTATTTAATTTTGTAGCTAGTATGTCCTCATCTGGCTGTCCATTTCAACTTCCAATGAGGCATGGGATTCTTCATGGACCTTGTGCAACTCACACTATTTTTGGCATATTCTATGACAAATTTTTATGGAGTTATCGACTATTTTTAGCCAAGAATCAATTGGAGGTTATAAAATATTTTTTGTGGGCATTTTTGGAGAGAATATTAAAAATAATATTAATTATTATTTGCAAGAGAAGAGGTGCATTGGAATTTGAAACCAAAATTGCACCTTCAACATCTATAAAATGCAAATAGTCTCTTCATTTAAGGATCTCATATTTTACATACTGAAACTCTACCGAAATTGTTTGAGCTCCTCTATTCATTCATCAATCTAAGGACAAAACCCCTTTGGTTTCTCGAGGGCAATCTCATACACAGGTTGTATTATGCACTTCAAAGATTGTTTGGTCTTCAACATAGTTCTTCCATATTTTGTTTGCAAGATTTGTGAAGGAAAGAGCTTTAGCATACAGAGATAAGTTTGCAAATTTGAGTATCTATTGTTTTACTTTTATATTTTTTGTATTTCAGCTTATTGCTACATATTTTGTTAATACAAATCAGCTCCAGCATATTTGGAAAGTCATTCACTGTTTACACAAAATTTGTCAAATTGTGTTGATTGTTTTGAGCAAATTTGGTTCATGTATTTTCAATGTTCAAATCATAGAAGCATAAATTGTGTAAAAATTGCCAAAATCGCAATTTTTATTAAATCGTTGAGCCTGCTGATTTTTTCGGCAGTCAACTCCAGAAAAAACCGTTGAAATTGTCAAAGAATCGCGATTTTCCTGCAAATAAAGGGGAATAAATCGTGCAGGAAAAAAAACACATTTTTTGCTATAAAGATGGCGGATTTCTCCTCTTTCACGAATATCTCGGCTTTTCTTAGTTCGGTGCGAATTTCTAAAGACGTCTAATGATTTGTGGGCACGTGTCTACTCTCAAGTCGCGGGATTTGCAGGTAGGCATCTTCATTCTTTCTTTTTGTGTTCCAATAATTTCGCGATTTTTGAAATGTCATTTTCAGTTTCTATGTACACAAAATTATCATTGATTAATGAGATGTAATCATTTTTTTAATTTTTGTGCACCCAATTTTAACTTTCGTGAGTTCCATTGTGTGGTTTAAAATGTAAATCTTTTCATTTACCGTGTATAGAAAATTATTGTTGATGAATGAGATGTGTATTTTTTCAATTTTTGAGTTTCTCTAGACTCTAAACAGTCTTTGATAAACCACATTTTGTGATTTTAAATTTTGATCTTTTAATTTTTTGTGTACTAATTTTTAGTCTTTCCTGAAAAAAGTTGGTATTTTTATGATTTATCTTTTGTATTTCTCTACTTGCAGTTTATCATTGATGAACTATATTGGGTGGTTAAAATTTCAATGTTTGTTTGAATTTTTGTTTATCTACAATGAAATACATTGTGGGTTTCTGACATTTATAGTTTTTTAATCTGTTGAAACACACTGTGTGGTTTCAGACAGTGATGGTTTTTAATTTATCTTTGATAAACCACAGAGATTTTGATCTTTTTCAATATATGTTAAGTAATTTTATCCTAAATTGCATTGTATTGTTTTAAATGTTGTATTTTTCTATTTGTTGTACTCATTCATTTTGACAGATATTGATCTTTTTGATTTCAGCACCCATAATTTTAATCTCTTTTTGATCTTAGAAATTTTGTACTCAATTTTATATCCTTTTAATTTCTACGCACATACTTTTATATGTGGTTTTCAGACAATGTAGATAACTTCACTTTACACAAGATTGTCTTTGACAAACTACATTGTGTGGTTTAAGATGTAGATCCTTTTAATTTCTATGTGCATAACTACATACTTATCTTTGTTGAAGCACATGTGTAATCTGAATTTGAAACATTTATTTTTTCAATTTTTGTGTAAACAATCTTATCTATGATGACCTACATTTGAGATGTGAATATTTTCAATTTCAAATTTATCTGTTGTGAACTGTTTTTGAGAGGTTAGTATTTTGAATTTCAAGATGTGTGTACACATTTGTAACTGGAAGCTAACTTCTTAACCCATGGATTGTGGAACCCTGAAGGATTAAGTCTGAAATATCTTACAATCAATACTATGTTTAACATCAAATACAATCATTACTAATTTACTATGCATTTGTTTTGCTTCTAATACTGCATTCGTTAATTTAAATTTTTTAGGAAGATAAATAGTTATACAGTGCTTTGTGTTTAACATAGTGGATGATATGAAGAATCATGACTATATGTGGATGATGTTTAATTTAGAAATCTTGTCAAATTGACAATGATTTTCAAATTTTCATTGGAGGTTTTTTGAGAAGCTATTTTCTATTGAAAGCTTTTTTTTTTTAAAGAAAGAGCAATTGATTCTCAAAATACTATGCAATTAACTACAAGTGGCTTCACTAATAGCAACGACCATAGTGTTTTGCTACTATGGTCGCTGCTATTAGTGAAGCCACTTGAAGCCAATCTATAGTTGATATTTCTATCCAAGCCAAGACATACATTCGAATTAAGACACACATAAATTTTATCCCACTCTAAAAATACCAATGGACATCTTTTATTCATGCCCACAAAGTAGACTGAATTAAAATGTTTATTGCAAATTTGATCATAATGCCACGTCCAAAAGACTTTGCATGGATGCATTGTACTTCAGTTTTGGGTATAACAAAGGTTAAATATAACTGGTGTCTGAATGATATCACCGGGGGCATTTATCGCTTCAAATGGCACTTGGAAAAGGAGCCAGGAAATAATAGCACTCCATGTCCATCATGCCCTGCAGATGTCACTTATCAGGCAAAACAGGCTCTTCATGCCATTCCCGAGAACAAGACAAAAAAGGCAAGAACCAGGGTTGAAGTAGGTTCTAATTCTACACATGCTAGAGGGAATCAAGGTCAGGAAGATGGTGCAAATGAGTTTTTGAGGGAATCAAGGTCAACACCTTCTTCTACGGCACGTGGCCCAAACACAGATGGAGGAAATGTTAATGCTTTCTTTGCACCTTGTACTACACCGGGATCACAGACCACTTTGGAGAGTATAGGATGGAGGAAGAATGTCCATGAACAAGCAAGGAAGGCGATTGGAAACTTTTGGTACTACTCTAGCTTGCCATTTCATGTTGTTAGATCACCATATTGGCAAGGTATGGTGGATGCTATTGCAGCTGCGGGTCCTGGGATCAAAGCCCCATCTTACGAGACATTGAGGGTTGGTATGCTCAATGATGCAGTACAGGATATTAAAGATGTTTTTATGGAGCATGAACTAGTGTAGGAAAAGACTGGTTGCACCATAATGTCAGATGGATGGACAAACAGAAGGAATCAAACCCTCATCAACTTCCTTGTCTCTTGTGAGATTGGTACTATATTTCTAAAATTTGAGGATGCATTGGATACAATAAAATTTGCAGCTGCATTGTTCGATATGTTTGATATGGTGATCAAAACAATAGGGCCACAAAATGTGGTTCAATTTATTACAAACAATGGTGCAGCTCGTGTAGCTACTGGGAGACTCTTGATAGACAAATACCCCTCTATATTTTTAACCCCATGTGCAGCACATTGCCTTGATCTAACCCTTGAGGACATTGGAAAACTTGAATGGGTTAAGGTGGTATTGCAAAAGGCCCGCAATATTACAAAATTCATTTATAATCACACAAGGGTTTTGTGCATGATGCATACTTTCACTGAGGGCAAGGAGCTAGTTCGACCAGGGCTACAAGATTTGCAACACACTTCCTTGCACTACAAACTCTTTGCCAACAAAAAATGAATTTGAAACGAATGTTTGTTTCAAATGAGTAGATGGAGTCTGGCTTTGCAAATCTAGTAGATGGCATAGCAGTGGCAGAGTACATGTACTCTTCTAGTTTTTGGGATGCAGCTAAACAAGTTGTAGAATTGTCAAAGCCTCTAGTAGAAGTTTTGAGACTAATGGATGGGGATAAATCCCCCATGGGATATTTGTATGAGGCCATGGATAGGACCAAGGAGGTGATGAGGGGTAGGATGCAAAATGACAAGGACGGGTATATGCCATTATGGGACATAATTGATAGAAGATGGGACCGACAAATGCATTCTCCTCTCCATGCTGCAGGATACTACCTTAAGCCAAGTTTGTTCTATGAGTCTTATTTAGACATGATGATGGTGAGGTTTCACGCTTGCTCATATGCATGGAAAAAATGTTTCCTACCTCAGAACAGTTACAAGCAGCTATGGGAGAGTTAGGAATGTACAAGCAAGCAAAGAGTTTTCTCTCATCTAAGGCTGCCATCGAAGGCAGGAAGACCTTGCTACCAGATAGACTATATAAACTTGTGAAAGTCTCTATTTTGTGGACATGATCATTAATTGTTAAGATTATTTGAAGATATTCTTACATTATATCATCTCCATGTAATGTGTTTTTGTAGCACAATGGTGAAATTATTTTGGTCTTGAAACCAAACACCTTAGATGGATGGCGAAATGCATTTTAAGCCAGCCATGCAGTTCATCCACTTGTGAGCATACTTGGAGTATTTTTGAACACATACACTCCAAGAAACGCAATCGGCTAACACAACAATAGATGAATGACTTGGTGTTTGTTCACCACAACCTCCGCTTGAAGCTAAAGAAAGCTCAAGGTTAGAATTTCAATATATTTGCAGTTAGTTGAAATTGTATTCATTAACTTTTTCACTTGTAAGGCCAAGACTAATTTCTATGTGGACAAAAACAAGTATTGTTGAGGATGATGAGCCAATTGACCTTGATGAGATTGATCCAGAGACTGATTGGATTGCTGCTAATGAGGAATTTGCTGAGCCTGAGGATTTCAAGATACTAGCAAAGACTCAAGTGGATAGTTGTTAGTTTTAAGATCAGATGTAATGCACAGAAAATTAATTCAAAATCAGACACAATAACACAGCAGATACCCTAGGAAAACCCTCCACTTGAGGGAGAAAGACCCAGCAACAATATATCACTTATATATTGAATCACAAATATAAAATCCTTTACAATAGAGGCCGATATGGAGGCCTATCACATGCACTCCAATCTGATGCAATATAATAACAGGTTGAGACAATCTGATAAAGATAATCTCAGCCAACAATATGTCAATCTCCTCTAGATGATGAACTTGATCTGCCTTATAGAGAACTCGCACCACTGACTGAATGAATGAAGAATATTGAATGAACTGAATGCCAAAACAAGGAAGATCCATCGAGCATATATACACAATGAGGAAGGGATGTGTCTATTCAAAATGAGTCGGCCTTGAAGAAGAATTGCACCACTTCAAGGTTGGCTATTACAAACAAAAAACATGCCTCCTCATATAAACATTATTTAGTGAAAGACGTATCTCTTCATGCGCCTCATGTCGGCCAAGATAAATATATAATTCAAATAGCCATTAGGCTACATTTGAATTACCTCCAATCGCTAATCTGGAAGAAGCAGCCCGACGCTGCTAATAACATCAACACTCCCTCTCAGCTAGGGATGATACTTCCAGCTGCACAAGACATATCACCTCATCGTAATGTCTACCACTATGGCTACAACCATAAGTGGAAAAAAAGAATATCACCTCATCGTGATATTAGATATCACCTCAACATGATATCAACCATAATGGCTACAACCATGTATGGTATGTACAAGTGTTCATCACTTGTGTTGATGTTGTCAATCAACATGACTTTTCACCATGGCTCTCCCTGAGGGTGAAACACAAGTACAAGAAAATCATCACAGACTCTCTCATGTGATGTTGTCATGGAGTGGAGTCACACACATGACATCCACCATGGCTCTCCCAGAGTGGAATCATGGATTTCACCCTCAACTTCTTTAAGATAACTCATTGGCCAAGGGATTTCACTCTCAATCCTCTCAAAGAGAAATGCATTAACAAGGGCTTGCACCTCAAATCTCTCTCAAAGAGAAATGCATTAAAGAAGATCATTGATATTGAGATTCCTTCTCAGCTAGGGCTTCATTCTCCACCATACCAAGCTTGTCTCGAAAGTACACAAACTTTATCCTGGAGAGAGGCTTGGTGAGAATATCTGACGTCTGCTCATTAGTGTTGATATACTTCAACTGAATTGCTTTCCTCAATACCATATCTTTGATATAGTGGTATTTGATCTCAACATGCTTAGTTTTGTCATGGAACAGGATTGACAGAAAAGCTTCACACTGGGTTATCAAGCAATGAAATACAGTAGGCTCCATTGATTGTCCAAACGTAACTCGGCAAGGAGCTTACGGCTGTACACCGCCTTAATTGCCATAATAAACCGGCAATATACTCGGGCCTCGCTACTCAATGCTACAGATGGTCGCTTTCCCTCACGCACTGTGATAATATCATCACAAACCCTAACCGGACAAATATCCAGGTGTTCTTTCTAATCAAGGATACACTTCAGCCTAATCAAAATCAGATAACCATGCAGCCTTCAAAATCCACACTAAGAATAGTATTAACTAGATACATCAAGGATCCAATCAATCGCCCTGGTATATTAGTAGGATCCACCAGATCCGAACTAGTCAGAGTTTCCTTAAGCCTAAAAAATCGATTTGCTAAATCAACATAAACCAAGATCAACTAGATTACCATCTTCTTTCAGTTCAAAGAGGGGTTCTTAAATCTTTAAGTACTGCATCAACCTTCTAACCTCATCGCCCAAGATTGCCTGCAACGCTTGCCTTAGATAAATGTTTTCTAGTGCACACCTCTGGTACTGTAGAGAGTTTAGGGTAGACCTCCTCGACCTTATTGCAGATCACTCTATTTTGAATAGGTTTGCGGAGCTACCAATATCAAATACAGATGACTGTCTTGTGCAATTTTGATCTCAGCAGCTAAAGAGGTATTTCAAGGATTTAACACTTGGCCTTGCAACACTACAACCTTCACTTCTTCTCAGTGAGTCACAGATCTCCCTCTTGATCCCTGCCTCAGAGATTGCAAAGAAGACTTCTGGAAGTGAGCTCCCTCTAGCCACCAACTCAGTCCCATGGCTGCAAGTTGTGACTTCATGCTTGATCATTTCTTTGGTTGGCATGACTTCCTCACAAGATGCCTCAAGCAATCTCTCATCACCTTCTTGCTCCTAGAACTGTCCTGAAAGCATTTTGGAGAGAGATTACTAATAGTTTACAACTATCCAAAGAATATCAAGGCTAGAATCATACAAGGTTTACTATTCCAAGTTATAGCATGAATACATAAGAATTTATGAAAAATGTTAAAACATAAACAAATAAATCAACCTAAAGAGAAATATATCAAAAGATCAGAATGAAGGGATAAAGAAACTTATCTTTATTTAAATTTTATATAACTCTTTCTTCCATCTTTTACTCCACTTGAGAGTGCTAAACTCAGCACAATAAAAGATAATATGCACAACTACAGATTTCTTGAATGCATTATGCAATTAGCATGTAGAACCAACTCTCTCCAAGAGTTAAAGGCTCTATCACAGTTCATGCCTCAGAGAATGATAATGATGTGACCAACTAATCACCATTGAGAATGCAATTCTCTTTTTATTTTAGGGTCACACTCAGAAATCTTTCACAACCAGCATGAAATAACTTGCAATAAATGAGATCTTCAAATGCTAGTAAACACATTTCAAGAAAAGCCACTATCTCTCTTTACAAGATCCAAATAAATGATATAACTCAGCAAACAAAGAATACTTATCTCTAAATATTCTGATGGATACAGTTAATGATCACAGTAAGATACGCTGCTCTTGTGCTCAGATTTGTCCACAACCTTCACGGTTTGAACACAGGCCCCTCGCAAGGTTAAATTTGAACATGGGCTTTGACCATTCAAATTTACGATGCACTTCATTTCCAGCTGCAATCCACCAGATTATGCAACATGCTTACTAGCAACACCCAGAGTGTTAGAGATGAATAAGGTCATCACTTATAAACTTTATTAGATCTACACAGCTCAGCAGAGTGAGTTTCACAAAAAATATAAACGACAACAAAAAAAACAAATACTTATCTCTTGCTAGATTTGAATTCCTTGCAGTCCATCAATTGATCATTACTGACCTTGCACTTAAGGTCAGGGATAGACTTCATAAACTCCTCATTCTAGAAGTCTCAAGGTTGAGACCTAGTATGACCACACCAATTGGTCAGGATCACATCAACCTTCCAATGAAACACAGATCAACTGATCATCACCCTTAGCAGTCACGGGTCAAGGTGACTTTTCCTTAATGCTAGAAATGTATCCAGGGACAACAAGATGACCCAGTAACAAAATAATATTTGAGCTCAGAAGATGTGAAACAGATAGAAGGCCAAGAACAATACAGGTTCATTCCTTCACTGTATCAACATATTCGATACTCTCAATATTCAGCAATATACTTGATAACTCCCTGCAGATCGATCAAATGATGACGCCAATGAGATCTCTTAACAGCAAGGTTAATTAATCACAAGGCTCTGAGATCGCGAGTTGTATTCAGGAAGAGGAGTTTTCACTAAGAATGGATATGGTGCTCGACCAAAATAAAGAATCTAGATGTCTTGCAAGCCCTGGATGAAGTGATGCAAATGAAGAATGCAGGCTCTAGATGCTATCTTCAAAATGTCACTGAGAATGAGAATATACCTCTGTCGCTGAACTACTCAGATTCTAAACACAACCTTGCGGCTCAACTTCACAAAGGATGGCTAGATTCAACACATAAGAATATTGCTAGAACCAATCACAGTTCAACCACACAATGGAATATAGAATCAGCAATCTCTTAGAAATTAATGACCATAGAGCTCACTAAGAATCAAAAATTGGTGACAGAGATATGTCGATCTAAGACACATTTGTATACACATCAGTAAGAAGTGCTAACAGATACAATAATTGCAGGCCAAACCCTTTGCCTTTGCTCAAAGATGATTTAGGGTTAAACACCTATGATTGATGCACTGCATGCTTCACACTTCAGACTTGTTCCCTACTGACGGCAATATAGAGTGGAGAGACAAAAGCCATCAAACTCCTGTTGAATTGTCGGCTCAATAAAACCTGCCTCTTACAATCTATATCCTTCTATAGATGATTTGCTGCTTCTGAATAATCAATGAAATCTAATCGGATCCTCACACAAACCCACTCTGATACCATGTTAGTTTTAAGATCAGATGTAATGCACAGAAAATTAATTCAAAATTAGACACAATAACACAGCAGATACCCTAGGAAAACCCTCCACTTGAGGGAAAAAAACCCAACAAAAATATATCACTTATATATTGAATCACAAATATAAAATCCTTTACAATAGAGGTCGATATGGAGGCCCATCACATGCACTCCAATCTGATGCAATATAATAACAGGCTGAGACAATCTAATAAAGATAATCTCAGCCAACAATATGTCAATCTCCTCTAGATGATGAACTCGATCTGCCTTATAGACAACTCGCACCAATGACTGAATGAATGAAGAATATCGAATGAACTGAATGTCGAAACAAGGAAGATCCATCGAGCATATATACACAATGACGAAGGGATGTGTCTATTCAAAATGAGTCAGCCTTGAAGAAGAATCGTGCCACTTCAAGGTCAGCTATTACAAACAAAAAACGTGCCTCCTCATATAAACATTATTTAGTGAAAGACTTATCTCTTCATGCGCCTCATGTCGGCCAAGATAAATATATAATTCAAATAGACGTTTGGCTACATTTGAATTACCTCCAATCGCTGATTTGGAAGAAGCAGCCCGACGCTGCTAATAACATCAACAATAGTCACTTGGTAGAACAATATAGGAGAAGCTCTACACTAGGAGCTTCATCATCGGGTCCTGCTGCCCTCTAGCGTAGTTTTCATTGGCTATATTTGTTTTTTCTAACTTTGTACTTAGTTTAAAGGTTGACTTTGTACAAAGTTACAAACTATATTGTAATTGACATTTTGTCATATGTCAACATCTACTTATTATTTATGAAGTATATTTTGTGCAATGCATTGATGCAATGTAATCAGTGATATGAATATAAACGAAAAAGATCTATTAACTACAATTCATGGGTTAAAATCTCTATTTTATTTGCTCTCTATATCTCTATGCTATGGAAATGACCTTAAATTTTTTTTAAAAAGGTAGGTTTTGTCTCTTTTTCTACAATTTTTTACGTTTTTTTACAAATCCGATTTTTTCCCAATTTTTCCAAAAAATCCTAAACTTTTGGTTTGCCGATTTTTTCCCCAAACGATTTTCGCTGCTAAGGACTTCAAATTATATTAAGATGTTTCATATCTCATATTATTTGCAAAAATATATGTTTGGGCCATTACAACGGTATCGAAGCTTTAATCTTGCCATACTACAAAATTAATAAAATGATTGATGAATCCCAATGAAAGAGAAATCAAATATCAGAGAATAGAACAAAAGAAATTTCAAGCACAAAAGTTTGATAAAATAGAAGATATGGCAGGAGGAGGGAGAGGAAAACATAGATTAACAGATGAAAAAAAATGAAGATTTCTTCCATGAGACTTTGATTCAAATTATCGATGACAAAACAAATTGGCAGCCCTCATGGCACAAATGATGCTCTCTCAAAGTTCTAAAACCCTAGATCCTCCCAAAGCATCTCCAAGAGAAGAGGGTAAATATACAATTATCCGGTCTATAGTTAATTCCATATCAAAGCCACCTAAGCCTATGTTCTTACAAAAAAAGGAAAAAGTGTAAAAAGAACTTGAGGCCCCTCCTATAGAGGAGATTGACAGAAAAATTCAAGAAAAACATGGTAATACAGTTTCATTTGTGAGTTACTTGGACATCCTTGGAAAGAAAATTCCTAATGGAAGAACTCCAAATGGCAACAAAAATGATAAACATAAGCTGTTGCAACAAAAGGTTCGTAAGCTAAATGCCCCTACATTTGATGGTAGCAATAAAAAAATTTCTCATGCCTGGTTACAGAAATTGCAAACTTATTTCACTCTTAGTCCTATGAAGGAGGAAGATGCCATACTATTTGCCACATTACATTTAGGGTGTCACTTGTGATTGGTGGCACCATGAGTTGACCATGCAAGGACACAACTTGTGCAAACTTTCGATGATTCCAATCAAAGGATTCTAAGACCATTTTGAATAAAAAGAAAGATGCATATTTTAGAGAGCTTTTGAGAATCAGACAACAAAACTCAATGGAATCTTATGTTGAAGAATTTTAGCAAGTTGCAGTAACAGTACTAGACATTTTAGAAAAGATAATCACTTTTCTATTTGTTGAGGGTTTGTTTGAATGCCTCAAAGGTATTGTTAAGGCTTTTGCAACCTCTATTCTACAAGAAGCCATCAAAAGAGCTCTAATACTTGAACCATTTGTGCCAAAGAGCAAATTTCCATATCAATCCAAGGCACCTACCTTTGTAGCACAAAAAGGGAATTTTAAGAAAGGGGAATCGCATGCAGTTCTACAAAAGACCATCCCTCAACCATCCATCACAAAGAGGATAGATGACTCCACTAAAAATGAACTCAGGAGGAAGAAGCTTTGCTTTTCTTGCAAAGATCCATGGGAACCTTGTCATGGACGCCTTGGCAAAGGCCAACTCCATTAAATTGAGATAAAATCTCATGAAGTGTTAGATCCTAAAGAACCTAAGCCACAAATGGTTATAGAGCATTATGAATCTAAAAAGATGGAGGATGAAGGTAAAAATGGAGGCACCTCTTTCAAGAACACCAAGTTATCATCCTGTAATATCCCCAAATAAGATACTAAAAAGAAAAACTAATTTTCTACAAACTAGGGCACAAAACTAATAACAATTTTTTTCACAAACTAGGGCATAAAACTGAATTTTATTTTGCATTAAAGTAGCTCCAAACAAACTAAGAAATTCTGATCAAATTTAATAGAAAATTCTAAATATTACCATGCTGAAAAAAATGACATTTCAAACCCTTAAAACTGCCCAAGAATTTCCAAAATTACATATCAAATATTTCTTCAAATAAGAGAGCAGATTTCATACTAAACTATTGCAAATTCAGGTCAGAATATTTTCTAACGCTAGCTGTCCCTCCAAAAATGGTGTTGGGCCCTCAAAATGACTAGCTTTAAGTCTGAAATTGTTGCCCTTTAACAGCCGTCCTCAGAAAACCTAGAAGTGAATGATTTGCAATGGTGAATGCCTTCAGATCTGAATATTCAGCGTTAATAAAATTGTAACTTTGGCCTCCAAACCTGATAAAATCTCGCAGCCCACAATAAACAATGTGCTAGGGTTTCACAAACCAAAGTTCTTCCACTGAAACACACTCTTTTGACTAGGGAGAGCCCATATGTCTCACCAAAACCAGGGATACTTAAGGGTTTCAATCCTTCAGCCAAGTTGCAGCAGCAATCAGCAAAAAACTTCAGCACACAATGCCTCCAATGAGCCCTTTAGGGTGTTATATAACAACTCATAACCATATGATTTAATCTCCACCCTCCATCTTAATATCTTTAATCCAAAGGCTCACATTAAAACCCTAAAAATATGTTCTTATCTTCTCCTAGAAGTTGGATGCCCCCTTTAGGTTGATTAGCACATGTTTTAAAGATGTCGTTGAAATACATAAAAAGGGGACAACTTAAGTCCCTTAGCTAGGCGTCACTTTAAGTTGCCTAAAAAGACATGCCCAACATAAAATAACTTAAGTTCCTTAAAATAACTTAAGTTCACTTAAGTTGCATCAAAAAACGTGCACTCAACTTAAAATTAGAATTAAGAACATGCCAAGGACTTCATTTCTTACCCAATAATGCTCTGCGTCCTCTTCCTCTTGGGTAAACCAAAGAAAGGACAACCAATCTACTACTAATCATCTTGATTTGAGTTGGGGACATTACACATCCATTCAAAGTCCAAGGAATTCTATTTGGACAATGGATCATAGTGCTTATTGATAGTGGGGCTACCCACAATTTCATTAATGAATTCTTGGTGATTAAGAGAAGACTTAAAGATGAGAATTTTGAAGGTTTCAATGTCATTGTTGCTGATGAATTCACCATTCTATTTAAAAAATAATTTTACAACTCAACATAGCCATGGGAGATCATAATGTATTTGATGATTTCTATGTTGTGAGTTTAGAAGAGATTGACATGGTTTTGGATGTACAATTATTGCATTTCTTTGGTGAGTTTTCACAGAACTATCAATCCATAGAGCTTAAGTTTAAATCTAAAAGGAAAGATGTAGTGCTTAAAGTTATTTCAAATGGAACACCACAAGTGGTCATAGCTAAAAGAATGGAGAGGAATTTTCGTAAAGGACAATTTGCATGGGCAGCAAGTTGTTTGGTGAAGCCTACAAATTCTTGATCTTTTTTGTAAAACCTTAATTTGACAAATAATTTTCACTTCCAAATCCTTACAGATCAAGTAAGAAGCATGTATCCACAAGCAAAGAGCATCGAAACAACAATAAAAATGAAATATAACAGCAATGTGACTTGGAGAAACCCAAAACAGGGAAAAAATCTAAAAGAGTGAGGTGTTGTTCCTCCTCAAGTTATTGTCTCATGAATTGTTATAATAGTTTCTTCTGTTGAACTAAGCCTCTAAGGACTTTCATTGCATAAAATAGCAATACTCCAACACTATAGAAACTTTTCAATATTCTCGCATTTCCCAAATCTTAGCTACAATTCTCTAGGACTCACAGGTTGAAGCAACATAAGCCTCAACAATAACTTGCTTTGACACACAAAAGAATAACTTAAGTACAATCATCTCTCACTTGGAGGTTTTTTTTTTTTATGAATAGGCAGCTATCTATATTAAAAATAAAGATAAAGTTACATATTCACAAAAAAGGGCGGGTGGTAAAAAGGCACACCCCGAGAGTCACATGGGCCAAGCCCAAAAAAAGCAAAAACAAAGTCTCACTTGGGCCTAGCCCAGAAAACCAAACATATAAAATAAAAAACGGTCAGAGCAGTGCCAGCAAAGCTAGGAGGGTCTCTATCATCCATCTTTTTACCCCATACATCAATGGGCTCTGGAGTGACGATAGGAGGACCCCAACCATCGTCATCTTCTTTCTCTTTTTCTTCGTCTTTTTCTTCGCGCCTAGGCAAGATTGCCAAAGCCAGGCGCGGGAAGCACTTAGCAGTTAAAAAAATAGTTGAAACGAAAGCCCAATCATCTTTGTAACTAAAAGAAACCTCATGACACATTCCAAAGCCTCTAGACCTTGGACACCCTGTCTCTATCATGTTTGGCCTCGATCACCACCCATTTTGCCACTTAGTTTTACTAGTGACAAGTTTTGATTGTAGTCAAAGTAGTGATGTGTTCAAGCCCAATTGAACTTATCACTATTCCCTCTTTTGTTTGTTAGGCCTAGCCACTCTAAGTAGTCAAGGCATTAAGCTAATCTTCCACTCTAAGTGGTCACGGCATTAAGCTAATCTTCCTTTGTTTTCATTCGACAACCAACTTTTGAAACTTAATTTAGGTGTTGATTTGTAAGATAGAGCCTTCAAAGTTGTTTACCATAAAGGGTTAGCTTCAATGAGAAAAATTGAAGTGATCAAGTTAGCTAATTGAAGAAACTTAATTGATCCTAATTTAATTCATTGGGAGTTTCTAATTCTGATTCAATTTTTATTTTTGCTAGAAAAAATATTTTTGAAGTGCTTTATATTCCACTTCTTGAGACATGCCTTTACATGGCTAAGCTTTTTAGCCAAAAGGAACATTCTTGGAACCTTTAGACATGGCTAAGTTAGTTATGGTATCCCATCCCGCCATTGCTTCATTTGTTCCTTGAAACTTAAATCTTTGTAACACATTAATTCAAATTTAAAAGTACATTTCCGAGGGAGAGAATCTTCAATCATCAATCCTAAAATTGATAGAATCCTGCTTTCTATAATCCAATCCTTGTTTAGCCATGATGAAGACATTAGGAATCTGTCCAATCTATTTGCAATATAACTAAACTCAATCCTTCTATTAGTTCAAGTGAAGCTACTATTTTTGGGCTTGATAGCAATCAAACCCACATTCCTTATCAAGGAAAAAATTCAATTGTGATTGGGTGACCCAAGATACTCCATCTATTGTCTTTGGTAGAAATAATGGCATTGAAGTCACTACCAAGCAAAACTAGCTCATCTTGTAATTGGAGTAGTAGAAGGGTGAGTTCATATTGAACTCTCTTTTTAAGAAGATGTTCAATAGGGTCATAAATATTGAAGAGGAATAAAGCATTATTGGAAGAAAAACTTTTTACTTTGAAAAACTGCCAATTTGAGTTTGATCCCATCATGGTAGCCTCAATAAAAAGAGGGGACCAAAGGATTCCTATGCCTCTAGAGGTCCTAACTGCACCCACAAATTCCCCCTTCCAACGCTACTGTCATCAAAGAATTAGAGCTTTAGCTTCCTCATCACTTAACTTAGTTTCCTAGAACAACATAATATATGCCCTTTGCAAAGTCAATTATCACTTAATAAAGTGCTTTTGTTAGGGGATTCCTTGAAAAAGACTTTATGGTTGAGGGGGGAGTTCTACCCTTTGTGATCTAAGATTCAAGAACTTATCCATGCTTTTTTGTTTCCCTGACAAAACTGATTTATTGAACCTTTCCTTTCTTACTCTTTTGTCCCTTTTGCTTTTCACCCTATAATTTTGCTTATTCTCTAATTTTTTAGATTAGTAAATGGTCAACACTTCTATTGAGAGCAGATCCATCTCCTCATTTGAACTATTGGTCCCATTCATCCTTCTCTACCCCCTTTAGAGCTCTTACCAAGGGACTCGCTTCATTGTCCCACTAAAGGTAGGTCTATAGAACCTTCTTTAGGGGTCAAAGATTTCAGTTGATTTTGATAAGGGGGGCAATTTTTTGATTCCATGACAGCAAGTTTTATTTCTTGAAGCATTGAGGGAAGGGATTGTAATGCAAGATCCAAAGCACTAATTGCATCAAGAAATTGTTGTGGGGTTGAATTGCCCAAGTACAGATAGTCTTGCAAAATAGGGAGGGAAGGAGTACTTGAGACTGCTCTTGAGGGACCTGAAGCCATTGCCATTGGGTTAGACTATCAACCACTTGAGGCTCTTTTTGCCATTGTTGTGACCTATTTCACACATCACCCCATTACAAATGTGGACCCCCAGTAGTTTCTTTTTTTAGGGTTTTTGTCTTTAGGTTGCAAAGAGTTTTGAAAAGTCATCTAAGCCAAGTAGAGAATCCAAGCCCAGAACAGTGCCTAGACGTCGTCAAAGTGCTCAGAAGGTCCAGAGGACGAGGAACGCCATTGCTTTGAGTCAATTCTGACACTTCCTACTTTTTACGGATTCTGCTTTTTTGCTTTTTGCTTTTTCTATTTTTGGCACTTTTGGACCAATTCGATATTTACTATTTTTAGAAATTTTGCTTTTTGCTTTTTTCTATTTTTAGTAATTTATATTTTTAGAAAGTGCTAGGGTTCCACAAGTCATGGAGTCAGCATTTTCATCTTCAAAATCAAGGTTTTGCGCCTCCAAGAGTAAAAAGCAAGGAAAAATCATAAAAAGCAAGGAAAAATCATGAAAAGCAAGAGAGAAAATCACATGGCGAGGGTTTGTTCAAATGATCCAAAAGAAGACAAGAAATAGCAAGAAATTCACATGGCATGCAAACCTTCAAGCTCGCCCAAGATGGAAATGGAAAAGCAAGCTCCAAGTCTGTCATGCTCAATGTCAAGCACAAGCAAAGTCCGCCCAAGTGGAAAGGAAGCATGTCCAAGCATGAAAGTTTGCCCATGCACTTGTCCAATCCAGTGCAAAGTCCGCCCCACCTTGAGAAGCTTGTCCAAGATGCTAAGAAGTCCACCCAGCACTAAGGAAGGCATGGCATGAAGTAGATGAAGTCCACCTAGCCAAGAGGAGAAAAGAAAAACTCGAAATTTAACTAAGTATGATACCTAGGGAAGAAATTTTCATGAGATTGGCTAAGTATTGGAAAAATATGGTTAAGTGTCAAAGGAGAGAAAATGGCAAGACAAGTCTAAAGTCCACCCAGCTCAAAGAAAGAATGGAAAACACATGAGAAAGTCCGCCCTAGACAAAGAAAGAGAATGTCCAAACATTGATAAAGTCCGCCCATGAAGAAATGGCTAAGTAGTTGTGAAGTCCGCCCTATCCAAGGAAAAGTGATAATGGCATAAAGATGACCAAGTTAGCCATGGCATGGAGAGAAGTGAATTCCGACTTGGCATGGAGAGCCTAAAGCCAAACAAATTTCAAGAAAAATCCATGGATAAAATAAAATTTTACACGATTAAAAGGTTGGAAAATTGAATTTAACGCTTGGAATATTTTAATATTTTCCAACACTAAGAAAAAAAATTTGAAATATTCGACACTTAGCCAAAATCTTCAAACTCAAAAGAAAAATCTAGAAGATTTCACAAGGGTGGCACCTAGGCAAGAAATAAGAAACTTTCTCTCATAGATTTTTAATGAGGATTGAGTTGCCATTTCGGAGAAAATAAAACAAGTCTGGGTACGATGAATCTAAAAAAAAAAACATGAATTTGCTAAAATAATCAAACCTTTCAACTTTATAAAGAGTTCAGCTTGTCATTTTCAAATCATTCTTCTCCAAGTTCGATGGTGAAAGGTTCTAACTCTCTCGAAGATTGTGAAAGATAATTTCTTGAAGGAAGATTTTTGGAGAGAAAGTAAATTTTTGAAAGAAAATTCTTGGAGATTAAGTGTTTTTTCGAAGTAGAGAACAAAGAACGAAGTAAATTTCTAAGTTGGAGGACTGAATTTACACAGAATAGCGTGCTTTTTCTGAGTTGAAGTAGAGTTTTCAGAATTTGAGGCGGAATCACCGTCAAAAGTATATAATTTCGAAAGTTTAAAATCCAAATTTGATGGATTTCTTCATTTCTTTTGTCTTATTCACCCATCTTCGCAAAATTTTGCTAAATACTTAGCCAAATTATGTCATTTTCAGTCTGATTTTTCGCAGAATTTAACTTTTCAACAGGCTGAAAGTGAAAATTTCAAGCAAAGGTCCAAGAAAAATCAGAATTAAAATCTTAAAATTAATGTATTTTCATTCTTCTTGTAGGTTGATGACCACCCGAGGAGAACCTTCGAGGAAGGCGCAGATAAAGTTCGCTAGCAAAGGACTATAGCCAGAATCGAAAATCAACTCCAAGTGGAAAAATATCACAGACACCAACCTTGGACATGTGGACTTCAAAGAATTCAAGAAAAGGATGTACGGACAAGATGGACTCCTGCCAACAACTATTGCTCGGAGAATGATGCGGAATGGCATTGCTCAAGCAGCAGGATTTCCTCCAGCTGTAGAGTGTGTTGAACTAATGGTAGAATGTGCCATACACTACAACCCACAAGAGAGGCAGATCATTGCGCCTAACGGAAGAATATTGACACATCTCGGAGAACTAGCTATTTAGGAAGCATTCGGCATACCCAGTTACAACCGAACTTCATACAGAACCAAGGAAGATGCAAGAAGACTTTATGAAGATCGGATGGATCTTTGTGCAACCAACATCAACAAGTCAGGGTTGGTGAAGCCAAGGCCTTCTATTAAGAAGATGCCGAAGAAATTGCTCCAAACAGACTTCAAGGAAGATTATGGAGATATTATTTTGCTATTGAACAGAATAATGGGCAGCCCCCAAGGTGCACCATTCGAGACATGGATGTATTATTTCATTGACGAGATCACTTCAGGCGTCAAGATGTTCAATTGGTTACAAATGATCAATGACAATCTCCATGAGCAGCTAATAAATTTAGAAAGGACTAAAACTTTTTACATGAGTTCTTATGTTGTCTATCTTTTGGCAAGGACCTATAGATATACGGGATTGATCTGTCAAGGCATGGTGGGCAATGGAGAGAACGAGTTCAAGTCATATGATTGCTATCCCCAGTTGCAACTCTGCGAGAAGGCCTATTTCAGAAGAGCACACGATGCCTTCCTAATGTACATTACAAGAATATTGCAAGGAGGAGCACATCAAAAGCTAACCCATGAGGCTAAGAGCCTAATCAGCAAGTACGGATCCTGGTTCATCCAGTTTCCAAGATTCACTTACATAAGAGTTCAGGGATTCACAGGATGTCCTTACCGACTCCTAATATATCACACTAACAAGATGGTCTTGCTTGAGGTTCTGAAAAAACTGGAAACATACCAAGGCCTCCATAGAACAAAGCAGAAGGCAGCCGTCACTTTTCCATTCTTCATTGGGAATATGCAAGAGTCTTGTCCGTCAGCATAGGCAGTTGAAAGTGCCAGGTTAGAAATGCAATGGTACCCTTTCACATCTTACCGGTCTAGAACTGACTTTGATCCTCACCACCACATTGGGGCCATGAATGGAAGGGAGTACAAACATAAGGTAGACCTGGAGGATTTCTAGGTGAATGTTGCAGATGAATATGATGTCAAGAAAAGACTATGGTCCAAACTGCCATTGAACTTGATCAGGACAACTGAGCTCTTCTGTGTGCCTGATCAGCTTGAGGATGATGGAGAGTATATTCAACCGGGCTTTGATGAGAGTCGGCCTCTTCCTCCTGTAAAATGGTCAGAACCTGAGCTTGCAGATTTGACCATCTTGATGAGGCCAGTCATCAAGTATTCACAAATGGTGGGCAGATCAGCAGATCCAAGAGCTATGACGAAGGCATGTGACTCTGACTTACAATCTAATGGGTGAAGTGGAATCCTATTCCTCAAATGTTGGTGCATCCCAAAGTGATGAGCCAATCGAGAGCACCAATTCGAGGAAAAGGAAGGAAATAGTTAATGACTCTACAAGAGCAAAAGGAAAAAAGACTGCAAATGAGGAACCTACACGAAAGAAGCAAAGATCAGAGCCTCTTCATTATGCCATGTCCAAGAATATGAATGAGATATTGGATACTGATGAGTCATTGGGTGACATAAGGACTCCTTCTCCCATTCATATCCAGATAGAGGATGATGAGCCCCCATCTCCCACGGGCACAAAAATATTGGAGTCCGAGAATGAAATGGATGTCCTAGATGGTGAATTTCAAGAGGGAATGATTTCCGCTCTTAAAGGGATTCAAGATATTCCATATGTGCAAAATATTTAGGAAGAGGAAGGTATAGAGCAGCCTACTATTCCTAATTGGCTGAAGGAGAGATTGAAGATAAAAGTACAAACAAATATTCCAGAGGAAGATGATACAGCCGATTTCTTGGCCAGGTTAGAAACAGTTGCTGTAAAGAAGCCAGCCAAAATGTTTTCCACCATCCAGAGGGACGAAGCAGGCCACCGTACAGTACAAATTGTTGTACCGACAGTAGATAAGTCAAAGGAGGATATTGCTCCTCAAGAATACGCCATGGCCACTGTCAACTTCGGCCCAACCACAAAAGGTCAAGAAGTAGAAGACTTAGACAATTCAGTCACTTCTATCAAGGAAAGCTTGGAAAAGGAAGTGGCAAGGAAGAAAGAATACAAACAAGAAGTTGAACGCCTAAAAGAGTATATTCAGCATTTAACCAAGCCTCTTGATTAGGCCAGCTCAACGGTTCCCCGATTGTTGAACTCTTCACAAGAAACAATCAAAAATTTTGAAGAGATGACCACAACCAAAGAGGCTAAGGATTGGATAATCAGCAAAAGCGAATAAGTGGCTGTATTTGTGGAAAACTGATATTGGCATATGGTCAAACTTCCTCTTTGCTTTCGAGGATCGCATCTTTGGCAGAAGCATGGGACCATATTCAAGATAGAATTATTTCATGTCTTAGAGTGCTAAAAGGATTCTGAAGCAGGAACTAATTGATGGAAAGGTTATTACAGTAGACGTTGCATATGATTTTAGTAGCTAGTATTGGGCGCTAATTGCGTGGAATGAAGTCTTGGAGAGGGTGAAGGTTGATACTATTAGAGCTGAGGAGCGGACAAAGGAAATTCAGAACAAGATTCTACTTGTGGCTGCAGATGCACTTGAGAGGGACATTGTTCGAGAAAACGACATGCAGCTTGAAAACTTGAAGCACAGAGTTCAAGAAATTTTCTTCGGCACCATTGGGTCAATCCTAAAACAAAATTTGACTAAGGCAGCCAACTTCTTGTCCATCTGGCATGCCTTCCAACAATAGGAGTCAGAGTGGGAGATTGCTTTCACTGAGTGTGCGGATGATTTGGACATACTGGAATACAAGGTCAACATGCTGCCACATGTCACATTGGAGGAGGTCAACACAATAGTGTCCAGATTCATTGAATACACTGCCACTCGGGAGGATAAGGATGCGCCCCCTCAAAGATAGCCCCTCGTGCCACTTGCTTTCCACCCATTGGTTGTTGATTGTTATTCTTGGAAACCCTAGTTAGAGTTGATTTGTTTTATTCTCTACCATTGATCTTGGATTGATCTCAGTCGTTTATTTCATTTCAAAAACTATATATAAACGCTCATTCTCTCATTTCATTGTATGGAGAGAGTCTTATGACATTGTTGTGTATAGCTACTTTGATAATAAAAGCTCATATTGCATGATTTGCTTTGAATCCTTTTGATTGTCAAGTGGTTGCATGGTTACATACCTCCCTTCAACATAGAATAGATTTAAAGTAGAATTTAGAGTGGATTTAGAATAGAATTTGATTTGAATAAATGTTAGATGAATGAAAGATTGATAGTGTTGATAATGGTGAAATTAGTTCATACCTTTTTCAATTGAATGATTTTCAATTTGATGTGCAAGGTTAGTCTGAACTTTAAAATTGTTAAACTCGAATTCTATTACTTATGTTCATTGTTCGAATTGACGACGGTTTTGAGTAATAGGATATCATTCGTGAATCCCGTTGAAGATTGCACCATCTTTGTCTAGTTGTAGTCATCGTACTTGGCAAAGAAAGATGTAATGTCCCCTTCCTAGTCGGTTTCTTTTGCAGTGGGGTTAGCCTATCATTTCGACCCTCGTACGTTGACAATTGTGGTTAGAGGGTCTTCTATTGCAGTTACCCAGTGGTTAGGGACATTACTCCACATTTTGATTCAAGTTTGAGTTGTTGCAGATGTTCACAGAGTGATATTTTGGCACTTACTATTTATAGTAAGTCAAGCTATCAAGGCATACTATTTCTGGCAGGGCACCTGGTTCAGTTGGCATTCCCAAAATCAACCCAATTTTGCAGTTGACTTAGCAAATTGGTGATCATTGTGTTGGGTGAAAATCATGTAATCAACTTTTCAACAGATTACACAACTAGGACTTCAGCCACAGCTATGTGAGATGTAATCTCTCCTCTTAGAAAGGGGAGGTGTCGTTCTTACTGCTTTCATAAACAAGTAAAACTAATCAAGTATTTACAACATGCACACTATGATTAATGGATTCGGGGTGTGTCACATTCATCCTTCTCTCTTTTTTCAAAGAAGATGTTTTACAATGTTCCACGGTCGGTAGTTCTGATTCAGTACAACTTCAAACTAAAGACAAAGCAGTAATTCCAATATCTCTATCTTGATAAAGCAAAGCGTAAAGATATCGACATGATAACAATAACAATAAAACGATAAAGGAAAGCTTACGAAGGCACAAAGTCGTTCCGTAACTTTCCAACAGTAGATCCTTGAGATACGTAACGAGTGTTATATTAGAAGCACAAAGTCTTCTAGATACATCACCAAAATAATGCCACAAGCAGCGCGAACAAATGCAAGCACAAAGTCTTGCAGTTTACTCACAAAAGTAGTTCCACGAACAGTGCGAACAAATGCAAGCAAAAATTCTTGCAGTTTACTCACAAAAGTAGTTCCACGAACAGCGCGAACGAATGCAAGCAAAAAGTCTTGCAGTTCATCCACCAAAGGTTACTCAAACATAAACTAAAATTCAAAGTAAAGAATGCAACACAAAGTTTACATAGATTTAGTTGAAGCCCTTAGATCTCACACAATAATCACCACCAATCTTAATCAACTTCAAAAGATGATTGATCCAACGCAAAGTTTGGTATGCAACTTCCTTCTTTATTGATAAGATTTAGATTCACAAAGTTGAACACAAGGTTTCATACATTTGTTGCAAAAAGAGCAAAACTTCGTTGCTAGAGATAAAAGATAAACAATACAATAGAAATCCCTCATATATTTAGAGAAGAAGGATGAGCAAATCTAGGAAATCAGAGTAAAATTAGGAAAGTTAGGTGAGCTAATTAAGGAAAATCTCACCTAACTTTGACCAAAGTCAAAGTGTAATTTGTCTTCAAGAAATTACATCTTAGATTTTTGGTGCAATTACATTACGAGAAAGACATTTAAGATGTCAAAAACTATTTACAAGATGCATAAAGGGAAGCATCAAAATGTTCAACATCGAAAATCAAGAATCTTCATGGTTCCTTGCTTTGGACGCGAAGTCTTTATACTTCTTCTTGGTCTTCTGTATGAACGCATCATCTGGGCCGACTGTGTAATCTACAAGGGAGTGAGCTCTTGTGATCGACCTTCTGGCAAATGAATGGATTTTCTTGCACCCGCGAAGATGCATCTTGAAATTATCAAGTGTCAAACGTATATCACAAATGATATGTATTGAGGCTTTGGGAAAAACTGTCATCCTCAACTTACTGCATAACGGCTTCTTTGTAGATCTAGGATAGTTCACTGGATCAGAAGATGTCACCTTTAGGATCACTTGACGAAATCTGGAGAGAAACTACAAGGATGGTGAATCAATAGGCGTTAGCAAAAAAAGAAGCATTGGGAAGCGTGAAGTGAGAAACGATGTTGAGCAAGCGCAAAACAAGCAACTAGGCACAGAAAACGATGCAAGAGTGAAGAAACGACGTTCGGAGTGAAAAGGAAGTGATTTGGAAAAGTTTCAAGGCAAAACTACCAAAAGTGTAAGGGCGCTGAAAATCAGCGCCCTTGCACTTGGGGAGATGACCTTAGGTGTAAGGGCGCTGAAAACCAGCGCCCTTGCACTTAGTGTGAAAGTTTGCAAAAAGGTGTCAAGGCACTGATTTTCAACGCCCTTACACTTAGTCTCTTGAAGATCTCATGTGGTAAGTGCAATGGCGAGGAAATTAAGCACTTTGACATTTGAGTGGGAGAACAAATTTCTTCAATGCCATGAAACTTGTATGCTTCTTTGTAAAACGATGAAACCTCTTCAACATGGTGAAATGAAGTGGAGGAATGAACTAAAAGTCAATTAAAATCACTTAAAAAGTGATTTGGGAGTGTCATAAATGAACGAAAGTCGTGCAACTAATCAAGGCATAAAAAATGGCACAAAACTGGAAAAAGTGCAAAGCACTAGAAAAACGCCTGACTCAAAAATTGGCCTAGTCTAGAAAAAGTGCAAAGGTGTTAAAAATTAGCGCCCATCTCAAAAAATGACTAAGTCTGGAAGAAAAGTGCAAGGGCGCTAAAAATCAACGCCTTTGCACCAAAACACATTCACTTAAGTGCAGGGGTGCTGATTTTTAGCGCCTTTGCACTTTTGATACTTGATCATTTTTTCAAAAAAGGCTAGAGTGTTGTTTTTGACAACTGCACTTTTTACAATTTTACTAAGTATCAACAGTGAGAGCTCGCGAAGGTACTCATTTCAAAGGTCTTTGCGAGGTGAACGTAGGGGGATGCTCAAACTGTCTGTTTGAGGCTTTGGAACACACTTCGAGGTGGATTGAAAATCACCTCGTTTTGTGTGCTTGAACTTCACAAACCTAGGAAACAAACAAGTTTCGTAGGGGGTTTATCCGTGGAACGAGCATTGTTAGATTCCATGATAACACATTGGAGCATTTAATGATAATTAATTAATTATTGATATGACTTTATAATAAAAGTGGGGCCATTTATATTTAATGAGTAATTAATACTCATGGAGAAGTACGCCCACTTAAAGAATATTTTCCTAAGTCTTCAAAAGGGAAAATTAAATATCATTAAAACATTATAAAAGTGTTTTTTGGTAATCGAGCCTTTGAGAAGAGTATTTAATAGCTCAAAGACAAATTGAACTCATTATGATGATTATTCTAATTTGTCTTATTTCCTCTGAGAGCTTTGGAGTTTGTGAAGAAACAAGGGTTTCTACAAATTTCGTGCAATTTCAGACTAAGGAACGATCCCTCTTCAAAGTCAAGCATACTGAGGTTGTGGAAGATCAACTGAAGATTGCTGAATAGAGTAGCTTCATACAAGAGTCATATTTGTGCTTAAAAGTGAAGAACAAGCAAGGGTTTGAAGATAAATCATTGTCAGAAGGACAGGTCAATTCATGGCTGCATTGAATGTTGTTTAAGCATCACCTTTCAGGTCGTACAACCTACATTCATTGCTGGTTATCATTCCTCAGGCTGTACTATAGCTGCTACAGCCAGGCCGTACCATAATTAGCTGGGGCGTGTTCTCTTCTTGTCAAATCGTCTTCTTTTATGGTCTCAAACCTTTCTCTTGGGTGGCATCCAAATCATTGGAGGCTAATACAATTAATTCTAAGTGGGAGAAATCGATTTTCAAGGCTGGCCGTACATTTTACATCTGCTGCAATTAATTTCCAGGTTACAATAAATTTAAATCTGCTCATTCATAGTTGGCTTTTTTATGCCTTTTGGCCTGTAATTATCCATTTAAATATTACAGTCATTTGCAGCTTCAATACATTTATTTTGCTTCAGTTATAGTTTATTTCCTTGCAATTCGATTTCCTAGCATTTTATTCAATAACACCAAAAAATCACAAAAACCAGCAAAACACAAAACAACTTGCATTATTTAGTGATAGCTTGGGGTTGAGAGACACCAAGTCTCTTACAAAAGATTGGTTTGAATTTCGCCATCCAGCACTTGTCTCTTGAGTTCATGGGATTAGTTTGGCATTAGTCTAGTCTCTAAAACCCTTATCCTTTTTATCTTTTTTTTAGGTTTGGCAGTAATAGAATTTCACCACTCATCATCCATAGCATTCAAAGTCCAAAGTGATGAAAAGTTAAGCGTAAGTCCCCCTTAAAATACCAACAAAGCACATCAAACCAACTAAGACTATCCTATATGCACTAGGAACCTTGGAGTTTACTTTGTCATCACTTAGTTCTGCACATTGGAGACTTTGTTCAAGAGAGAGTAGGATATTCCATTGGGTATTTTATTCTAATGTTGGTAAGGTCACAAAACCCACATCAACAGCCATGTAACTTGCTTTTATTTGTTATTGATTGCAAATTGATGAAACTTGGAAAAGGTTTCGATAAATCCTTTTTTACATAGATGCATGCATAGATTCTCAAGCGCCCACTTTGTGCATTATCTTTTAGGCTCAAAAATTTTCCTAGACAATTGCCAATTTTAGTGAGCATTGAATCATCCCAATATTTAGTTGACAAATTACATTACCAAATTGAGGTATTTGAATAGGGTTAAAATTGAACTACCATTCTCGAAGGAATAGTCTAGCTTCATCCACCACTCATCATCCAAGACTATCATGAAGAACAAAATTCCTTGCTTGATTTTCTTAAAAAATCACCACTAAAAATCCTGTTGGGAAAAATTTAGCATAGATATTCTCCCCTCATTGCTAATGTAGCCAATTCTTTAAAATTGAAACAATCAACCAATGACCTGTTGGCGCAACGGTTGTGGTTGCACCAAAAGATCGACTTGTTAATGCCCGATACAACCGCCAGAGTTAATAAATCCACAGGAGGCAGTTAGTCCATGTCGTGAATCCCAAGGGGAGCACTGACCATCTGCCAACAAACTCCCCCTCAGCGTTACCTGAGGGGATTCGAACCTGGCACCTTTGGCTCTAATACCAATTGTTGGCCCCACGGTTGTCGTTGCACCAAAAGATCGACCTGTTAATGCCCGATATAACTACCAGAGTTAACGGATCCATGGGAGGCGGTTAGTGCATGTCACGAATACCGAGGGGAGTGTTGACCATCTGCCAACATGACCAACAAATTTTCCAATAAGTGCAACTTCTTAGAATATGTTGATATTTTCTTCCACAACAATGTTTTCCAAGTCTATGCTTGGTGTGATTACTACTTGAGGATCTAGCAAGGGTTGCTCCAAAGATACTTGAGGCCTTCTTCTACCCAAAGGTATGGAATTTGCTTCCATAGCAATGGACACAACATTATTTAAATTTGAGAAAAATTTCCCACTAGAGTTGAGGGGTCTATGTAGAGGATTGAATCACCTTCCCCACGTCAATTATGACAGAGATGATCCTTCGACATCTGTCCTTGAATATTTGCTATGTATTATTTGCACCACTTCTTGATTGGTTTGTACTAGTTTTTGCCCTTCCTAGTACAGTAACATTTTATCAAACTAAATATTTATACATTGTTAATGATAAATTGTTATTTCTTTTACTATTTTTTATAATTAATTTTTCAAATATATTATATTATATTATATATTATTTGCACCACCATCCCAAATATTGAGGAAAAAAATTGCCACCCTTGTGTGCCTACATCCCCCATTTTGAAATTTTGTGGAACACTGGGAATAACCAAGTACAATCATCTCTCTTTTAGAGTTTTTTTTTTTTAACAAGAATGAGTTACAAAAAGGATCGAAGAGGAAGCCCAAGTGTGCTTGTAACTAAAAGGAACATTTTGACATGTTCCAAACCCTCTAGATCCGATCCTTGTAGTCTTCTATGATGTAATGATCCTCAATTAAAACCATTTTACACATCTAGTTCTATTGAGATAGGTTTGTTCATAGTCAAACTAGTGATATGTGTTTGACTTTAATCAAACCTATTGTAATACTACTCCATAATACACAACATAATCATTTAGTAATAATATTAAACATCGACATCAATAATAACAATGAATCAAAATTAAATTACCATTATATTGTTAATTATCATAATGACCTCTTAAACATATAATTTGGAACTAATCATAACTTCATCATGCACTATTAACAATGTTTCATATAGTTGATTGAGTAATAAAGGATGTTTTGTAATGTCAACAATACACATGAATTCAAATGAGTCATTCAACCATCACAATTTTCTTTTCAACAATAACCAACCTCTTACCACCTTAGTTCTTATTCACAATTAAATAAATAGTATATGTTTACAATGTGACTAGGTCTTTATAATTAGATATTCTTTTTTTGGAATATCTTCCTTTGCAACTCAAAAAAGAGAGTATCATCGGAATGACTTTCACCCTACCATGAAGCAATAAGCTTCCCTACACTGCTCCACAAGAGAAGCCCGACCATCACGAAGAGTCTAGCTAACCGTGGCCAACATGCATGAAATATGTACTATCATGATGTTACAAACATTTTAGCATTCCTTGCCTCATGCTTAGTAAGCAACCTAAGTCACCGCATTCGAATTCGAATTCGAGTTCGGCAACATTGAAATTCGAATGAAATTCGACAAGGAAAAAATTTGAAAAGTAAAAAATTCAAATTAAATTCGCCTTATGTAATTTTTTTAAATTTTTATAAATATAATTTAATATATTCACAAAATAATAAAATATTAAATACTAAATAAAATAATAAAATATTAAACACTAAATAAAATAATAAAATATTAAATATTAAATATTAATAAATATACTGTAAATATATAAGTTACCATAAACTATAAAAATAATAAATAAATAAAATAAAATACTAAATAATAAAATATTAAATACTAAATAAAATAATAAAATATTAAACATTAAATAAAATAATAAAATATTAAATACTAAATATTAATAAATAAGTATTAAACTTAATACTAAGTAGTAATAATAAATATTACTAAATAATAAATGCCTAACCCTAAAATTATAAAACGAGCGGCAGTTTATAATATGGTTTATAAATTATAATAAACATAAGATACGTTTTAAATTTTATATGAGCTGAAGTTGCAGCCGCAAGTGAGAGGTGAGATACGAGCAGCGGCTTCCAAGAGGACATGTTGCAACTGCAGCGACGGCTTCCAGATAGAAATGAGGACGCCAATTGCAGATAGACACGCGAGGGCCCGAGACAATGCAGAGAAATGATGCCGAGAGAGAAGAATCGCAGTTTCTTCATTGCCTTCAATATAGAAAAATCGCATGAAATTAGAGATGGCCCAAATCTCAAACATTGATGCCATTTTAAAAAAAAAAAACCTAAAAAAAATGATTTATGAGTTTTTTAATAAAATAATTTCGACCATACGAATTTATTCTGAATCTGAACGAATTTCGAATTTCAAGTTGATATTCGACTGAATGCGGTGACTTAGCAAGCAACCATGTATTTAAATGCAATGTCCTTTAACACCATGGTGTGGCAGTGAGAGAACTCAAATAGTTAAACTATGCAACAGTTTGATTATACAGCTTTGGCCAAAGCAATTTCTTTAATTAACACAGGTATACCATAACATGTCAATTTCATATGATTACAATAGCATCCATTTAGAAATGAGGGTAGCTTTATTGTTAAAATGTGAAAAAAATTTCTATCGCTATTTATTAGAATGCTGACTTGAAACAATTAACTACAGAATTCTTAAAAAAATGTGCTTTCTACATATATGCATCTTTTCTATGGCTCCTTATTTCAGCAAGAAACCATGCTTTGTATCTATTATCTTTACCATCCTAACATTAGTTATGAACTAGTTAAAATAAATGCACACACTTGAAAGGCATGATGTTGAGATGTATATTTGCAAATATCGTATGTAAATTATTTTATTTATCTTTTAATAATTTAAGATTCAATAGCTCTGCAGCTCTTGGAAACTGACTTTTGTAAATGACTCAATGATGTAGGTTAAAAAAGGCCATTAAGCATAAAATCCTAAACAAGTTTTGCAACAAGATGCAACTACTAAAATGTGGCTTAATCAATTGTGGGACTGTTATAGTACTTGATCTTATAGACCTCCTTGTTGTGACCTTTTCACACATCGCCCCATTGCAAATGGGGACCCCCTGATTTTTGCTTCGTTTGGGTCTTTTGGCTTGATTTTGGTTGGTTTTCCTGTTGTCTCTCTCTTGTTTTGTCTGTCCATCCAGGGATGTGCCCGTCTGAATTGAAATTTTGGCTAAGTTTGAGAAATTAGGGTTGGCTTTCTTCATGCCAGTTTGAGGTTGATTCGAGTAAAAAAATTGAAATATGAGCTTGACACTACGTCTAGAGCACCTTAAACTGCTTGCTTGCAAATTTTGAGCTGAAATGGACAACTTGCTATTTTTAGCAGTCCAAGCTTCAAGAGCCAATTTTAGAGTTTGCATGCGCAGCTTTTCAGTGCATGTCTAGAGAATCTTTCTAGGTTTTTCAAGACCTTCATGATGATATAACATGCAAGCCAAGATATTGATTTTCAACAACTCAGGCTTCAGAGGCTATTTTTAGGGTTTGCATGCGAAGTTTTTCGGTGCATGTCTAGAGAATATTTCTGGGTTTTCCGAGACCTATGCAATGATATAACATGCAAGATGAGATGATAACTTTTAGCAGTCTTGACTTCAGAGGCTATTTTTAGGGTTTGCATATTGGAGTCTTCAACACATGTCTAGATATTCTTTGAGGGTTTTTCAAGAGCTTCGCAGTGATGCAACATGCAAACCAGGATCAAGACCTCTTTGCAGAGTTGCTTTCGAGAGCAAATTTTAGGGTTTCCATGCAATATTTTTCAATGCATGTTAGCATATTCTTCATGGGTTTTTCAAGAGCTACGCAACAAGGTAACATGCAAGCAAAGTTGGTCACTTTTTCAGACACTTACTATTTTTAGCAGGATCACTCCGGCAGTTGCCCAGCACTTCAGCATCACGAACAGAGCGACATGTAACAAAAAGGGGTCAAACGGAGATGTTTTGAGCAACATGCAACTCAGATTAAGGTTTCCAGCTTCGGGACTCAAAACGAAGGGTCAAACGCCAGAATCTCCGAAAACTGAAATATCCCATTACAACCAATATCTTTCAAGGAATCCACTGGTAAAATTTGAAGGCAATTTGAGCACTTACTATTTATAGTAAGTCACTTTAGAAACCGGCTATAAATAGCAGTTAAGCACGAGACACCAATGTGAATAGGTCAGTCAGCCCACGAGGACCCCATGGAGCAAATTTCACGTCAAACAAAGTTGCAGAAGTTCTGAAATCAAGCAGTTACTATAAATAGCAAGTCACCTTCGAGAACAAGCTATAAATAGCAGGTCAGCACAGATGACAGGTGTGAACACAACAGCTACATCGCGAAAATCAGGGTCAGCCAAAATCAGGTCTTGAAAATGCTGAGAATTCATGGAGATCACAAGAACACCAGAACTTTCTAAAAATAGAAAGCTAGGGCAAGTTGAGGACATCACGAGCAATCAGAACACCCCCTTAAATTCGCCCTAGCAAGATGAAATGAGTTGAAAATCTAAGCCTGGCAAAAATGGAAGCTCAGCCTCCCAGATGCGCCTCAAGGAGCAAACAGATGGATGAAAATTTTGCTAAGGCATTGAAACCTGAAGCTCAGCTGGTGAAATGCGCGTTAGCTTGGGAGGAGAGTCATGAAAAATTCTAAGTGCTTGAAACTGGAAGCTCCTACCCCCAGATGCGCCCTTGAAGAGGAAAGTTGATGGAAATTTGATTAAGTCATTAAAATTGAAACTACAAGGGGCTAAATGCGCCCAAACTTGAAGGAGGAGGCTTGAAAATTGACTAAGTCCTCAAAACTTGAAGCTCCTACCTCCAAATGCGCCCAAGGTAAAGAGGGGCCTCAAAATTCTTCTAAGGCATTAAAAGTGGAAGCTTGACCCTTGAGATGTGCCTAGGATAGGAGGAGGATCATGAAAAATTCTAAGTACTTGAAATTGAAAGCTCAAGGTCCTAAATGCGCCTAAGAGTGGAGAGGGAGGTGAAAATTTTACTAAGTGCTTGAAATTGGAAGTTGACACCTCCAAGTGCGCCTAGGTCAAGGATTGAGTGTTGAAATTTTTCTTAGTCTGGCAAAATGGAAGTTCAGCCCATTAAATGCGCCTTAGGAAGCTTGAAGAATCATGAAAAATTTGCTAAGTGTTGAAAATTGGAACCTCAAGGGTAGAAACGCGCCCAAGGTCAAAGGAGGAACCTAAAATTTGTCTAAGTCTGAGAAATTAGAAGCTCAGGGGGTCTAGCGCGCCAAAGGGCAAACTGAACGGTGAAATTTTTCCTAAGTCTGAGAAACTTGAAGTACCTCCACCTAAATGCACCCTGACTTGGAGAGGAGGTTGAAAAAATTTTCTAAGTGATGAGAATTGAAAGCTCAAGGGTGGAGATGCGCCTAAATCAGAGGGTGGAGATAGAAAATATTCTAAGTTTCACAAAATGGAAGTAGAGGTCCTTAAATGCGCCTTAGCAACCTTAAGCAATGGAAACTTTTCTAAGTGTTGAAAATTGAAAGTGTAAGGGTGGAAATGTGCCTAAGTCAAGAGGTGAAATTGAAAAGTTTCTAAGGTGTAGCAAAATGAAAGTTAGACCCCTCAAATGCGCCCAAAGTGAAAAGAGATGCTTTGAAAATTTTCTAAGTAATGAAACTAGAAGAAGACACACCTAGATGTGCCCTATCAACTGGAGATATCAAGAAATTTTTCTAAGTGTTTGAAAATGAAAGTGCACAATGTCAAATGCGCCCTAGGAAGGTTGAGGGGTAGAGAAATATCTTCAAGGAAGAGACATTAAGGTGATAAGTTTTCTAAGGGAGAAATGAAACACCACCATCCCAATTGCACCATCAAGATGAAGAAATTTGCAGAGCCCATCAAATCCGCCCATGATGAAAGGTTGTAAAGAAGGCAAAGTCTGCGGGAGAAAATGATGAATGAGGCCAATCAGACCTTGGAAATCAAAATGTCGGGATTAGGTAAGTGAAATGAATTTATACTATAAAGTCTTTTGATGCTCTTCTCTTTATCTGTTTTGCAAGATGAACGCCGGGGCTAGAGCACGATGACTTGAAGCAATGAAGCAAGTAATCCAAGATGATATTACAACCTTGAAAGGAGATAAAGTTATGTGTTTTGAGCTCCTCCACAGGATCTCAGTTGCACCCAAAACATGAAGGAAGATGTTGGAAGAAATGGCTAAGCGTTGAAACTCCTCCACATGGATCTGAATGTACCCAACTCAGGTGAAGAAATGCTCGAGTCCAAGACCGGAAAATCCTTCAAGATCGGGATGAAAGAAAAGATGAAGACCCAAGCATTAAAGATCATCCTCGAGCACTAAAATGCCCTCAAGACTAAGGAAGAGGCTGAGGCAGTGTTGGCCAAATTCATCCAGTTTGCAGTCAAGAAGAGGAACAAGAACAATGCGAACACGTTTCCAAACAAGAATCTTCTAGAAGATGGTGGACATTAATTGCTCATTTATTACTTCACTCTTCTTGGTGGCAGTTTTTAGGATTAGGGTTTATGTGGCTCAATCTGAGCCCTTCATTGTAATTGAATCTAAGTCGTCCATTGGACTGGGCCAACAATAAAAGGGGCATCCCCCCTCATTTGTACCTCATTAGAGATTAAATTAGATTAAGATCAGAGAATAGAGTAGAGAGACTGATAGTATAGTTGTGATAGCTTAGCATTAGTTTGTTAGCATAGTTTGAATAAGAAGGAATTTTTTTCTTTGAAAACTTTGTAAGAAATTGTTGTGAACACTCTCTCAATAAAAAGAGTTTTCATTGATGATGATCTCATCTTTTGTTGTGAGTAGCTAGCGAGATTTCTTCGTCCTACTTCAAGTAGGACTTAAAGTAGAGCAATTTTCATTTTCATACACGTACTTAGTTGTGGATTGTGGTATTTGATCAAAGCAGCTTTGTTTAATCCATACTACTAGCGAATTGGCTGATGGTAATTTTGCCTTGTGTGGTCGACTGGAATACTTTTTAAACTTAACTTCGGTCATGATTCACGTTTTGGCATGCATCGTCGTGATGGTGTCCTTATGCTGAATTGTGATTTGAACATTCCTTGTTATCCCCTTGAAGATTGCACCGACTTTGTAGAGGCTGTCCAATGCGAGGCGAAGCAAAGTCTGGTTGAAGCCTGCTAAAGTTGATCCCACGTCCCGATTTTAGATAGAACATAAATTTTCTAATCCCTGCAACCATTCAATTCAATATATTTCTGGTTAGTATTAGGAAACTCGTACCTTATTGCCAAATCATCCGCAATGCACGAAAACCCCCTTTCATCATTAATCTGCTGTCAGTTGCTAACTTCTAAACAATTGTGTAAGTCCCCTCGTGAAAACAGCATATCACAACAAACCAACTGAGTGTATTCCACTACATTGAAGGAACCTTGGAGTTGAACGTACGATCTCTCTCGCAATCTTAGCATACGGAATACTTTGATCAAGAGAGAATGGAGTAGTCGATGGATGCTTTATTCTGTTGTTTGGTGTTGGTCACAAAAATCACATCAACACTCCTCATATACTTCCCAAAAGCCTTGGTTCACTGAGGGCAGAACAAAAAGGACATATAACTTTGCTTCCAAGTTCTTGACATCTAATAAAATAAAACCCTTCAAATTGGCACAACTTAATATTTTTGATTTAATATACATATATGGTGAGTTTATGATTTTATTTTGTCTTTATATATTGTTATATGCTTGTATTCATATGTGGACACTACGAGTGTAAATATGTTTATAGTAACATACTCATACATAGGTGTAAATGTGTATATACATATTTACATTCATATGTGCACAGGGCATTCAAATACATAATAGTATATAAAAATACCTGGGTATATGTAGTGCTTGCACAAATGTGTCATATGTACATATTGTAGGGTAGGGGGATTTGTCACCTCCAAGGCTCCAGGTCACATAAGAGCCTCAAGGAACGAACTGCCCTAAACTAGATCAGGTTGATCAATAGGTAAAGAAAGGAGAGATAGGCTGAAAAGGAAGGGCAAACAAGACTTTGTTTCCCTTCTGCTAATGACAGGTGTTTCCAGAACTGGGTGAGCCAGCCACAAAGGTTTTAGACCGCAAACCAAACAGCTCAAGGGTAGGGGGATTTGTCACCTCCAAGGCTCCAGGTCACAGAAGAGCCTCAAGGAACGAACTGCCCTAAACTAGATCAAGTTGATCAATAGATAAAGAAAGGAGAGATAGGCTGAAAAGGAAGGGCAAACAAGACTTTGTTTCCCTTCTGCTAATGATAGGTGTTTCCAAAACTGGGTGAGCCAACCACAAAGGTTTTAGACCGCAAACCAGACAGTTCACTGTCTAAGGATGACAGCGCAAGAACCAAACTCCAGCGCACCGCGCTAGTGTTTTGTACAGACAGAGAGTTTGATAAACAGTCAAAAACATTCAGGGGCTACTTTCGACCCGAATATTGATGTTTGCAGTTTAACAGGAAAATGTAGAAACAAAAAGTACAACAAGAAGAATACTGGAAAAAAATTATTCTAGTGACGAAAAATGATAAGGAAAGAGTAGGAAAAGATACCTTTCATGCACCGTCCAGTTCTCTAGCTGGCTTCGAGTGGGCGCACCTTCACCTACACACACAGAAACAAGAAAAGTGTTGGGTTGTATTTTGAGGTCTACCTTAGTCAAACTCTCGTTTTGGTGTTCCCACCTCCACGAAAAGCCAAATATGCAACGATATAGAGAAAAAGCGATAAAGGAGAGAATGGAAATGACACAATAAAGTAGAGAGCAATGGCAACCTGAATGCTACTCTACAAGACGATAGATGCAAAATGAAATGAAAAGACACAAAGTTACCTTCCCTACTATAAGAACTCTGTAATGTCCCCTTCTCAAATGTGATCGTTTCAGTTGACCATTGGCCTATACCGGAGACCCGTAGGCTACTCGGGTGGTGAAATTAGGGTTTCCTAATTTTGAGGAGGTTATTGCTTGAAGTTTGGAAATCGGATTGCGGATTCTTTCTGGGTTTTCAGAGAGCTTCGCTCGGATTGCGGATTCTTTCTGGGTTTTCAGAGAGCTTCGCGGTGGTATGGTCAGTTTGGCGTTTCAAGCAACTTCATGAATTTACTATTTTAGTAAATTCTATTTTTGGCAGTGGACAGGTTGGGTGCAATTCAATTGGTCTTCTTCAGATGGTTTAGTTGGCATTATTGTTTTTGGCCCTTGGGTGCATTTTTATGGAGAGAAGTATTTTCACATTATAATATTATATTTTAATATTATAACACCCCCTTGCCTAGCATTATAACTTTATGTTGTTCTTAAAAAGGGGACTTGATGGGTAAGCTCTTCATTGAAAAGATAAATTATATTTTGTGGCCAAATTATGGGTTAAGTAAAAAAGGACGCCTACTTGAGGAAAGGTTGTTTTTTAAAAAAAGGTGAAATATTTTACTTAGGGAAAAAGGACGCCACCTTTGGAGGGAAATGTGTTGAATTCAAAATTAGGGTTTGGGCGCCCTTCTTGAAGGTTCTAGAAGGCTCTTCTCATATCTATTTATTCTGGCCTCAGCTCTTCATTTGGGATCTTTTGTCTACCTTATTGTTATGCTGCTGGATTGACTTCAAGCACTCGCTTCAAGGAAAGCACACCTCCTAGCAATGGCTCATCTTCTTGCTTGAAAAATAGCAACTAGTTGAGAGTTAGTTTGTAATAGGTTTGTTTTTGCATTTTCAGTTGAGTATTTGCATGTTGGAGTTCTAGTATGCATTTTCTGTCTCTTTTCTAGAGTTGCTAAATATCACAGAGGAATGTAAGATTTGCTCATATCTTTGAAAATAAAAATATTGCAGTTTTGGGTATTAAACTAATCTGATTTCTTGCTAGGGGCGACCAAGTGTGCCAAGTTTCAGATTTTATGATTGTGACTTGAATTTTATGGAGCAAAATCGCCCCTCCTTGAGGGCCGTACTTTTCTATGGATGCATTGATTTCCGTGCAAAATAAATATGAGCCATTTGGGTTGGTTTCTCAATCACTTTGGGGGCGCCATCATCTTAGGAGTTGAATGCTTTTAGTTTCATGTGATTTGGGTGAGATTTGAGAGTTCTGTGAGCATTTTAGTGAGTTGCTATGTTGCTGGTCTATGCATTTTCTGTCAAAATCAGTCATATTAGACTTGAGAAAGTTTAGTTGAGTGAGAAGTTGATATTAAAAGGGTTTGAGAGTATTGGAGAGGTTTCTTAAATTGTCGCAGCATTGAAAGCTTCTAATCTTGTGATTCTGGCAGGTTCTCTAATACATTGTACGCTGAACAGTAGTACTGTCAGCACTTCTCAATTCTGCTCATTTGAATTTCTTGTATTTCCCACTGAATAAGTGGAAGAGGCTGGCTTGCCGCCTATTTACTTTCAGTTAGTAGCTTTAGGGACCTCTGACCAAATGCTCGCCATCACTCGGCGCCATTCTTGGTTAGGGTTACTTCAGTTTATCATGCATTGATCCTTTGACCAAATGCTCGCCATCACTCGGCGCCATTCTTGGTTAGAGTTACTTCAGCTTATCATGCATTGATCCTCTGACCATATGCTCGTCTGCCCAGACGCATTCTTGGTTAGAGTTCCCTTTCAGTTGCATCTGCATTAGACCCTCTAACCAATACTCACACCTTGCCCACATCGGGATCCTGGTGTACATTCTAGTTAGAGTTGCTTTCAGCATCGTTTTGGTTTAGAGCTAACCTTAACGGGTGCGTGTTGAATTGTAATTGCATTGCAAAAAACAAAAAAAATATTGGTCTGGTTCCTTACACACTCAAGGACAATAGAGGAAGGAGAAAGATAATACCACCACGCCGAGGAGATAGAGCTTTGTAAACCTGCAACAACAATGGTATTGAAGGAAGAAGATGTTGTAGAGACCAAGTAGAAAGCTAGTAGAAGCAAGATAGAGCAAGAATGATCAAGAAGTGAATAGAGAGTGTGAGAAATGAGTTAGAGAATGTCAGAGAGTGAAAAGATGAGTTTGAATTGATAAAATGGAGGCAAGGAGTCATTTTTCATCGATCAAGACCCAGTAGAGAACGTTACATTTGTGACTATCCAGGAAACGTAACGCTTCTATAGATTCCAGAGGCAAGAATCTGTTAGGACGGCAGCACAACGCGCAGACGTTTGTGCAACGCACGCACGTCCCCGACAAATATTCCTCCACCAACGCAAAAGGACAAGGACACTTGGGAAGAATAGAAAGACAACAGTGGTTTTATGCATCATCATACTTGTAATTCTAAAGCAAGGGTAAATAAATGGGAAATTTGCCTAGGGTGCAAATTTGCACCATTACACATATATTTGTACAAAATTGCATAAAGAGAATTAGTTCTTGTACAGGACAATGGGAATGATTTCTAAGCTCTCAAAAATGTATCTACACATTAAATGGTTTGTTTATTTGAGCTAGTTGAGTTGCAATCAGATTTAACTTGGATATGCACTTCCAGTTTTATCAATATTCTAAATCCTCTATTTATTTATTTTTCTAGGATTTAAATAGGGAAATGACAATTGTTCAAGTGCCATATTTGGACGCTATGGTAAGAATTCAAATCTCCTAGATCCTTCTTATATTTTGAATAAAGTGCCATCACCAAATGACAACTAAGGTTACAAGATGCAAACAATATGGGTTTGATGGAGGGCTTTAAAGTATGCAAATCAATATATTCACTAGTTTAATCTCTACTAGCAATGATAAGCTGCATTTTGAGAGAGAAAAGACAAAAAGAAATTTACATACCTAGAAGTTGTGCAGAAAACTAGGTCAAAAGACAGTAAAAGATGACTCCCAAAACAATCCTAATTCCCTCATCATACTCTGCAATGTAGACCATGATATAGGAAAGAAACAGAAGTAATGGGCATGACAACCAATAGCCACACACCAAGCAGAAAGGAGAACACAAGTGCCATGGGCCACGCAAAGACAACGTCTTATGACAACAAATTCATCATTGTTTCCCATTTTAATCGATCACATGGTCCCCAATAGTCCCAAACAGCAGGTAAGGAAAGCACAACCAAAATATCTAGTTTAATTTTTTTTAAAAGAAAACAAGTTGAAATCCATAGCCCAAACAAAGAGATATCCTTATGAATATTTAAAATCCCTTGTAAAGCTAATAAGACCATAGCCAAAATGAATGGTTTTATTGGAATTATGCACTACTAAAACATAGTTGGTTTTTGTTTTGTCTTTGGTAATATTAAATATTAAAACCTTCAAATCATACACACTTTGATTATATTCTTATATGTTGGTGTTGAAACTTAGGAGGTCTATGATAAAACCTTGATGCAATGTTTGGTTGGTGGTGAATCCGTGAATAATAGGTGTAATAATAGCTAGCTTGCATTCTCCCTCTCACCCTACTCAGTAGTAGAGGTTGGGAATCTTGGGGATCTTCTTCATAAGTCCCCAGCACAGTCAAATTCTAGTAGCTTCTGAAATTTGCAGGCTTCTTTGATTCTTCATTCAACTATCACTTATCACACCTATAGAGAAAGTGGAGGGGGACCATTTTACACTATTATGCTCTTGAGATTTTGTAATGTCCCCTTTTCCTAGGTAGTGATCAACTGTTGCAGAGGTTAGTCCATCACTTGGTCCCCGTGGACTAACAAGGTGGTTAGGGGGCCCTTTGCAAGTGTTTGCAGACTTGTTCAATCAACCTTTTGAGTTCTATTGGTTTTTCCCAGCTCAGTGTTTACCAGGGATTTCAATGTGTACCTTCAGGAGCCTGTTTTGGACACTTTGTCCATACCATAGAAGTAATAATCTGCAAAAAATCCTGATTAATCCTTTTTTTTTTTAAATCTTCAAGCTGGATGATTTTTCCCCCGATTTTTTCCCATTTCAAACTGCAAAATTGTCAAAAAAAAAGTGTTTAAAACCTACAAAAAAATGCAAATAAAATCACGATGATTTTCACGTGAAAAAAACTATGAGACCATAGCTTGTTGCTTACTATTATGCTTTGATAGATTTTTTCCAAGCATCCATAGCTTGTTCGAAAGCACTTGTTTTAGGCTTTTAGCCATAGCAACAAGGCAGTGAACTATTTGATAAAATGCTTTGGTAGACATGTATGAAAAATGTGGTATCATAGACAAGGCAGTGAACTTTTGAAAAAATGCCTCAAAGAAATGTGGTCTCATGGTGATGGAATACCATGACAAATGCCATGGTAAGCAAATTGCTATGGATTGTCATGGCATTCCATCACCATGAGACCATATTTCTTTGAGGCAATTTTTCAACCAGTTCACTACCTTGTCTATGCTATTGCATATTATTATGCTTTGATAGATTTTTTCCAAGCATCCATAGCTTGTTTGAAATCACTTGTTTTAAGCTTTTAGCCATAGCAGCAAGGCAGTGAATTGTTTGATAAAATGCTTTGGTAGACATGTATGGAAAATGTGGTAGCATAGACAAGGCAGTGAACTTTTGAAAAAATGCCTCAAAGAAATGTGGTCTCGTGGTGTGATGGAATCATAGTTTGCAGACTCGGACTCGCCGCGGACTCGGCAGCCCAAAATATGACTCGGACTTGGGGACTCGGCACGGACTCGGGAAAAGACTCGGCAAGGTCTCGGCAAAAAAAAAAAATCGTAGTTTTACAAAAAAACAAGAACAAATTAATGCATTTAGAGAACATAAGAGCCTAATTTGATTATCAAACACTCATAATTCAAAGATTACACGTCATATGATCATCAAACACTCAATAATTGAAATTTAATCATTCATAATTTCATAGTCATCAAATACTCATAGTTTCAAATTTCAATGTATAACATCATAAGTTTATAAATGTTTACATATAATCATGTCAAAAAGAAGAAAACATTAATAACCACATGTAGTCTACATCTTCCTCTTTCCCCTCCCAATGGTAGCCAACTTTGAAGGCCTAGAACTAGAAGGTGCCCGTGCTATAGTATCCAAATGAGGACTAGGAGATCGAGAAAGGGAAACATGATATTCAAATGTGTCTTCGTCGTCCTCCATGGCATCCAATCTTGCTGCTTCTTCTTCTTCTGCTGCTGCTCTCTCTAATTCAGCAAGATCCTCATCAGTAAGTAAGACATCAGCCTCATCATTTTGTTCATTAATAGTCCATTCACCATATGGATCAATGTCATCCAAGTCAATGGACTCGTGTGAAACACCCTCCACCTTTCTAGTTCGAAGGCGAAGGTTGTACCGAACAAAAACTAAATCATTTAAGCGCTGTTGAGTCAACCTGTTTCTCTTCTTTGTGTAAATGTTCTCAAATAGACTCCAATTGCGTTCACACCCAGAAGCACTACATGGCTGCGACAAGACACGTATGGCTAGCTTTTGAAGATTTGGTGTGCTAGCACCATAGTTTTCCCACCATAGATCTACAAAAACATGTTTAAAAAATAAAAGTATTAAGAAATAAGAATAAAGTAAAAAATCTATATGTAAGAATCAAGTTTCTAATTTCATTTTTTACCTGGTTGCTGTTTTCCTCTTCTTTCAATTGCTTGTTGGGAGGAAAAGAGTCTCCCCTCTGCACCCTTGTAAACCTTGAATAGATAAAAGAAAAAGTAAATCAAATATAGAAAATTCATAGATAGTCAAGGCTCAACATTGCAATTTCATAAATAAGATATAACAAATCTCACCTCCAACTCATCAAGCACCTTATCTCTCAGCTCACGATCAGGCACCATCCTATCAATGCATGTGACAAGACCATCCATGACCTCCTCATCCGCCTTAAATGTTTCCGAGAAGTAGAACTTCGGATTCAAGAAGTAGGCAAAGGCATGAATCGGCTGGTGGAGTTGGTGTGTCCATCTTCAATCAATGATACGCCATATGATTTCATATTTCCTTTTGTTGCCACCATAGTAACGTGATATGGCCTCTTTGGCCCTATCCATGGCCTCATAGATGAAACCCATTGGCATGCCATCTCCATCCACCATACGAAGAACCCTCACCAAAGGTTCTGTCACCTAAAAAAATGAAAACAAATGTTAAATTATAACAAAATTAACCCCTCAAAAAATAAAAACAGCAAATAGATTATCATGTATAATTTTTTTTTGTGTGATTGCTACTTACCCCCATCAACTCCTCTCCATTTTTGATGAATGTCTCATCAAAAACTATGGCAACAATCCTCTCCCCTTCAGGTTTCTTGTAAAATGAGGACTCCTTCCAAGCATCGGACACGAACATTTGCTTGAGATGACCAATGGCACCAAGAATGCTTTGCAATGTGAGGAAGTGGCTAGCGAATCGTGTCACTCCAGGTCGCACAAGGTCCTTGCCATTTGTGAATTTCCTCATCAAAGAAAGCACCCAAGTATGGTTGTAGATAAATTTTGTAACATTTTTTGCATCTTCAACCACTCTTTTGACCCATGAAATCTTCCCAATGTCCTCTAGCAATAGGTCCAAGCAATGTGCAGCACATGGAGACCATACAATTGTGGGATACCTCTCCATAAGTAGTCTACCTGCAACTACATAAGCAGCTGCGTTGTCCGTGATGATTTGGACAACATTATCAACTCCAACCTCTTGGACCACCTCATCTAATAGATTGCATAAAGTCTCAGCATTTTTGATTTCATGGGAGGCATCCATTGATTTTAGGAACACCAATCCACCATTAGAAGACACTAAAAAGTTAAGAAGAGTTCTATTTTGTCCATCTGTCCACCCATCAGATAAAATGCTGCAACCTTTTCTTCTCCAAAATTTCTTTTGCTCATCAACCACAAGCCGTGTATTCTTTACGGCTTCCTCTAGCAATGGCCCACTCAAATCTCTAGATGATGGGGTCTTAAACCCCTTTCCTGCAACTGTAAGGGCATTCACCAAACCTTCCCAATATGGGCTGTTTGCAACATTGAAAGGTAGATTATTGTAGTACCAAAAGTTTGCAGCAGCCATCCTAGCTTCATGATGCTTTTCCTTATTCCAACCGGTACCTTCAAGTGAAGGTTGTGCTCCTGGAACATTACGTGGAATAAAATAATTTGGTCCTGATGAAGGACCCTGGTCAGCACTAGCAGTAGAAAAGGAACCATCAGGACTCTCACCAAAAGATGAATGTGGAGCACGAAAGCTTGGACTTGCAACACCACGGGATTGGGATCCACTCATCGCAGTTGCTAGGGCATCCTTTGTTTTTTGTCTTTCATCTTTTTTTATCTCATAGTCAGCAAGAAGGGCCTTCATCTCTCTAATAATCTCAAGAGTAGCTTTCTTGCATCCCTCTACATTTTGCCCAGGTATTCTAGCAAGGTGGTATTTTAATCTGTTTATTCCTCCTGTCATCCATTTATCACATTCAGTACATGTCACTTCACCTTTTTTATCTCCTGGAATTCCATACTTCCATGCAGGGTCTCTTTTATTTCCCCTTGGATTTGAAGATGACATTGCTGGAAGTTCAACATGGAAAACAAAAAAAAAATCAGTTAGGGTTTGCTAAAAAATCAGCAAATAAATATGATTCAAAGTTTCAAACAATTGCAAAAAAAAAAGAATGCAAAACCAAGCTAGAAATTGTAGGAATTGGGCTATTAAAGAAAATAGAAAAAAAATTGGCAGCATTTCCCCTTATTTCTCTTGAATTTTTTGATTTTGAATGAAAGAAAATTAAAAAAAAGAAGTGTTAGATCACTTACCTGATTCTATTTTGATCCTTTTAGCTCGTTCTCTTGGCTTCAATCAGCTCCAAATCAATTTGCAGACCTGTATTGGCAACCTAGACTGTGAAAATGAAACAAAAAATTAAAAAAAATAAGGCGTTTTTATGTTTTATGCTGTCCCAGCCGCGCAGGAGAGTCCTGGCTCGGGACTCCCGAGCCAGGACTCTCCTGGACTCGACTCCCGAGTCCGTGGCGAGTCGACTCGGGAGGCCGAAGGACTCGCGAGTCCGCGGAGTCCTCAAGAATCTGCAATCTATGGATGGAATACCATGATGAATGCCATGACAAGCAAATTGCTATGGATTGTCATGGCATTCCATCACCATGAGACCGCATTTCTTTGAGGCATTTTTGCAACCAGTTCACTGCCTTGTCTATGCTATTGCTTACCATTATGCTTTGATACATTTTTTCCAAGCATCCATAGCTTGTTCAAAAGCACCTCTTTTAGGCTTTTAGCCATAGCAGCAAGACAGTGAATTGTTTGAAAAAATGCCAAAGAAATGTGGTCTCATGGTGATGGAACTCCATAACAATCCATAGCAATTTGCTTGTCATGGCATTCCATCACCATGAGACCACATTTCTTTTAGGCATTTTTTCAAACAATTCATTGCCTTGTTTATGCTACCACATTTTTCATACATGTCTACCAAACCATTTTATCAAACAATTCATTGCCTTGCTGCTATGGCTAAAAGCCTAAAACAAGAAATAGCATATTGGGTTTATAGGAAACTTGAGAGAAAATTGATTACCACCGCGCCCCCCAGCCTCCCCTCATTGTCCCCACCCAGATCTCTCAAATATAGAAATTAAAGATCTATCCTAGCACCAAATGCTCTAATAGCATGTTGGAATCTACAAAACAAATGATAACCCAAGATCTAGTGCAAAAAATAGAAACTATTAAACTATAAATATAGATGACTAAAGAAATCAAATATAGCACTAGAGTTAGTCTCCAAGAGAGTAATACAAATGCTCAAGAAGCGATATAGCATTAAGAGTGCATAACAATATGAAATTACAAGATGCAAATACAAGTTGAGTGAGTGAATATATATAATTAAGTGAGAGGGGGGAGGTGGCTAATACAACCAATGGGGAGAATACATCAAAAGTGTCCAAGAATAGTGATGCAAGGGCATCTTTTGATGCATTTTGTGTCATGTTGCAAAGTTTTGATTTTTGAGTTGGTTTGATTTGTTTTGAGAAAATAAGGTCATTTGAGACCATTTTGCGACATTTATGACCATTTTGAGTGTTTAGGAGCAAAGTTGTAAAAAGTTGCAAAAGTTGTCATTGTTGTCAACCAAAAATTACTTGCAACTTCGCAAAGTTGGTTAGTGGGAGTTAGTGGTTAGTTTGGATGGTTGTGAGAGGTTGTCATTTGATGTAAAAGATGTAATCTCACGCCAAAAAAGGGAGGATGATGATTGAATGAAAAAACACTAAGTTTTTGCACATTACTCTTGAGTTTTTGTGTGTGAAACAGATAGTAAACTGCATTGTACAAACCTGTACGGATTGGTACAATCCTAAAATCGATTGGAAAAGTTGGAGGACAGTCTTATCTTTCAAATATTTTTTATTTGGTAGAATTTCATTGTTTTTTGTGAAAGATATTGCATTTTTAGTGTTGACAGGTTAAAACCCTAGCTAGAATTTTCAAAAAGTTAAATAAAATCATGGGCAGAGTTTCCACCATTGAAAAATAATAAAACTTATTGGAAAGCTCTGTCCCATGACTGCCCACGCTTTGGCAAAAGGAGAGTTCATAGTTTTCAATTTTGATGGAGTTATAATGACAGTGTGCTCACATTTGCTTGAAAACAGTCAAAAAACCCTAGGTTGCTTGGTGATTTAACAAATCTTTGCATAGTTTAATCATGGTTGAGTGTATAATTAGTGAGACGTGTCATGTAAGGGCTGAAGAGTCCAAGAACTCATATATTACATCCCCTCTATCTTGAACATGATTATGGCAATGAAATTATGGTTGTTATGTTAGTTGTGATTAACTGTTTTTCATGAGAATGTGAAATTGGGGAAAGAATAATTAATTTATATGTTGTAACTGCAAATGTGAATGATTTTCTTATATATGTGAAAATAAATGTGTTGATGAGTATATATATATATGTCGAGAATGATCTAACCCTATTCTTTTGTCAAGTGGTTGTAGGATCATCAACACCCGAGGGAAAGGGAAATATCATCAGGGAGAGGCCGTAGTTAAAAAAGGATCAAATTATCATCAAGCCATGAGTCAGTGTAAGATGGTTGTATTTAAGTCGTAACCTTGGTCATATCTCTTTTAATAAAATAAATGTAAAGCAAGTCAACTTAAATTATTTACCAATAATCTCCTTTTGAAGTCATGAAAATCAACTCTTGGAATGCACCTTAGGAATTTGTAAATGAATATAAAATGTTAAATTTATAATAATATATATAACCTTAAGTCCATCGATTTAAATATAAAAATTGATTGAATAATAGTTTGGAGCCGTCGATAGAATTGGAAGGTGGAAGCTCCCCGCCAACCTTTCATTGAGCCTCTTGGGTGAAACGGCCAAGAGGTAGTCATGCAGTCGCTATTAGAGCCAATAAAGACAAAAACAAGTTAGTCTAGTGAGTTGTGACAAGCAAAGATGCCTCCAAGAGTGAATGTTGTTAAAAAGCAGTAGAAAAGTTAGCCAAAGAGATGAGACACAATCTTGCCCAAGAGAATAGAGAAATGAGAATAAGTGTTGATGCAAGGCTTTGAGCAATTGAGACTAATCAGAGAAGAGGAGCGGTCACAAGAGATTTGAGTGATCAAGAAGAGGAGATGAATGAAAACAATCCACCACAAGAACCCCATGAAGAGAGAGATGTTGATGAGATAAGGATGGAGAGATTGCTAAGAGCAGTCAAAGGTGAAGGTTCCAAGGTGAAGATGGAACTCCCAGTGCATTCAGGTAGCTTGAACAGTGAGGAACTTCTTGATTGGGTAGGAGAGTTAGATAAATACTTTGAATTTGAAGAGGTACCTGAGGAGCAACAGGTGAAGTTGGCTAGAACAAAGTTGAAAGGCCATGCATCCCTTTGGTGGGATCATGTGCAAGAAGAAAGAAGGAAGAAAGGAAAAACAAAGATCACCTCTTGCGACAAGATGGTTCCAAAGTTGAAAGGTAATTTTTTACCTAGTGACTATGCCACTCAACTGTATAGAAAACTACAAAACTTGAAACAAAAAGATATGGATGTAAAGGCATATACATAAGAGTTTCACAAACTCAGTATCAGATCAGGCCATATGGAGGAGGATGTTGATAATGTCGCAAGATACCTTAATGGGCTAAAATATAGCCTACAAGATGAATTGAGTCTTACAAGCCCTAGGACAGTGGAAGAATGCTATCAACTAGCCATGAAGGTTGAAGAGAAGTTGAAAAGAAGAAAAAAGAAACAAAACAGAGGTAGAGGAAGGACTTTCAAAGGAAGAGGATCATTTGCTGGTAGAGGAGAGTCCCAAAGCTCTCAAGGAGAGACAAGCAATTCTCAAGACCAAACTTCAGATTCAACAGGTAGTTTTAGAGGAAGAAGATCCAATTTTAGGGACAGACTTGGACATAGAGGGGGATCAAGTGGCTTCACTGGAAAAAATGCTACAAATGTAACAAATTTGTAGGTCACCAAGCTTGGGAGTGCCCTAAAGAACAATCCACTACTTCTTTTAGGAGTGAAAGGAGGAATCAAGTTGTTCAAGGTGGAGATGCTAAAAGTGTAAATTCTTTGCCACAAATTGAAGAACCAAAAGTTGGAGAGTCTTTGTTGATGAGAAGAACCTTGACAAAAGGTTCCCATGGAGAAGGAGCCACATCAAAGGAAATCACTCTTTAGGACCACTTGCAAATGCCAAGGTAAGTGTTGTCAAATTGTCACAGATTTTGGTAGCACTGAAAACTTAGTTTATGTGGAAATGGTAGAAAAGTTGAAGTTGAAAAGGTTATCCCATGCCACACCATATAAGGTCTCATGGTTGAATAAAGGGCAACAAGTGTTGGTTAATGAACAATGTTGGGTAGAGTTTCAAATAGGAAGGTATAAGGAAAAAGTGTTGTGTGACATCATCCCTATGGATGTTTGCCATATGTTACTTAGTAGGACATGGCAATATGATAGGAAAACAGTCCATGATGGTAGAAAGAATATAGAGAAGGATGGAATCTCTTATACTCTAAAACCTTTGAAAGAGGAAGACCAAGACCAAAAAGTGGCATCAAGCGTGATGTTGGTAGGTGAGAAAGAGTTCATAAAAACCATGGAAGAGGAAGAAATGGGTTTTGCAATCATAACCAGACCTAGGACTGTTATGACAACAGATGGATGAGTTGCCTTTGGAGATCCAAGATTTGCTAAAGAAGTATGCTGATATAGTGGTAGAGGAAATCCCAACACTTTGCCTCCAATAAGGGATATAAGCCATCACATTGACTTCATACTTGGGGCTAGTTTGCCTAATAAAGCAGCCTACAAAATGACACCACAGCAAAATGAAGAAATCAGAAAACAAGTGCAGGAGTTGTTTGACAAAGGGTTGATTAGAAAAAGCCTTAGTCCTTGTGTGGTTCCCACTGTCCTAGCACCTAAGAAGGGAGGTGAATGGAGGATGTGTACTGATTCTAGGGCTATAAACAAGATCACAATCAGATATAGGTTCCCAATTCCAAGGATAGAAGATTTAATGGATTGCCTAAGTGGAGCAAGTTATTTTTCCAAGATAGATGTTAAGAGTGGGTATCACCAAATCAGGATCAAACAAGGGGATGAGTGGAAGACAGCATTCAAAACAAATAAAGGGCTCTATGAGTGGCTTGTAATGCCTTTTGGCCTCTCCAATGCACCTAGCACCTTCATGAGGCTCCTGAATGAAGTTCTCAAGCCATTTATTCGTATGTTTGTAGTTGTTTATCTTGATGACATCTTAGTTTTCAGTCCTAGCAAAGAAGAGCACTTACATCATTTGGATTTGGTATTAAGAAGGTTAAATGAGGAGAAACTAATGATTAATCTAAAAAAGTGTGAGTTTATGAATACCGAATTGCTATACCTTGGGTTTGTGGTCACAAAGAGAACATTGAAAATGGATCCAAGCAAAGTTGAAGCAATCTTGAATTGGCCTCCACCTAAATCAGTTGCAGAGGTAAGAAGTTTTCATGGATTAGCTAGCTTTTATAGGAAATTCATTAAGAGTTTCAGTCATGTATGTGCACCCATAATAGACAGTATAAAGGAAGATAGGAAAAGGAAGTTTGTTTGGACTGAGGAGGCTGAAAAGAGCTTTCAATATTTGAAGAAAAGAGTAGAGGAGCAGCCTATATTGGCTTTACCAAATTTTAATAAGCTCTTTTCAATTGAATGTGATGCTAGTGGCTATGCTATAGGGGCAGTGTTGAGTCAAGATAACAGACCTATTGCTTTCTTTAGTGAAAAACTGAATGATGCTCAAAAGAAATACTCCTCTTATGATATAGAAATGTATGCTATGGTACAATCTTTAAAAAAATGGAGACATTACCTTCTTCCAAAGGAGTTTGTAGTATATACTGATAACCATGCTCTTCAATTCTTAAATAATCAAGAGAAACTCAGTCATAGGCATGTCAAGTGGGTGGAATACTTGCAAGGTTTCACTTTCACTATCAAGCACAAGAAGGGACAGTCCAATAAAGTAGCCGATGCTTTAAGTAGGAGAGCACTAACGGTGCAAGAGATTCAATTGCAGAGTATGGGAGTTGAAGCACTCAAAGGTACGTATGCTGATTATGCAGATTTCAAGGAGATTTATGAGTATTGTATGCAGCCTCATAGCAGCACCAATGACAAATGGCTTGACTTTCTTACTCAAGATGGTTTGTTGTTCAAAGGTGCACAACTTTGTGTACCTAAGTGCTCAATGTGAGAAAACCTTATTAAGGAAAAGCACTGTGAGAGTTTAGCAAGTCATTTTGGCCTTGATAAGACTTCGGAACAGTTAAGGACACATTATTTTTGGCCTAAGATGCAATCTGATATAAGAAGGTTTGTGGAGAGATGCACTATTTGTCAAAGAGCAAAGGGAAGCAGCATAAATGCAGGGTTGTATCAGCCTCTGCCTATTCCAAATAGGCCTTAGGAGTCTATTAGCATGGATTTTGTCATGGGATTACCAAGAACACCAAGGGGTTTTGATTCGGTCTATGTCGTGGTTGACCAGTGTTAGTGTTTGTAGCTTAGGGAGATATTTTCTCCTAAGTAAAAATTAAGATAATTAATCTCCAAGGCAGGTCGGCCTTGTGTCACAAATTATATTTTATATTTTTCTATTTTCTCTAGAGGTCGACCTAGAGAAGAGGTCGCCCCAATTTGTATATATACAAGCTGAAGACATTCATTTGAGAACCAATTCACACTCTCTTCAATTCACATTTCTACAGAGCAGAAGTTCGCCCTTCAGCAGCATATCGGATTCAAGAAGAAATATATACATTTGTGTACTTGCATCAAGGAGAGATGCTACTATTTATTCTATGAGACTCAGCCCTATATGAGGCCTGAGTTGTAAGCAGATTTCTGCTCTTATTCATCTGAGATATATATATATATATGAGAGATCATATCTTGCTAGGTTTTCCTCCCTTGAGTAGAAGGGTTTTCCCAAGGTATCTTGTTGTGTTCATTGTCTTATGTGTTGAGTTTTCTACTTATTGCATTTCTGATCTAAACACTAACATGGTATCAGAGCAGGTCTAAGAAAAGATTTGATCAAAATTGTTAAGCAGTCTGAAGGAGATATGGTCTGGGCAAAGCTATGGATGGTTTCTCGAATCAAACCTAGTGCCTTCTGAGCAAAATTATGTGGAGGAATCGAAGCAGTCAATGCAACGGGGTTTTACCGAGGCTGTGGATGAGATAAGCAAGCGAGCAGCAATGGGAATTGAATGTGGTGTCAGGAGCAACTTGTTCTCGGTTGCAAAATAACCGTCTATCAAAATACCAAGAAGCCGTTTACTTTATCAATCAATTGATTTGTCTTTTTAAAAGAGTCGATTGGATTTGAGAAATCTGATAGCAACACATTGCCTTGTTACCGTTTTTAACAAAGACAAGGGAGTCCTCGACAGAGAGCTGAAGATATTATTTAAGGAGGACCTAAGAAAAATAAAGGTTGCTATCTCTCATATTGGAGTACCGTGAAAATATGGTTTAAGCTTCATTTTGAGCCACGATTTTGTTGAAACAGGCACCAGCGACCACTTAGAAGTCGTATCATTAATAGAGGACGGAGAAATTAAGGCATCCGATGTGCTTTGAATGAAAATCAAAGCTATAGAATTAACGAATTCCCATATTGAAGGAGCTGACGGGAATATTTGGACATGAAATGTCACAGTAAGAAGTCTTTAACGCATTGCTTCAAGTTTTCGGCATTGCTTCAAGGTCGAGAATTGAAGACTAGAAAATTCTTCTTGGGACTGCCGTTATAATGATCTTAATATTCTTGGTAATTCCTATTGGGCCATTTCCTTATAGCAAAGAAGGATATCGTGGCACTTTGAGAAACCAATAAATAATTGCATTGTTAGTGCAAGAATTGAAGGTTGTCGCTTAAACATAAGGAGTCAAGCAAATTTTAGAGAACCGTCGATATTCACTTCAGAAAGAAATTGTGAATTTCTTAGGAGGCGTGATGATATCGTTTCCATTTGAGCCGCCAGCATAAAGTGGAGGAGACGTGTGTAATTCAGTTGCTCAGGTTTATCCTACCACCTATTGTAATATGTGTTGTTTCTTTCCATCATTGCATCAGCTGCTCATATTCTTGGAAATTTATGAATTAATGTTTCTTGGAGTCGGGAGAGGTGAGTAATGTATACATCGCATATCACGAACAAGTCTTTGAATTTATCTGAGTCGTGACAAGGGATCATTAAAGAAGTGATGTGGCTTACTCCAACCACCAGCTTGGTTTATATTACTAAACGAATTAGATTCAATGCCTTATGAAGTCATGGACTCTTATGAAGGCGTGGGAATAAAACTAAAAGTCATTGCAGTTTTTGAGAGGAAGTTTAAATTAGTCTCTTAATTGTATTGTGGTGGATAGAAGGGATAAGGAATAGTCGACACAATCTCTACCAATATTACTAGATATTTAATTCTAGGCTGCCGCACCAATAAGGACAGAGCCGTGCCATCTGTGGAGTGGATAAAAGTCATCTGTATCTACTGTACAACAGTAAAGAACAAATTTGGGCTTTGCAATCGAGGTGGCAAAGATAAGACATAGCTACAGGTCTAGCTCAATGGTGTACCAACATAAAGAGATAAGTATTTTTTTTAATTCATGCAATTGGGAATAGTGAATCTATATGCTTCTAGCATTGGTATTTCTCTTCGGGATAATTTAATTCTTTGAACTATTATTAATCTCTCTAAAATGCTTCCAGGACGAATCAAGGAGCAAAAGGATGATGAGAGATTGCATAAGGAATTCAAGGGAGGAGGAGCTTGATGCATCCTGTGAGGAAGTCACGCAGGCTAAAGAAATGAACACATGTGGAGACATAGCTTGCAGCCTTGGGGCTGAGTTGGTGGCACATAAGTCTTATGATTCTTCACTGAAAACATCTCTCGGGGGCACAAGGTTGGGTCAGCCTCAGATGGAGAATTTGCATCAGCAAAGAAGATTGAGAAAGATGAAGACACTAAACCTATTCAAATTGTCATTGCGATCAGCTACTTCAAAGAGGAGGAAATGACATTCAGAGTGAGTCTGACAAACCAACAAAGGTAATCTTGGACAAGGAGGTCAAAATGTTGATGTGAGTACTTGGAGTTTCAGAGGGAGTCACATCATCATGAAGATTTGTTGTAGTGTATATTTCTTTGAGACGGAGAAATATGAGGTGAAAGCCCTTGTAATGTATATTTCTTTGAGACAGAGAAATATGAGGTGAAAGCCCTTGTAGTGTATATTTCTCTGAGATGGAGAAATATGAGGTGTGAGCCCTTATTCATCTCTGAGATGAAACATCATGTTGAGAGACTCCATGACGACATCACGTTGAGAGACTTCGTGATGGACCCTTGTACTTGTGTTCCTTTCCACACATGGGAGTAGCCATGGTGGACGTCATGTTGAGAGACTCCATGACGACATCACGTTGAGAGACTCCGTGGACACTTGTACATGTCTTTCCATGGGAGTATATGATGGACGTCATGTTGAGAGACTCCATGACGACATCACGTTGAGAGACTCCCTGATGAACTACTTTCCACAAATGGGTGTAGCCATTGTGGACGTCATGTTGAGAGACTCCATGATGAGGATATCTGGAAAATACCTCCCTAGCTAAGAGGGAGTGTTAGTGTTTGTAGCATAGGGAGATATTTTCTCCTAAGTAAAAATTAAGATAATTAATCTCCAAGGCAAGTCAGCCTTGTGTCACAAATTATATTTTATATTTTTCTATTTTCTCTAGAGGCCGACTTAGAGAAGAGGTCGCTCCAATTTGTATATATACAAGGTGAAGACATTCATTTGAGAATCAATTCACATTTCTACAGAGCAGAAGTTCACCCTTCAGCAGCAGATCGGATTCAAGAAGAAATATATACATTTGCGTCCTTGCATCAAGGAGAGATGCTACTATTTATTGTATGAGATTAGGCCCTGAATGAGGCCTGAGTTGTAAGCAGATTTCTGCTCTTATTCATCTGATATATATATATGAGAGATCATTTCTTGTTGGGTTTTTCTCCCTCGAGTAGGAGGGTTTTCCCAGGGTATCTTGTTGTGTTCATTGTCTTATGTGTTGAGTTTTCTGATCTAAACACTAACAACCAGTTCTCAAAAATGGCTCACTTCGTTCCTTATAAGAGCACCAATGATGCATCTTATATTGCGGGTTTGTTCTTCAAAGAAGTTGTTAGGCTTCATGGTCTTCCTTTAAGTATAGTTTTAGATAGAGAGTAAATTCATTGAGCATTTTTTGAGGACTTTGTGGAGAAAACTTGGCACCAACCTCAGTTTCACTTCTACCTACCATCCTCAAACCGATGGATAGACTGAGGTGGTTAATAGAAGCTTACGAAACCTCTTGAAATGCCTCTCCAAGGATCATTCTACTCAGTTGGATCTTGTCTTACCTCACGTAGAGTTTGCCTACAATGATTCAATGAATAGGAGTATTGGGAAGAGTCCTTTTCAAGTAGTTTATGGTTTATGGCCTAGAGGGGTATTTGAGTTGAGAGATATCAATGGAATGGAGAGACAAAGTGCTGAAGGGGAGCAATTTGCTATTGCAATGCAGGAAATCCATCAACATGTCAAGGAGCAGCTCCAACAAAGCGTTGACAAGTACAAGCAAAGGGCAGATGTAAAGAGAAGGGAAGTTGATTTCAAAGTTGGGGATTTGGTTTTAGCCCATCTCAGAAAAAAGAGATTTCCCAAGGGTCAATACTCCAAGTTGCAAATGAAAAAGATAGGGCCTTGTAGGATTGTGCATAAGTTTGTAAACAATGCATATGAAATTGAGTTACCCAAGGGAGTTGGCATCTCCCCTATCTTCAATGTTTCTAATTTGTACCCTTACAAAGGGGATATCATTGCAGGTGATGGAGCAGGTTCACAAACACTCTCAGATGTTGAATAGGTCACAAACCTTCCACCTAGCAGACCTATGGAGTTGGAATGCATCATTGACACCAAAGAACTCAAGAAAAGGGGTAAGCAGTACCTCCAATATTTGGTCAAGTGGAAACGTCTCCCCATTGAAGATGCTACTTGGATGACTAAAGTAGATATTCTCAAGCATGGTTGCATTCTTGCAGACCTTCACTCAAGTGGAACTTGAGTTCTTTCTCTCCCCTAGGGAGTATGATGTAGGGGCATTTTTTCATGAATTTTGTGTCATGTTGCAATGTTATGATTTTTGAGTTGGTTTGATTTGTTTTGAGCAAATAAGGTCATTTGAGACCATTTTGGGTCATTTAGGACTATTTTGAGTGTTTGGGAGCAAAGTTGTAAAAAGTTGCAAAAGTTGTCATTGTTATCAACCAAAAATTGCTTGCAACTTTGCAAAGTTGGTTAGCGGGAGTTAGTTGTCAGTTTGGATGGTTGTAGGAGGTTGTCATTTGATGTAAAAGATGTAATCTCACACCAAAAAAGGGAGAAGGATGATTGAATGAAAAAACACTAAGTTATTGCACGTTACTCTTGAGTTTTTGTGAGTGAAACAGATTGTAAATTGCATTGTCTAGACATGTACATATTGGTACGGTCCTTAAATGAATTGGAGAAGTTGGAGGACAATCTTATCTTTCGAATGTTTTTGATTTGGTAGAATTTCATTGTGTTTTGTGAAAGATATTGCATTTTTAGTGTTGATAGGTTAAAACCCTGGCCAAGGTTTCCAGAAAGTTAAATAAAATCATGGGAAAAGTTTCCACCGTTGAAAAATAATGAAACTTGGTGAAAAGCTTTGTCTCATGGCTGCCCACGCTTTGGCAAAAGGAGAGTTCATAGTTTTCAATTTTGATGGAGTTATTAATGACAGTGTGCTCACATTTGCTTGAAAACAGTCAAAAAACCATAATTGCTTGGTGATTTAACAAATCTTTGCATAGTTTGATCATGGTTGAGTGTAGAGTCAATGAGACATGTTATGTAAGGGCTAAAGAGTCCAAGAATTCTCCTTGTTGAATGCTTATTAAGCCATATTAGCAATGCTTCCAAATTGAACTAGGATGCCTTAATCATTGTGTGTGTTGAATCATTGTGTCAATTGTGTCAAGTGGATCTAGTCCTTCCTCTACATCATTATCAGAGGAAAGACTTCTCCTAAACACACTTGACTAATATGAAACCTTTCACACAATGGTTCATTTCAAACAATGACCAAATGCATCCTAGTGCACCTTGGAAACATTGAAACTACAACTTAATGGCATTCAACAATGAAAGCATGTAACATGAGGTTCTTGGATTGTTCAAGCCCAACACAGCACATCTCACGGGTTTTCCATCCAACCATGATCAAACAGTGCATTGCTTTTATCAAACCCTCAAGCAACTAGGGTGTTTTGGCTGTTTTCAAGCAAATGTGAACACACAGAATTCAAAAACTCCCTCATGCGTGCAAACCAAGAACCTTCCTCTTGCAGAAGTGTGGGCAGACATGGGACAGAGCTTTCCACTAAGTTTCATTATTTTTCAACAGTGGAAACTTTGCCCATGATTTTATTTAGCTTTCTAGAAACCCTAGCTAGGGTTTTAACCTGTCAACACTAATAATGCAATATCTTTCACAAAACATAATGAAATTCTACCAAATCAAAAGCATTTGAAAGGTTAAAACATTATTCAACTTCTGCAATCACTTTCAAACCCGTGCTAATCGGTACAAATCCGTACAAAGAAGATTACAGTCTATTTACACCATAAAACATAAGCAAAAACGTGGAAAAATGAGGTTCTCTTCATTCAAACTCTCCTCCAACCTTGGTTCTCATGTGTACATCTCTATTTTATTCAATTGCAATCATCCACAACTGCCCAACTGCCTCCTAACTCCCAAAAACCAAAATTGCAAAGTTGCATTAACAACATTGACAATTTTTGTGCAACTTTTGACAACTTTTACAACTACCCATCAAATTGATCCCACATGACTCCAAACGGCCCAAAATGGTCAAAAATGACCTTATTTGCTCAAAACAAATCAAAATTCAAAGTTTTGCAACAAGACACAAAAATGCATCAAAAGATGCCACTGCATCATACTCCCTAGGGGAGAGAAAGAACTCAAGTTCCACTTGAGTGAAGGTCTGCAATAGTGCAACCATGCTTGAGAGTGTCTACTTCAGTCATCCAAGTAGCATCTTCAATGGGGAGACCTTTCCACTTGACCAAATATTGGAGATACTGCTTAACCCTTTGCCTTCTTGAGTTCCTTGGTGTCAATGATGCATTCCACCTCCATAGGTTTGCTACATGGAAGGTCTATGATCCATTCAGCATCTGAGAGTGATTGTGAACCTGCTCCTTCATCTGCAATGATATCACCTTTGCAAGGGTACAAATCAAAAACATTGAAGATAGGGGAGATGCCAACTCCCTTGGGTAACTCAATTTCATATGCATTGTTTGCAAACTTATGCACAATCCTGCAAGGCCCTAATCTTTTTCATCTACAACTTGGAGTATTGACCCTTGGGAAATCTCTTTTTCCTAAGATGGGCTAAAACCAAATCCCCAACTTTGAAATCAACTTCCCTTCTCTTTACATCTGCCCTTTGTTTGTACTTGTCAACACTATGTTGGAGCTACTCCTTGACTTGTTGATGGATTTCCTGCATTGCAATAACAAATTGCTCCCCTTCAACATTTTGTCTCTCCATTCCACCGATATCTATCAACTCAAATACCCCTCTAGGCTGCAAACCATTAACTACTTGAAAACGACTCTTCCCAATACTCCTATTCATTAAATCATTGTAGGCAAACTCAACCTGAAGTAAGACAAGATCCCACTGAGTAGAATGATCCTTGGAGAGGCATCTCAAGAGGTTACCTAAGCTTCTATTAACCACCTCAATCTGTCCATCAGTTTGAGGATGGTAGGCAGAACTAAAACTGAAATTGGTGCCAAGTTTTCTCCATAAAGTCCTCCAAAAATGCCCAATGAATTTACTATCTCTATCTAAAACTATACTTGAAGGCAAACCATGAATTCTGACAACTTCTTTCAAGAACAAACCTGCAATATATGAGGCATCATTGGTGCTCTTACAAGGGATGAAATGAGCCATTTTTGAGAACCGGTCAACTACAATATAGACTGAATCAAAACCCCTTGGTGTTCTTGGTAACCCCATGACAAAATCCATGCTAATAGACTCCCAAGGCCTATTTGGAATAGGAAGAGGCTAATACAACACTGCATTTGTGCTACTTCCGCTACTTCCCTTTGCTCTTTGACAAATAGTGCATCTCTCCACAAACCTCCTTACATCAAATTGCATTTTAGGCCAAAAATAGTGACTTCTTAGCTGCTCCAATGTCTTGTCAAGCACAGAGTGACCTGCTAAACTACCATAGTGTTTTTCCTTAATAAGGTTCTCTCTCATTGAGCGCTTAGGCACACAAAGTTGTGCACCTTTGAACAATAAACCACCTTGAATTAGAAAATCAAGCCACTTATCATTGGCGCTGCTATGAGGCTGCTTACAATACTCATATATCTCCTTGAAATCTGCATCATCAGCATACATGCCTTTTAGTGCTTCAACTCCCACACTCTGCAATTGAATCTCTTGCACCATTAGTGCCCTCCTACTTAAAGCATCAGCCACTTTATTGGATTGTCCCTTCTTGTGCTTGATAGTGAAAGTGAAACCTTGCAAGTATTCCACCCACTTGACATACCTATGACTGAGTTTCTCTTGATTATTTAAGAATTGAAGAGCATGGTTATCAGTATATACTACAAACTCCTTTGGAAGAAGGTAATGTCTCCATTTTTTTAAAGATTGTACCATAGCATACATTTCTAGATTATACGAGGAGTATTTCTTTTTAGCATCATTCATTTTTTCACTAAAGAAAGCAATAGGTCCGTTATCTTGACTCAACATTGCCCCTATAGCATAGCCACTAGTATCGCATTCGATTGAAAAGAACTTATTAAAATTTGGTAAAGCCAATATAGGCTACTTTGCTACTCTTTTCTTCAAATACAGAAAGCTCTTTTCAACCTCCTCAATCCAAACAAACTTCCTTTTTCTATCTCCCTTTATAATGTCTATTATGGGTGCACATACATGACTGAAACTCTTAATGAATTTCCTATAAAAGCTTGCTAATCCATGAAAGCTTCTTACCTCAGCAACTAATTTAGGTGGAGGCCAATTCAAGATTGCTTCAACTTTGCTAGGATCCATTTTCAATGTTCCCTTTGTGATCACAAACCCAAGATATAGCAGCTCTGTCTTCATGAACTCACACTTTTTTAGATTAATCATTAGTTTCTCCTCATTTAATCTTCTTAATACCAAATCCAAATGATGTAAGTGCTCTTCTTTGCTAGAACTGAAAACTAAAATGTCATCAAGATAAACCACTACAAACTTACCAATAAATGGTTTGAGAACTTCATTCATGAGCCTCATGAAGGTGTTGGGTGCATTGGAGAGACCAAAAGGAATTACAAGCCATTCATAGAGCCCTTCATTTGTTTTAAATGTTGTCTTCCACTCATACCCTTGTTTGATCCTGATTTGGTGATACCCACTTTTAAGGTCTATCTTGGAAAAAGAACTTGCTCCACTTAGGCAATCCATCAAATCTTCTATCCTTGGAATTGGGAACCTATATCTGATTGTGATCTTGTTTACTGCCCTAGAATCAGTACACATCCTCCATTCACCCCCCTTCTTATGTGCTAGGATAGATGGAACTGCACAAGGACTAAGGCTTTCTCTAATCAACCCTTTGTCAAGCAACTCCTGCACTTGTTTTTTGATTTCTTCATTCTGCTGTGGTGTCATTTTGTAGGTTGCTTTATTAGGAAAACTAGCCCCTGGTATGAAGTCAATGTGATGGCTTATATCCCTTATTGGAGGCAAAGTGTTTGGGATTTCCTCTACCACTATATCAGCATGCTTTTTGAGCAAATCTTGGATCTCCAAAGGCAACTCATCCATCTTAACTACTGTCATAACATTCCTAGGTCTGGTTATGATTAGAGAGCCCATTTCTTCCTCTTCCATGGTTTTAATGAACTCTTTCTCACCTACCAACATCACACTTGATCCCACTTTTTGGTCTTGGTCTTGTTGATGCGTGTTTTATGACACACTGAACACTCTAGAATAAAGAGTCCAAAGACGCTCTATCCTCTCTTGAAAAAGTACCTTGTATACTAAGATTGCAAGAAAGATCATACGGCAATTCCAATGTTTCGTAAGTTAGGTGTGGACAAGCTCAACGGATGATGTGATATGTTACTAACACCAAGGAACCTATGTCAGTAAATTGCTCAAAATTAAGGACTTAGGTTGATTTGACGTTGAATGCTTTATTATTTTTGGGATTTTTTATTTTGGGATTTTAAAAAAAAGGAAAAAGGGAATGAGAGTTTAGAAGTCCTAAACTACTCCTATGAAATCAAGACACAGTAAGACTAAGTGAAACTAAGGAACCAAACTTTGTTTCGCCACGAAAACGACAACTACACAAAGCAAGTGCAATCTTTTGGGATTTGTGCTTAAGATTTTCTTACCAAGAATGATACCATCAAGAGAACAATATTATTCAAAGTAAGCAATTGAAGCATCCACATTATCAGCTTAGTCTAACTTTACGCATTAAAAGGAAATCATCCATCCAAAGAAAGTATGAGCGAAAGTTCCACCAATCTATACTATCAATCTATCATTCATCTAACTTGCATTCAAATCAAATACTACTTTAATCTACTCTATATGGAAGAAAAGTATGGAACCATGCAATCACTTGAAAATATAAGGATTCAAAGCAACTCATGCAATATGAACTTTATTCTCAAAGCAGTGTTAAGCAACAATTTCATAAGTCTCTCTCCCATTGTAATGAAATGGAAAAACAAGAGTTTATATAGAGTTCTGAAAATTCAATAGACGGTCAAGACTAATTCAAGATTAACGGCAGAGATTGAAAGAAAGCAACCCTAATTAGGGTTTCTCGGAATGCAATCAGTGATCAATGAGTTAACAGTGAGTGAACTGGTGTGAAGAGCTATCCTTGGGGAGGCGCATCCTTATCCTCTTTAGTGGCATTGTACTGGATAAATCGGGAAACTATTGTGCTGACTTCCTCAATCGTAACAAGTGGCAACGCATTGACCTTGTATGCTAGCAAATCCAAATCATCCTAACATTTTGCAAAAGCATCCTCCCACTCGAATTCTTGCCGCTAGAAGGCATGGAAGATGGATAGGAAGTAGGCTACCTTAGTCAAATTTTGTCTGAGGATCGGCCTAGTGGTGGCAAAGAAAATTCCTTGAACCTTGTGCTTCAAGTTTTCCAGTTGTATGTCATTTGCTCGCACAATATATTTTTCCAATGCATCTGCAGCCACAGATAGAACCTTCTCCCGAATTTCCTTCGTCCTTCCCTCAACTCAGATAGTATCAGCCTTTACCTTTTCTAGGACTTCATTTGGTGTGATCAATGCCAAGTACCAACTTCTGAAATCATAAGCTGTGCCTACTGCAATCACCTTTCCATCAACTAGTTCCTGCTCTGGAACTCCTTTAAGCACTTTGAGACATGGAATGATTCTGTCTCGAATATCCTAACCATTATCCCACATTTCCGCCAATGTTGCAATTCTTGAGAGCAAAGAGGAAGTTTTCCCGTATGCCAATGCCATTTTTTTTGTAAATACAGCCACCTCTTCTCTGTTGTTGATTAACCATTCCTTGGTTTCCTTGGTTGTAGTCTTCTCCTCTTCGAAAGTCTCCTGAGAAGTGTTCATCAATGGAGGAGCAGCTGAGCTGGCTTGATCGAGAGGCTTGGTCAAATGCTGAATATACTCTTTGAGTCGTTCAACCTCTCGTTTGTATTCCTTTTTCTTTGCTACCTCCTTTTCCAACCTTGCTTTGATAGTGGCAACAGAATTATCTAAGTCTTCCACTTCCTGCCCTTTCATGGTTGGGCCCAGGTCAACAGTGGTGATGGCATATTCCTGAGGAGTAATTTCCTCTCTTCACTTATCAACTGTCGGTACAGCAACTTGGACTGTACAATGCCCGGCTTCATCTCTTTGGATAGTGGAGAATGTTTTGGCAGGCTTTCTTACATTGACTGCTTCCAATCTAGCCAAGAAATCGGCTATGTCATCTTCTTCTGGAACTTCTTTTGGTTCCTTCATCTTCAATCTCTCTTTTAGCCAATCGGGGATAGTTGGTTGCTCAGTATCTTGTTCTTCTTGAATGTCCTATGCACCCTAAATCTCTCGAATTCCTTTAAGGGCTGAAATCATTCCTTCTTCAAACACACTATCTAAAATGTCAACTTCATTGTCAGACTACAGAATCTCGGTGCCTGTGGGAGATGGAGGCTCATCATCCTCTGGCTGAACAGGGATGGGAGAAGGAATCCTTATGTCTCCCAATGATTCATCAATGTCCAAAATTTCATTCACGTTTGCGGACACAGCAGAATGAAGAGGTTATGGCCTCTGCTTCTTCTTGGTAGGTTCTTCGTTTGCAATTTCCTTTCCTTTTGTCTTCTTCCTTTTCTTGGGGTTAGGGCTCTCAATTGGCTCATCTCCTCGGGATGCACCAGCATTTGAGGAGTAAGATTCTGCTTCGCCCATTAAAGTGTATGTCAAAGGCACATTCTTTTGCCACAATTCCTTGATCCGTTGGTCTACCCACCATTGTGAATACTTGATGACTAGTCTCATGAAAGTGGTCAAGTCTAAAAGCTCTAGCTCCGACCATCTTATGGGAAGAAGAGGCAGAGACTCATCAAAACCTGGCTGCATATACTCACCATCATCTTCAAGTTGATCTGGCACATGGAAGAGTTTAGTTGTCCTGATCAAGCTGACCGGCAATCTGGACCATAATCTTTTTCTAACATCGAACTCATCTGCAACATTGGCCCGGTAGTCTTCCAGATCTACCTTGTGTTTGTACTTTACTCCATTCACGGCCCTAATGTGATGGTGAGGGTTAAAATTAGCTCTAGACCGATAGGACGTGAATGGATACCATTGCATCTCTAGCCAGGCACCTTCAGCTGCTTGTGCAGATGGCCAGGATTCTTCGATATTTCCAATGAAGAATGGGAAAGTGACAGCTACTTTGCTCTTCACTCTCTGGAAGTTTTGATAAGTTTCCAGCTGCCTAAGAACTTCCAACAAAATCATTTTGTGGGTGGGATAAATTGGAAGTTTGAATGGATTTCCAATGAATCCCTGAATTCTGATATAAGTGAATCTCGGAAACTGGATGTACCAGGATCCATATATGTTGATAAGGCTCTTGGCCTCATGGGTCAGCCTCTGATGCATTCCTCCTTGCAATATCCTCGTGATGTACATCAAGAATGCATCGTGCGCTCTTCTGAAATGAGACTTGGTAAACAACTGCAGCTGGGGGTAGCATTCATACACTTTGAATTCGTTTTCTCCCTTGCCTACAACGCCTTTGCATATTAATCTAGAATATCTATAGGCTCTTGCCAATAGATAGATAACATAGGAACTCATATGGAACGACTTAGTCCTTTCCAAGTTGATCAATTGCTCATGGATGTTATCACTTATCATCCTCGACTAGTTGAACATTCTAACTCCTAAGGTGATCTTGTCAATGAAAAAGTACATCCAAGTTTCGAATGGCGCGCCTTGTGGATTGCCCATTATCTTGTTCAAAAGCAAGATTATATCACCGTAGTCTTCTTTGAAGTTTGTCCGACGCAATTTCTTAGGCATTTTCTTTGCAGAAGCCCTTGGCTTTTCCAACCATGTTTTGTTGATGACGGTTGCACACTGATCTATCCGGTCCTCAAAAATTCCCTTGGCCTCTTCTTTAGTTTTATATGAAGTCCTATTGTAATGAGGAATGTCGAATGCTTCTTGGATGGCCGGCTCTCCAAGATGTGCCAAAATCCTCCCATCGGGAGCAATGATCTGTCTTTCTTGTGGATTGTAATGTCTAGCGCATTACACCATCAACTCAACACACTCGACTACCGGAGGAAATCTAGCTGCTTGTACTATTCCATTCCGCATCATCCGGTAGGCAATTGTTGTCGGCAGGAGTCCGTTTAGTACGTACATCCTCTTTCTGAATTCCTCAAAGTCTACGTGTCTGAGGTCTGTATCCGCAATGTTCTTCCATTTAGAATTGATCTTAGATTCCTATTGAGCTCCCTTGCTCACAAACTTCATTTGTGCTTTCTTCAAAGACTCTCCAAGGGTGGTCATCAACCTGCAAAAAAAGAAAATATATTAATTTTAAAAGTTTCTTTAAATTTTCTCCTTGAAAATTCTAACTTTCAGCTTGTTGAATGTTAGATTCTATGAAAAAGCAAGCTGAAAGTAACAACACTTAGTAAATTTTTTGAGAATAAATAAAGACAAAAGTAAAAAAATGAAGAATTCCATCAAACTCTAGAATTATACTCTGTGGATGGCAATTCAACTTGAAACTTCGAGAATTTTGTCTTCATTGCTAGAAAAAGCAAGCCAGCCAGCCTTTTGAAAAAAAATCGATCTTCAACTCAAAGTTTTGCTCTCTCTTTGTTTTTTTTTTCACCTTGAAAAAACACTCAACCTCGAAAATTTCTATCTCTCTTCCTTACAAAATTTCATCTCTTGAAAAAAAAATTATCTCTTGAAATTCTTATTTCTCGTGAATTGGAGAGAGCTTAACTTCTTCTCAAATTGAACTTGTGAGTTGAAAATGACTTGAAAACTCAATATAAGGTTGAGAAGCTTGATTCATTTTAGCAGTTTCTAAAGTTCATCGAACTTAGACTCTTGTTTATCGAGGCAAGTTTCTAATTTTTTCACTCTTCATCTCTATCCAAAATCCTTAGATTTTCTCTGGAGCTCAAATTTTCCTAAGTGTTGAAAGTAATTAAAGGTTTATTATGTGATTTTTTTTTAAAAAAATTCAACCTTTAATTTTTATTTATCCATGTATTTTTGTTTGCTCTGGTGAATTTTGATTTAATCCCATGGATTTTCTCTTTTTTTCTCTCATGGCGGACTTTCAAGTGGGCTTTCCATATAGCGGACTTCTAACTTCACCTTCCACTATGCCCATCATCCTATGGCGGACTTTTATAAATTCTTTTCCATATCTTGGCATGGCGGACTTTACAAACTTTCTTCCATTTCCTCCTTTCCTAAGTCGGACTTGGTGAATATCTTTCCACTCCTCCTTTCCTAAGTCGGACTTTGAAGATTTCATTCCTTGGCAGACTTTGAGAGTCTTTTTCCAACTTCATATTAGGTTGGGTGGACTTCCTAGGTTTCTTTCCATTCCATTTCTCCTTGGGGCAGACTTTCCAACTTTCATTCCATATGCAAGCACAAGGTAGGGCGGACTTGGGATCAAGCTTGCCATTTCTCATCCAAGGCTGGGGCGGACTTGGCAAACTTTTTCCATTTCCAAGGGCGGACTTGGCAAGAATCTTGACATCTTTCCTGGGCGCACTTCCCTTAAGGCTTTCCATAGTCCATTCAAGGTATGGCGGACTTCGAAGAAGCTTTTCCATAACATGGCGGACTTGGAAAAGTTCTTGCCATTCTCCATGTTGGGCGCACTTCTCCAAACTTATGCCATTTTCACTATGAATTCCATGCTGGTCGCCATGAATCTCTTGCTTTTTGGTTGATTTTTTCATTGATTTTCTGATTTTTGCATGTTTTTCATCTGATTTTTGATTGATTTTCTGATCTAAAGGCCTGATTTTAGGGTTGCTTTTTGATTGATTTTCTTGATTTTTCTTATTTTTTGCTTGGTTTTTCGATGCCTTTTGATCCTTAAGATGGAAACTTTGACTCCTAGCACTTTCTAAAAATAGAAACTTACAAAAAATTAAAAAAAAAGCAAAAAAGCAACTTTCTAAAAATAGTAAATCCCAGATTGGTCCAAAAGTGCCAAAAATGAAAAAAAGCAAAATCCCTAAAAAGTAGGAAGTGTCAGAATTGAGTGAAAGCACAAGCGATCCTCGTCTTTTGGGTCTTCTGAGCACTTCTGTGACGTTTAAGCACAACTTCAAGCTTCAATTCTCTACTTGGCTCGGGCGATGACTCCAGACTCTGACTTGAAACTCTTAAAACGACAGAGCTTATGAAATTGCAACTCAAAGCTAAACCCTAAAAGCAAACCACTAAGGGTCCCCATTTGCAATGGGGTGATGTGTGAAATAGGTCACAACAGGTCTTCCTCTTTCAAAGGTGTTAGAGTATAGGAGACTCCATCCTTCTCTAACATAGACATTCTTTCTACCATCATGGATTGTTTTCCTATCATATTGCCATAGCCTACCAAGTAACATATGGCAAACATCCATAGGGATGACATCACACAAGACTTTGTCCTTATACCTTCCTATTTGGAACTCTACCCAACATTACTCATTAACTAAAACTTGCTACCCTTTGTTCAACCATGAGACCTTGTATGGTGTGGCATGTGGTAACCTTTTCAACTTCAACTTTTCTACCATTTCCACATAAACTAAGTTATCAGTGCTACCAGAATCTATGACAACTTGACAACACTTACCTTGGCATTTGCAAGTGGTCCTGAAGAGTGATTTCCTTTGAGGTGGCTCCTTCTCCATGGGAACCTTCATCAAGGTTCTTCTCATCAACAAAGACTCTCCAACTTCTGGTTCTTCAATTTGTGGTGAAGAATTTACACTTTCAGCATCTCCACCTAGAGCAACTTGATTCCTCCTTTCACTCCTAAAAGAAGTAATGGATTGTTCTTCAGGGCACTCCCAAGCTTGGTGACCTGCAAATTTGTTACATTTGTAGCATTTTCCAGTGAAGCCACTTGATCCTCCTCTATGTCCAAGTCTGCCCCTAAAACTGGATCTTCTTCCTCTAAAACTGCCTCTTGAATCTGAAGTTTGTTCTTGAGAATTGCTTGTCTCTCCTTGAGACCTCTAGGACTGTCCTCTACCAGCAAATGATCCTCTTCCTCTGAAAGTCCTTCCCCTACCTCTGTTTTGTTTCTCTTGTCTTCTTTTCAACTTCTCTTTAGCCTTCATGGCTAGTTGATAGCATTCTTCCACTATCCTAGGGCTTGCAAGACTCAATTCATCTTGTAGGCTATATTTCAGCCCATTAAGGTATCTTGCAACCTTATCAACATCATCATCCATATGGCCTGATCTGATACTTAGTTTGTAAAACTCTTATGTATATGCCTTTACATCCATGTTTTTTGCTTCAAGTTTTGTAATTTCCTATAAAATTGAGTGGCATAGTCACTAGGCAAAAATTTACCTTTCAACTTTGCAACCATCCTGTCCCAAGAGGTGATCTTTGTTTTGCCTTTCTTCCTTCTCTCTTCTTGCACATACTCCCACCAAAGGGATGCATGGCCTTTCAACTTTGTTCTGGCCAACTTCACTTGTTGCTCCTCAAGCACATCTTCAAATTCAAAATATTTGTCTAACTCCCCTATCCAAACAAGAAGTTTCTCACTATTCAAGCTACCTGAATACACCAGGAGTTCCATTTTCACCTTTGATTGCTCTTAGCAATCTCTCCATCCTTATCTCATCAACATCTCTCTCTCTTCATGGGGTTCTTCTTGTAGTGGATTATTTTCATTCATCTCCTCTCCTTGATCACTCAAATCTCCTATGACCACTCCTCTTCTTTGATTAGTCTCAACTACTCTAAGCCTTGCATCAAGACTTATTCTCATTTCTCTCATCTCTTGGGCAAGATTGTCTCTCATCTCTTTGGCTAACCTTTCTACTACTCTTTCAACAACATTCACTCTTGGAGGCATCTTTGCTTGTCACAACTCACTAGATTAACTTGTTTTTGTCTTTATTGGCTCTGATACCAATAATGATGCAGAGGAAGGACTTCTCCTAAACACACTTGACTGATTTAACACCTTTCACACAATGGTTCATTTCAAACAATGACTAAGTGCATCCTAGTGCACCTTGGAAACATTGAAGCTGCAACCTAATGGCATTCAACAATGAAAACAACATGTAACATAGGGTTCTTGGATTGTTCAAGCCCAACACAACACATCTCACAGGTTTCCCATCCAACCATGATCAAATAGTGCATTGCTTTTATCAAACCAAATAGTGCAACTAGGGTGTTTTGACTGTTTTCAAGCAAATCTAAACACACAGATTTCAAAAACTCCCTCACGCCTGCAAACCAAGAACCCTCCTCTTGCAGAAGTGTGGGCAGTCATAGGACATAGGAGAAGTTGGAAGACAGTCTTATCTTTTGAATGTTTTTGATTGGTAGAATTTCATTGTGTTTTGTGAAAGATATTGCATTTTTAGTGTTGACAGGTTAAAACCCTAGCCAAGATTTCTAGAAAGTTCAATAAAATCATGGGCAGAATTTCCACCATTGAAAAATAATGAAACTTGGTGGAAAGCTTTGTCCCATGACTGCCCACGCTTTGGCAAAAGGAGAGTTCATAGTTTTCAATTTTGATAGAGTTATTAATGACAGTGTGCTCACATTTGCTTGAAAACAGTCAAGAAACCCTATGTTGCTTGGTGATTTAACAAATCTTTGCATAGTTTGATCATGGTTGAGTGTAGAATCAGTGAGACGTGTTATGTAAGGGCTGAAGAGTCCAAGAACTCATACATTGTGCTGTTTCTCCTTGTTGAATGCCTATTAAGCCATATTAGCAATGCTTCCAAATTGAACTAGGATGCCTTAATCATTGTGTGTGTTGAATCATTGTGTCAACTGTGTCAATTGTGTCAAGTGGATCTAGTTGAAGTCCTTCCTCTGCATCAAATAATAAATGTAACTCCCGTGGAAGATGTCGAACTTCACACCACTCACACTAATACGCACTTTATTAACTAAAAAAAGTTTAATTAAAAAGTGTAGGAAAAACCTAGATAATAGAAAATTAAATACCCACTAGAAAAATAAAAATCTTACACTAACAAAGTGAACCTAAGTTACTCCCAAAAGAGAGCCTTTTCCACCGACAGGCCCACTTAACCATAGACTTTTAGGGAAGGAAGCACCCTTATGCAACAATAGTTCAGTTTCTTTTATCAGAGAAAACGTTTACTTATTAAAAGACATGTGAATACAGCAGTTGGCAGGAGCCACTTAAGTGTTAATGAGAATGAACCTTAAGTAGAAAATACAAGCATACAAATCCAGAAGCTTAAATCTTATTATTGACAGTCTAATTTCATGAAAGCTGTTAAAGCAATAAAAAGCACACCAACTAAAACAGAGATGCCAAGCCTGGTTGGGATTGTTCAATATATACTACCATAGCCCTATTACTTTGCTGCGCCCACAACAGTGTAATCAAACCCTTCTAGGCTCTGGAGATGATATCCTCCCTCCAACAAACATGAATCATCAACAACACAGGCAAAGGTCGGGCATTTTTTTTTCCAAAATACAATAAATTTCAGCCTCAACACCACTGCATCTAACTGAAATCTTTGTTTAAAAAATCCAGATAACTAAAAAAATGCCAACAAAAGCTTTTTACTGATAAAGGGTAATCATACTCATGAGAGATGGACTCTCCTGAACCATAGTTTCATGAAATATAGATCATGAAGATTGACTTGATCTCACCCAGCTGATTCCCGATTAAAAGAAAAGTTATGCTGAAGACTCGGATAGCTTGGCATTGGTTACTAAAACAACAAAGTTTTTTCTCTATAACTGCTCTCAATGCACAAGGGATCGTGCTTAGAGTTTAGGGTTTAAGGTTTGTTTATGGCTTATGCTACAAGGGTCGATGTTGCTTCCGTCTTGCATGTACTGTAATTGAATCTAAGCCGTGAGAAACTAGGAGAGGGACAGAAAAAGCTATTGAGATGGGTTAAATATGCTATGACAAGGTAAAATTTGTTTACACGTTCTTTTTCGTTTCTTCTACTTATTCAGATACAGAAAATTCACGCTGATAAAATAAATTCGCAGTGCAAGAGTAGAAAACTAAACTTTCAACTGTAAATTCAAATCCCACGCTTTAATATTAAACAATGTGCGGAGATAAATAAGCTCAATGAATTGGGAAAAAAAAAAAGAATAAGATATTAAAAGTTAAAGAAAGGGTAGAAAGGTAAGTACGAGTTCCATAGATAGCAAAACATTTTGAACAAGGTTGACTGATAAAATGGCCAGAAATGGAACCCGATGGTAGTAAAGCCAGGGATGCAATTCCCTCCAGTTGCCATGCTGATGATGGTGATGGTGTTGGCGTTGATGATTCTGCTGCTCCTTCCATTTCCCTTAACGTCTCTTGCAGATTCTAAGCCGCCTTAAACCGTGAGCGGTGAAACAAAAGATTTTAAATTGCAGCGTATGTATACTTTTCTTTGATGAAGTTTGAACTCAGCGCGTAAAGCGTCGGGATGTTTTGTGAATCGAAAAGTGCAACGTAAGCATTTTAACCTTTTCCTTCGGGCACATTTTGAATTGTTAAATTTATGTTTGAAAGTTCTAGAGAAAAATTCTAAAGAAAAATAATTCCAACTTATTTTCGTTATATTTTAAAACTAGCAATCATACCTTGGTGTGCAATGGATACGTCGGAGAGGTGTGGAAGGTTGATTAGTGAAAAAATGGTGTACTTTTTTAATACATTTGTGCAATACATGAGGTCAACTAGTAGGTAATTTAACAAATGATGTTGTTTATCCAACAAAGGCCTTATTTGAAGTGATATATTCAAATCAACAATGCATCCACGTATAGGGATCCAAACATGAGTGAAATAAAGCCTTTGAATTGGTAAGGTAATCAGGATTCATTACCAACAGACTCGTCTTATGTTTGTGATAGGGAGAGAGGGAGAGAGAAGGATAGAAAGAAGGATAGATAGAAAGGGAAGAGTGAGAGAGAGAAGGGGATAAGGAGATGGAGATGGAGATGGAAATGGAGATGGAGAGGGGTATGGAGATAAGGAGAGGGAGAGATAGAGAGAGGGGAGAGAGTGATATATAGAAATGAAAGAAATACATAGAGAGAGAGAGAGGGAGAGAATGAGAGAGAGATAGAAAGATAAAGATAGAGATAAGAAATGATATAGAGAGAGAGAGGCAGAGAGAGAAATATAGGGGTAGAGAGAGATAGAGAGATAACGAGATAGAGATTGAGGGAGATATGAAAGAAGAAATATGGATGGATAGAGATATAGAGGCAAATATATATAGGTCTATGAAGAAGGAAATGGGGAGAGAGAGAGATAGGGAGGGATAAAGAGAGGGATACATGTCTAGAGATAGAGGGGAGAGAAAAGATAGAGGTTGAGATGGAGATGGAGATAGAGCAAGAGAGGAAGAGGGAGACAAATAGATAGAGAGATAAAGAGAGGTAGGGGATAAATAAATATAGAGAGAGATATGTAGATAGAGAGGAAGAGATAGAAATATATAAAGGAAGAGGGAGAGAGAGAGAGAGAGAGATAAAGAGATAGAGATATAAGGAGATATAGAGAGAAAGACAGAGAGGGGGAGAGGGAGAGATAAACAAAGAGAAGTAGTGATAAATAAATAGAGATGGGAAGAGGGAGAGAGAAATTGGGGGAGATAGAGAGAGGGAGAGATAGAGATATATGGAAAGAGAAAGAGAGATAGAGATAGGCATATATGGGAAGAGAAAGAGAGAGAGGTAGAGATAGAGGGGGAGATAGAGAGAGGGAGGGTGAGAAATGGAGAGAGATAGGTAGAGGGAGAGAGAGGAGGGGAGAGAGGAATAGAGATAGATAGAGGGGGGAAAGAGGAAGAGAGATAGGTAGAGGGAGAGAGATAAGTAGAGTGGGAGAGAGAGAGAACAGGAGAGAAGAGAGGGATATATAGCTCAATATGTAGAGAGGGAGAGGGAGAGATATAGATAGAGGGTGACATAGAGAGATAGCAAGGGATAGGGAAAGAGATAGAGAGATCAAGAGATTGAGATAGAAAAAGATATGGATAGAAAGAGATAGAGAGTGGAAGGAGAGGAAGAGAGAGAGAGATATATAGAGATAGAGATAGACAGTAGGAGATGTGGAGGGATATATGGAGTGAATAAGAGAGAGAGGGGGGGGAGAATTTACCTCTCTTCACATTTGTTCACACATATTTCAACACATTCAACTCATTTATTTGGTCATATTCCCATGCATTCATTCTTAATCCCTAGATAGATCATTTCCATGGCATGTAGGAATGATCTTCTATGCCATAGATCTAGCCTAAAATTCAAAATTATCAAATCTTGCTCTTTTCTACTAATAATTGAGAAATAACTTGGTATGCATTTGTACAACAATTTTTATGTATTAGTTTTTAAAGACATACATTTGGACATCCGAGAATCATTAGATAATCTTTTGAATTCCTAGAGTATGCAATGATAATTCATTAGAGGAAAACTTCAATTTATTCACTAGAAAGAACAACATTAATAAGCATTTAGAGAAATTGTATGTGTCCCTATGACTATCAATCTTTAAAACAATTGTAAATTTGATCTTTTGCCACAAGGTTGATCTAAGAGAGCTTGCCCCTAGTGATTTGACAACTTCTTAGAGGTATTGTTTAAATACCACCATTTCCTAACGACTAGTTAGAAGCAAAGGACATAGTGAATAACAGAATAAAGGTATGAAATCAATAGGATTATATCTACATAACACAAAACAGATTTACGCAGTATAAAAATAATCCAAAACCACATATTCAACCCATGAAAAGAGAATTCTACATAAAAATCCTAGACAATAAATACATTTAGATTACGTCTTTTTCTATACCAAAAAACTAATTTTACAAATTGTCAACTTTTATTCATCATCATTATATATAAAATTAAATTATCTAAACCTTAACATTCACATTTCTTAAATTAAAATTAATTATTTTTAATTATCACTTTAAATAACTATCATTAATTCTTAATTCATAAAAATATTGTGATATTTCTATCAGGATTTAACTACGTAGTTTTACGAGTCAAACTCATTGACCCATGTTTCATGAGTAGTGGTTCACAAGAACCCATCTCTCATGATAATGAATGGTCCACTTAGCACTCATTGCATACATTTGTGCAAATGATGTGTGTGCAATGTGTTGGGTGAAAATTATGTAATCCCTTTTCAACAGATTACACAACCTAATTTCAACCATAGTTGTGTGAGATATGATCTCTCCTCTCAGAAAGGGGAGGCACCTTCTTACTGCTAACAAAAACTAAAGTAAAACTAATTAAGTATTCACAAAATGTATACTACAATGCTTCACAGTTGATAGTTCAGATTCAATACAACTTTAAACTAAAAACAAAGTAGTAAGTCCAATATCTCTATCTTGTCAAAGTAAAACTTAGAGATATTAGGTATAATAATAATAAACAATAAAATGAGAAAGAAAAGCTCAGAAAGGCACAAAGTCATTTTGTAGCTTTTCACCGATGGATCGTGTATTGTTTGTCGTATTAGAAGCACAAAGTCTTCTTAGATACAACAATTCCACGAATAGCATGAATAATTACAAGCACAAAGTCTTGTAGATCATCCAACAATAGTTATCCAAACATAAACACAAATCTGAATAAAGAGTGTAACACAGATTTTACACAGATTTATTCAAAGCCCTTACATCTCACACACAAATCACCACCAATTTGATCAAACCATAAGTGAATCAATTCCAACACAAAGTCTAGTATGCAACTTTCTTCTTTATTGATCAGATTCAGATTCACAAAGTTTCATACATTTGTTTCAAAATGAGCAACACTTCGTTGCTAGAGATAAAAGATAACTATTGCAAAAGAATCCCCTCATATTTATAAAAGAGAGGGAAGAGCAAATATAGGAAAATTAGGTGAGAAAATTTAGGAAAATCTCACCTACCTAAAAGACTTATTCAAAAATGTTGTCCATCATTATAGGAAAACATATCTAATTTTACATGTAACTACATTTTCCAAAATGACATGTAAAATGTCAAAACTTATTTACATAAAGCATGAAAAATGCTAAAACTGGGAAATCTAATCTACGAAAAAATTTGGCCTTCTTTAACATCTTTCTCCATAAAAACTTCATGATGGCATGCACTTCATCACAGTCTGGCATTGGAGTGTACTTTGAAGATGACAAAGATTCTTGAGATTAACTCATCCGATGAGATTGAAGACTTCCTTATGCCTTTCATATCTAAAATAAGCTAGAAATCCATCATTTTGTTCATTGAAGCTATTGAGAAAGCTTTGTCTTCAAATTCTTCTTGGCGCTAAAAATCAACGCTTCAACATATTAAAGAACTCGGGTAGTTTCATGCAAAAGCGATAAAAAATGAAGCTTCTACATGTGAAATATGTAAAAGTGATGAAAAACATAGCTTTTACATGTCATATGTAAAAGTGGTGAAAAATAGAGCTTCTACATGTGAAATATGTAAAAGCGGTGAAAAACATAGCTTCTACATGTGAAATATGTAAAAGCAGTGAAAAATAGAGCTTCTACATGTGAAATATGTAAAAGTAGTGAAAAACGAAGCTTCTACATGTGAAATATGTAAAAGTAGTGAAAAATGAAGCTTTTACATTTCATATGTAAAAGCGGTGAAAAATAGGGCTTCTACATGTGAAATATGTAAAAGCAATGAAAAATAGACCTTTTGCATGTCATATGTAAAAGCAATGAAAAACAGAGCTTCTACATGTGAAATATGTAATAGCGGTGAAAAACAAAGCTTCTACATGTGAAATATGTAAAAGCGGTGAAAAACAGAGCTTCTACATGTGAAATATGTAAAAGTGATGAAAAATAGAGCTTTTACATGTCATATGTAAAAGAGGTGAAAAATAGAGCTTCTATGTATATGAAATATGTAAAAGTGGTGAAAGATGGAGCTTTTACATGTCATATGTAAAAGCGATGAAAAACATAGCTTCTACATGTGAAATATGTAAAAGTTGTGAAAAACGAAGCTTCTACATGTGAAATATGTAAAAGCGGTGAAAAATGAAGCTTTTACATGTCATGTAAAAGCGGTGAAAAATAGAGCTTCTACATATGAAATATGTAAAAGTGGTGAAAAATGGAGCTTTTACATCTCATATGTAAAAGCGGTGAAAAGTAGAGCTTCTACATGTGGGAAGGACACTTAAGTGTAAAAGTGGTGAAAAACAGAGCTCCTACATGTGCCAAAAAATGACTAAGGCATGAAATATGTAAGAGCAGTAAAAATTAGAGCTCCTACATGTGACTTGTGTTGAAAATGTAGAAGCGCTAAAAAATTGAGCTCCTACATGTGCTAGAAAATGACTAAGGCATGAAATATGTAAGAGCGGTGAAAAACAAAGCTCCTACATGTGACTTGTGTTGAAGATGTAGAAGCGCTAAAAAATAGAGCTCCTACATGTGACTTGTGTTTTGAGATGTAGAAGCACTAAAAAGTAGAGCTCCTACATGTGCCAGAAAATGACTAAGGCATGAAATATGTAGAAGCGCTAAAAAACAGAGCTCCTACATGTGCCAGAAAATGACCAAGGCATAAATATGTAAGAGCGGTGAAAAACAAAGCTCCTACATGTGACTTGTGTTTTGAGATGTAGAACTGCTAAAAAATAGAGCTCCTACATGTGCCAAAAAATGACTAAGGCATGAAATATGTAAGAGCGGTGAAAAACAGAGCTTCTACATGTGCAAAAAATTTTCTAACTCCCAAAATTGAATTTTCATAACTTGGTTTAAAATGCAAATTTTGACGAGCTAACAAAGGTTAATGTTCAGAATGACTTTTTGAGGATGGGTGACCACGCATGAGGACCAATGTAATTTTATTTGTTTTATGTGCTTAGAGTATGTGGGCTACAAAACAAACAAGTTTCATAGGGGTTATCCCTTGAATTGAGCGTGCTAAATTCAAGGATAACACAATGAAGGTCTCACTCAAGAAGTGATAGCTTCAAAGCAACTATGCATCCACTTAGAAGGATCCAAATACAATTGAAACAAAATTCAAAGAAACTACGCATTGACTTAGAAGGATCTATAAATGATTGAAACAAATCCTCTTAAGCAAGAAGATAATCAAGCTCCATTACCGTTAGGCTCATGGTATGCTCACAATAGGTAAAGAGGGAGACATAGGAAGAGATAGGGGTAGAAAGCAAGAGAGATAGAGGGAGGAAGAGCGAGAGAGAGGGTAAGGAGATAGAGATAGGGGATAGTTATAGAGATTAAGATAGAGATCAAGATGGAGAAGGAGGAGGAGGAGGAGGAGAGAGAGAGAGAGAGAGAAGGATAGAGATAGGAATTGATATATAGAGAGAGGGAGAAAGGAAATGATAATTAGAGAGAGATAGATATGGAAAGAAAGATAATTAGTTATACAGGTCTAGGAAGATGGAAAGGGAAAGAAAGAGGGAGATATAGAGAGAGATAGAGATAGAGACAAAGATAATTAGATATGGAGGTCTAGGAAGAGGTAGAGGGAGAGAGATGGATGAATAGAGAGAGGAAGACATGTTTGGAGACAAAGGGGGAGATAGGAATATAGGGGGAGAGAAGAAGAAAAGGGTAGAGATAAAGATAAAGGGAGAGAGGAATAAGGAAATAAAATAGATAAAGAGAGGTAGAGGGAGAGATAACGATAGAACTTAGAGATAGGGAGATTGAGAGGGAGGGAGAGAGGGAGAGATAGGGAGATAGAGAGGGAGGAGGAGGGGGAGATAGAGAGATATATAGATGGTGGGATAGAGATATAAGGAGATATAGAGAGAGGGGGGGAGGGGGGAGAAACAAAGAGATAGAGGGGAAAACAAAGAGAAGTAGAGATGGACAAATAGAGGATCTAAAAGAAGAGATAGATTGAGGGAGAGAGAAATAGGGGGGATAGAGAGGAGAAATATAGAAAGGGAGAGAGGTAGACAGAGATAAATATTGGGATAGGGAGGGAGAGATAGAGAGGAGGAGATACAGAAAGACAAAGAGAGGAAGGGAGATATAGGTTGATGAGGGAGAGAGAGAGAAGAGGGGTAGAGAGAGATAGGTAGAGGAAGGAGAAGGAGAGAAGAGGGGGAGAGAGAGAAGAAGAGGGGGAGAGGGAGAGATATAGATAGAGGGTGATATAGAGAGATAGAGAGGGATATTGAAAGAGATAGAGAAATAGGGAGAAAGATAGGGAGATCGAGGTAGAGAAAAATATGAATAGAAAGAGATAGAGAGTGAGAGAGAGAGAGTATGAGAGTATGAGAGATGTGAATAAGAGAGAGAAAGAGAGGAGAGGGGGGAGAGAGGGAATAATATAAATAGAGGGATATATAGAGAGATAGAGAGGGATATGGAGAAAGACACATAGAGATAGGGAGATAGGGGTAGACAGATATGCATGGAAAGAAATAGAGAAGAGTGAGAGGGAGATAGATAGATATAGAGCAAGAGAGATCGAGTGAGTTAGAGAGAAATAGATAGATAATGAGATATAGATTAGAAAGATATAGGAAGTTGATATGTAGAGAGAGGTAGAGAGGGTTATATAGAGAGAGAGAACATGAGAGATGGAGGGAAGAGAGTTAGAGAAAATGAAATATAGATAGACAAGGAGAGGAAGAGATGCGAAGATACAGATAAAGGGTGCAAGAATGAGAGATAAAGGAGTTGAGAGAGACAAATAATAGAAAGAAAGAGGGAGAGATAGAGATAGAGATAGAGATAGAGATAGAGATAGAGATAGAGATAGAGATAGAGATAGGGAGGGAGAAACAAGGAGTGTGAGTGAGTTAGAGATATAGAGATATAGATAGGGAGGAGAAACATGGAGAGAGAGAGAGAGAGTGTGTGTGTGTGTGACATGGCACCTACTATAAGCATCGGTGATTCACTTGGAGTTGGAGGTTGTTGCAAAATCAGTCCATTCATAATGAACATGTGATGCTCATGGTCTCCATTATTTGCATTGGAAAGACTCCTTGTTTCATCTCCCCACGAAGATGTCCACTAAGAAATGAATTAGGCAAAATTGCACATGCTGGATGATGTTAATTACAAATCAAACCAACATGAATGACACATATTTAAGCCACGTAGGAACACACATAACCACATAAAAATTAATGGGCAAGATCATTTCTATCATCTTCCATGTTTAAGAAGCATCCTCAGTTGTTGATCACCAAGATCAGGGTGTTGGATGACACATGTTGATGTAACTATATAATATTATTTATATATTGTATACTAGAATATATAATATAAATAAATATAATAAATAATATATAAATAATATATTTATTAGTATATTGTATAATATAATATATAATATAAATCTAAGAATACCAAATAATATATAAATAATATTATTAATATATTATATAATATAATATATATGATATATATATATATGATATATATATATTTTTTTTTTGATCGGTAAACGCTTTTGACTGGAGCTATGAACCAGTGGGGTCACAATGGGGGACCCCATCCCCAATTTTTGTCTCGTGCAGTTGTCTCTTTTCTTCCTCCTATCGCCCGTCCTCCTTTCTCCATTCTTCCCGCCTCCCTTCTTCTCGTCTCCCTTCCTCCTGTCTACCTCTTCCTCCCTTCCTCAGTTCTTCTTCCTCCATCCTCCGATCTCCCTTTTCTCCTCGTCTCCCTTCCTTCGTTCTTTCCTCGTCTCCAGTCCTCTGTCTGCCCCTTCCTTTCCTCCATACTTCTTCGTCCTCGACTCCTTCCTCCGTTTTTCCCTTCCTCCCGTTTGTCTCTCCCTTCTACCGTTCTCCTTCTCTCCCGTCATCCTTTCTTCCTTCCTTCCTCTGTTCTCCTCACTCCTGGCTGCTTCTCCCTTCTCCCGTTCTCCTCACGCCACCACCTCCCATCTCTTCTGCCCTTCGTTCACCTGCCTCCCGCCTCCACCTCCCGTCAACCATCTGCATCCTCCGACATCTATCACCCGTCCTCTGATCTCCCATCCTCCAACAGGCTCGAATCGTCCAGCCTCCATTTGTCTCCTGCGCAGTATCCACCCTGGCAATCGTTCCCCTGCACCTGCCACAGGATCTTTTTACATCCATCATTCCTCCTTCCTTCGTGCACTGAGGAGGGCCTCGAACCTGTGACGCCCTATCAACAGGGCCCGTGACTTAACCGTCACGCTGCGGGGTGAACCCCCAATATATATGATATATTATTTATATACATACAATATAAATATAAAGATAATGTAATATCTAATATAAATATATAAATAATTTATATATAGTATATTATTATATTAGTTATGAATTGTATAATTTAAATAAATATTTAATAAATGATATAGTAATATATAAATATAATTCATATCAACTAATGCTTAGACATGGTAATATTTAATGGGAATTTGTTGGAAATGGGGCATGTTATTTTCGTATAAATAAATAAAAAATCTTAAGGAAAAAAAGGGAAAGAAAAGCGAGGCAAAAAATCACTTTAAAATGAAATCAAATATCTTTAATTTGTTTCATACTCCCAACTCCCAAGTGTGTTCCATTGAGAACTGTTTAAATTCCATACTTTTTTAATAAACTAGCACTTGCACCTATAGAAGGTTCAAGAGATATGCCGATAGAAAAGTAAAAGTAAAATTTAAATTTATTTAAGTTTATATAATTAGATATATAACAATATAAAAATATAAATGTTTTGATTAAAGCATAAATAGTCTTCAAATTATAAATGTCTTGATTAAAACATAAATAGTATAAATAGGAATTTAATCATATGATTTCAAATTTTACCGGTGTTTATTGCATTTTAAGTTTGAACAACAAACAAAGCGTTTTTTAAAGAACCCATCGATTGAGCAAAGTTTTTATAGATCAAATACTAATTCACAACCCACCAAGCAAAACTTTTATAAATCAATACTTATCATGACTTATTTCTTATTTTTTATTTTCTAAATTAATATTTTCTAAATCATTTTTTATTTTAGATAATTATCATCTGTAAATATATTAAAAATATTAATAATAATAATCACTTAGGCTCTAATAAAGATTAATAAATTCATTCGGAAAATAATAGCTGTAGAGTTGTGATTTTACCCCCCATAATTTAACTTGGGAGGACCAAATGTCAAATAAAAGATGTCTTAAATGCATACTCCATAAGTTTTTAAGGAATTTACTTGGAAAGTTCTTGTACTTTTTGAGATCATCTCTTGAGGAATTGAACTGTCCACTTGCCCAGTTATATTTCATCTTTATTAATACAATCTAATATGTTAACTTCATCAAATTCTGTAAATAGCAAACATTACTAAAATTTAAAGGTTTTATCATTTTAATGCAATCTAATATGTTAATCAAATTCTGTAAATAGCAAACATTGCTAAAATTTAAAGGCCTTATCATTTTAATTAAATGAAATGTCAAACCAATTTCTTAAATAGGAAACACCGTCAAAATTAAGTGTGCTAATTCTAGTCAGCGCAATGTAAGTATAGTTAATATTAATTTTATTAAACTAGTTAATGATAGCCGGCTTCAAACCTCACTATTCTGGAATTAAATTTATCTCTTTGTATTGTAATGAAATAAGTAAATCTATGGGATAGAGTTAATGACTTCATAATTTGACCAACATTTTGTGTCAATGATCCCTAAGTATAGGACATAGTTAATGACTTCACAAACATATTGTGTAAACAGTCCCCTAAGTATCATCAACAAAGGATGGGATTTTGCAACTCCATCCACCTCTTAGACTTCATATTGCATCGTTATAGATTGGTATGTTCAAATCATTTAAGGAGTCTCATTCTGTGCATTTTCATATACATTAAACCAACAATATGCACCAGCTGAAGACAGAAAGAGATGGAAAATTTCTAGTACAACATTTATTATTTATGCATGATTACAAACCAAACAAAAGTAGTGTATAATGACCATGAATGCATGAAATGGCTTCACCAATGTAAACAACTTTAGGAGCATATTTGATCACTTAGTCTATCATTCCCTCGATAAGATCCTCAATTACATTAATAAGATCCCCGATTACATCAGCTATTCCCAAATTAGAAAGCCAAGAGAACATCATTCATGAATTTGAAAGAATTGAAGCTAGACCTATACCACCATTTTCAGCACCGATGTTTTCTTTCCTGAAGCCACCTTCCATAGGCCTGCAGCAACCAAAAGCAGTCAAATTTCAACCAATATAAGCAAGAAACGATGCTTTCTTTTTAGAACATCTTTAAGTCTAGAAGGCTATTTTGCAGTTAATATTATATTTGGTAAAAATGAATGTTAAGAGCATTGTACTGTCAATTAGCTCGTCTAAACAGCGCAAGCCATTTGTAGCGTTTCGTACTGTGAGACGCCCCAGCATACGAAGCTAATTCTCTTATGCTTCTTCCTGCTCTTGTCTTCTCCGCCTTCCTTGGGCAGCTTTTGTTCAGCTTTTTCGACCTTCTTCACAACCATGGGAGATTTCTCTACCATAGGGTTCTTCATGGTAACAAAACAAGTCATGCCATTTATAGATTATAGCATCTGAAGTTTCTGAATATTTCGAGATGCCTTTATACACGACTCCAAGATGGGCATATTTCAGACAGGGAAAACAAGTACCTGGACCAATGTATGAGTTCCTGGATAACTATGCAATACTTCTACAAAGATCTTATGTTACTTTGGGAAATAAAAGCACATCAACTAAAATGTGTCTATGCAAAGATCTTGTGTTATGTCCCCAAGGGTCCAATTTCCCAGCTCCTCACTATTTCCGATGATCTTGAACAAGTGCCCCATTTCAGCATGTTGCGCCATTACAAACGCCACGATGGTATATTCCCCCTGTTACCACACTAATTCACTTGTTTATCAGAACCACCATTAACAGGTTACAACATGAACACAATTCAAATTTAAATTAGGGTTACCAATAAGAAAAATAAGAGACTATTGTTATATACCAAAAAGGAGACTGTAAACAAGTTGAGCACGCTTGCAAGCAGAGGCAAAGGCAGGGCAGTCGGGTTTTCATGCGGCATGGAATGGATTTCTTGATAATCAAAGCAATGAAATGAAGTGAAGAAAATTGTGGGGCGAATGGGATTTTTATACAAAAGGGATAGTGGCTTCCAACGAGGATAAAGCCTGCAAACACATGAGACGACGCTCAAAAAATCTGTGGAACAACTGTGAAAAAAATCTTTATAGTAAATGCAGTATTTGATTTGATGGCACCATTCATTACTATATTTACTGCAATATTGATTTGTACACAGTGGGCGGTGGTCTACAGCTGTGATCTCAGTATAATGCATTAAAAGTAAGGTAGATCGTATAATGCAAATAGATACGGTTCTTTGTAGTAATGATAGCAATGAATGTCGACATTAGTGAATCCAACACTGCATTTACTGTAAAGATTTTTTTACAGTTATTTTCACATATCTTTTGAGTGTCGGGCAACTGTAAATGGTTTATCAGTAGGACACAACAATTTATCAACATGTGAGACAGGTTTATTAGCAGGACACAACAGTTTATCAACATGTGAGAGAGGTTTATCAGCTGCTTGTAGACTAGAAGTCCACAATAAAAGCCTATCGGCTAATTAAAGATGACGTAATAAGCTTTAGATGACTACCGAGAACTGAGCAACAGGTGGACAAGGGAGCCAAAATAAATGTACGGGAGGTGCTTTCCACCAGATTTACCGGTCCATGTTTTGGATTCATTTCATTTCATTTTTTGGAGTTTTCAATACGTATCTTTTTTTTTAATTTATGTTTTAAAATTGGGAGGGCTAAGATTGATTCCAACGTCTCCCATGCTTCTCAAGGCCGTCGATGGCCAAATTCAGGTGACAATGTCTAAATAGGATACGTCTTTGGTGTAAATAAACAAGTGTAATTTTATTTATTTATTACTTTAGATTGATATTGAGTAAGAAATTAACTTTAGTTCAAATTTATGGGAGTTGATAGATTTAAGAATTTTTAAATTCAAATATGATATTAGATTTGTGTTGAACTCTTTCTATTTAATTGTTATGAGTTAAATTAAACAAAAATATTTAAAATATACATTAAGATGTTGTATATACAAATAAATTCTGGTTTATTTTTATATCATGTTGACAATTAATGGTAGAATTTTGTTACACATTACATTATCATAGTAGCATAGTAGTAGCAAACATCGACATCCTTGTTGTCTAGGTCTATTACATGGTTGCTTGTTGTGTCTTCAAAAATTGTCCAGAACTATTAATTTAAATCTATGGGTTTGATATAAAGAGAAGATCTTCATATAGAAAACTCCTAGATGAGTTATTGAACACCTCCAAAGAATGTCATTTGTGATTTGAAGTCTCATATTTCATCATAGTTTGACATAAAAGACTTGGAGGCTACTAAGCATATTTTGGATATAGAGATCAAAGGAAACAAAAAATAGAAATCTTTGGTTGGGCCAGAGTGTTGACCTTGCCGTTGCACCAAAAGATCAACTTGTCAATGCTCGATACAAGCTTCAATTAAGATCCACTAGAGGCGGTTAGACCATATCACAAACCCAAGTGTTGTGTTGCAAGGAAGACCAAGGGACAGACCATCTTGCAACATAGAGTATGTATATGAACTTCACATTGAAGAGATTTATCATGCCAATTTATAGACTAGATTGAGTGTTCTTATTTTGGAAGAAACTAAGTTATATGTAAAGTAGTGTCCATCTACAGCTAGTGAGATGGACAACGTGGCTCAAGTAACTTATGTTAGTGATATTAGGAGTTTAATATATGTCATGGTTTGTACATGGCCAAGCATTGCTAGGAAGTGGGAATCCTTAGCTAATTCATGGCTAATCGTAGAGAATATCATCAAGATGTGATTAAAAGGATCTTCAAATATTTGTGAGTTGTCTATAAGCAATCTATTTGTTATCATGGTGATTCTATAGGGAATCAATACTCAACAGATATTCATGGATTGAATTGAGTAGAAGATATTGACAATAGAAGGTCCACTATTAGATGTGTTTAGTTAATTTAGTGGTGTTATTAGTTCAAGGATGAATAAGGAATAGGCTGTGGTCACTTTTTCCACTATAGACATTGAGTACATGGTAGTTACTCCTACTTATAAGGAGACCATATGGAATTTAAGAGATCGTGTTCAAATGTGGGGCTAAATTAGGGAGCTATTAGAGTTCTTTGTAGTCAAAGTGTCATATGTTTGACAAAGAATGTGACCTTTCATTTGAGGATCAAGCACATAGATGTCTAGTGCCATTTTTTGGGTAACATTGTAGATGATATAAGAGTGATGGTGGATAAAGTTGAAACTTTGTAGAATGTTGTCAATGCGTTGACAAATTCAATCAACGCAAAGAAGTTCAAATGGTACAGTAAGTCTATTAGCCTCTTGTGTCCATCTAATAGATAAATAAATAATATTGATATTCCCTTTCTCTTACAAGATGTTCAACAAATGGAAGAATGTTAAAAATAAATGTAAAGAAATAGTCCTTCGAATAAAAATGCAATGTCTAGAAGAAAAGACCAGCTTCTCATATACTCTTGATGAAGGGCTATATTTGGTTAAAAAAGGCAGACTCTCTAGGTTTACTTCTTCACAGTCATAATCCTCTTACTATTCCCACATACTTAAAATGTTATAACATATTTATTAATGGTAACCATGGATAGGTTAAAATTAGGGATCTTGGGCTGGCCACTTTACTGCAACAAGCACATGCTCAGTGTCTTTGAAGGGAACTGCGAAGTTCAACAAATAACACAAGCCATGAATGATATGGAAAAAACGCAGACAGAGGGTCCACTATTTACATCTTCTGAAAGATGTGTAAGGAGAAAAGATGTGGAAAGAGGATGGGACTCAAAGTGGGCCAAAGAAGTTCAAATATTTCAGGCATGGCACATTTCTTTCAAAGAAAAGATTATCTGGTAAAAACGGTAAGGCCTCGAAAACCTGCTACACGAAATGCACTTAAACTTATCTAATAAAGAAACAGGAAATGATGGAAATTTCGGTGAAGGATCTCAGGTCGCATCGGGTGTCATCCAAAGACAACACAACCATAGAGTAATCATACAAGGCCTTATCATGTGCTTGAATGCTAACAAAACATAGATATTTTAGCCTTATTACGAGTACAATGCCAAGTTTGTTGATGATGAAGTTTTCATTTAACATGTTGTTCGTGAGCATGTCAAAAGTCTTTCACATAAGTTGCAAGCAATTCTTGCCCAGTATTCATGAATGGAGATTGTAGGCCTATTGACGACCTTACTGCAACAAGTTGCATAGAGCGTATGGCCGAACAACTACATTTTTGTTGGTTATGGTTCCAACTGTTCCTGAAATTTTAGTAATGCTAGCAATTCCTTTCAAGAGGCTTGCTTAGAAAACATTGCTGCATCACGCATGTTGTTGTAGCTATGCATTGGAAATCCCAGAGGTAATATTGCAATTCTTTTTAATACATTTTATTGTTGTAGAAACGTAAAACCTACAAACTTAAATGATATTGCAGTAAAGTTAGTTGTAAAGAAATAATGAAGAAAATGAAATGGAATAATAGAATAATAGACAAGACACATATTTATGTGGTAAAACCTTGACAATATGTCAATGAAACTTCTAAGAGCAAAGTATCGATATTTTTATTGCTTAGATAAACTGATTATAATCTTCACGCAGTTGCTGCTATTCAATTACAATTCATTGCATTTATTTTGCCTTCAAGGCAACAAGGTATATATATATAATATATTCAAGATAACAACCTTTTTCAAACTTAGAAAAAATCAACTTTGTTTTATTGATTTTATTGTTTTATTTTTTTCACAAGATAAAATTTTATTTTATTTCTTTTATTGTTGTCATTATCGAACAATCTCCACCTTGACAACAATTTACCTGATACTTGCCCATGTCCATTCATATCACCTTTTTCTGCAAATCAAGAGAAGTCAAACTCCACTTCAGCTTCTCTACCTATATTGGTTTTGTAAGTCATGTCTACACAATTCTCTAGTGTATGAATTTTCTCAAGAACTACTTCACCTCTATCAATAACTTGTCTTAAAAAATAGTATTTAATCACAATAAGTTTAGTCCTATTGTGATGAGTTGGATTTTTAGTCAAATGTATAGCACTTTGACTATCACAAAATGCATTGTCTTGCACTTTTTCAAACTCACTCAAAAGACCCTTCAACTGAATTGTCTTTTTGCATGCATGTGAAATAGCCATATACTCTGCCTTAGTAGTGGATAAAGAAATTGTTTTGTGAAGCTTTGGCATCCAACAAATAGGTCCTCCTACAAGAGTAAAGACATAACCTGATATAGATCTCCTTTTGTCCAAATCACCTACAAATTTGAATCAACATAACTACTATAACCATCAAAGGTGATACAATTTAATCACTTGTGCCTCTAAGATATCGAAGAACCCATTTCATTGTTGTCCAATGCTCTTTACTTGGATTTTCCATGTATCTACTGACAACACCAATTGCATGTGAAATATTTGGTATTGTACATACCATTGCACACATTAAACCTCCTATTGTATTGGCATATGGTACATGAGATATAATCCTTTTCTTCTTTATTATTAGGACGTAAACTTGAAGAAAGCTTAAAATGAGAAGATAAAGGGATATACACTAATTTCACATTCTTCATACTGATTATTAAGAGGATCTTCTTCACATACTTTTGTTATGATAACCAAACCTTACCATGTCCCTTTGTCTCTGTGTCTTTCCATGCCCAAATTTTGTTTTGTTGCTCCTAAATCCTTCATATCAAAAGTCCTAGCCATCTGAGTCTTTAACTTGTTGATCTCAACTCTTCTTTTTCTTGCTACAAGCATATCATCAACATATAATATCAAGATCAATAAATAAACCATTTCACTTTTAAATTAAACACAATGGTCATACTCACTCGTAAAATTTTGGTTCACCATGAAGAAATCAAACTTCATGTACCATTATCTACAAGATTGCTTCAGGCCATACAATGACTTTTTGAGTTTGTAAATAAACTTTCTATTGTGATTTTGAAAAAACTCTTTTAGTTGTTCCATATATATCTTCTTATCCAAATATCCACGTAAAAGTGTTGTTTTAACATCTAATTGCTATAACTCAAGATCAAGTAAAGCAACAAGTGCTAAAACAACCCGAATAGAAATGAGCTTAACAACTGGTGAAAAAAAATCATGAAAATTATAAATACCTTACTTTTGAGAATACCCTTTTGCTACCAATCTTTCTTTATACCTATTGAAAATTTATTGAATCAACACTCTTCTTTAATTTGTAGACCCATTTGCAACCAACTTTCCTACCCTTTGGGAGTTCTACTAGGTCCTATGTTTTATTCTTCTTTAAGGTGTTCATTTCTTCTTTTATTGTTATTTTCTATTTAGCATTTTCGGTACCATTCATTGCTTCCAACTAACAACTAGATTCCCCATCATTAGAAATCAAAGCAACAAATGAAACATAATCATCATACCTTTTAGACCTGGATTTTTGACCCATGTAGATCTCCTTATTGAAGAGCACAAAAGATTTACTAAGAGGGGGGGGTGAATCAGTAAATCAATCACAAACTTTTATTTCTTAATCTTTTTCAAACTTATTACAATCAACTTTTTGATATGAATCAATTTCCCCAAGTTGACACAACTTTATTGAAATAATATTTTTTTAAAGTAGGCACCAACGTACAGATTTACAAAAGATGATTTAGTAGAATGTAACCTACAAGGAACACCTAGACCTTTACAGATTTAGTAGGCACCCACCTACAAGGAGCACCAACCCCTAGTGCAAAGTATCAAACCTTGACTTGATGGATGTAAGACTGCCTTCAATCTGATATTTACAATCCCAGCTCTCCAATCTGCTCTATGTGATAAATGATATCACCCTAAGCCCACACAAAGAGATGGGACACTTGACTGATCTGCAAATCCTCTAACAACCACACCTCAAGCTTTGAATGAAATGTCATACATATATCTTACTCAAACATTGCATCCTTTAATTGAAAGATCACAACAATACTTGCAACTTTCAAGAGTGTCTCTTCATAAAGAAAATCTGAATTTTGTTTGCCTTAAACAGATCATGTTGTTCTTGATTTTCTTTTCATGTATTATGTGTTTAATCTATTATAATTTCTGAGTTTGTTTGTCTTCAAGAATAAGCGCACCTCTTCATAAATGAATGATTCTTCAGTGGAGAGTTACGTCTCTTTTTAAATGCATTCCTTCTACATTGAGCATTTCTTTTAATGGAAACTCACATCTTAATGAAAACACACTTGTTTGTGAGTTACGTCCTTTCCAAGACATCTGGATCTCATACGAGTCTCTTAACTTAATTCATATTAATCCAGAAAAGCATTTTACTTAATCGTATCTTTCCAACAAGTCCTAGGAGATACGTCCTTTAAGATTTTTGTTGTTTTGCGAGGCTCACATCTGCTCATGAACAAACACGTCTCTTCAAAAGAAATTGAATCTCTTTTAATACACCGTTTGTTTGTTATTCTTTAAAGACGTCTTTTGAAATGTCAACAGCCACCGCTTGAAAACACATCTTCCTTATTTTTAATTCTTTAACAAATCACGTCCTTATTTTTAAATGGCTCGAAACAAAAAATTAATATTTGTTTTCAGATTGCAACGCTAATGGCATATCTCGTGTTTTCATTGTGCATTTTAAACTACACACACTCCAACCATAGTCTTTAATTCGAGCAAGTATGATTGATGTCTTTCAGATTTCAATTTTACAAAAATACTTTGAGTATTTTTGCAGACTAAAAAATTCTGTAGACGGAACAATTTGTGGAATTCCTTTTGTAGACAATGTGATTTTTGAATCTTATATTCTGTATGATATCAATAAGATACTTCGAGCCTTTATATAGATGTATCCTTTATACAGACGTAATATTCTGCAGACAGATCAACATGTGTTTGATTCGTTGAATCTTATATTATGTGCAATATCAATCTGTATGAAGAGCATGATATTCTGTATGATATCAATCTGTATGGAGAGCATGATCTTCATAATATAGACTGAAATACAAAAGAAGATATGAACTATGTAAACTGATTTTAACAACAACTCTTCTTCACAAGCTTCGACCTTCTTAACAAGCTTCGACCTTTGACATCAATGACAATTCTTCTAACACTTATATCTAGTTGTGAAATTTCTATATTTTCTTGTATATTTTATGCATTCTCATCTTCTTCTTTGAAAGTTTCTTCTTGCTCCCGATTTTTTATAGATAGATGAGTTTTCAATTGAACTTGTCAATGTTGAGGTACTTTTCCTATTTCAAATCAACTTCTACTATGTTGATTTTATGAGAGGAGATTCATCAAATACCACATCTTTGCTAACAATGACTTTGTGGGTAGTAAGATCCCACAATTTGTATCCCTTAATTCTATCACCATATACCAACAAATATATATTTCTTGGATTTGGGGTACAATTTAGAACGTTGATCTTTTGAAATAAGATTTGAATAATCACAAGAATGATCTGTCCATACCTCTTCAGGAATCTTACAATTCATTACAATTGATGGTGACCGATTTAGCATTTAACAAGTTGTAGAGACTACTTCTGCCCACAAATCTTGCTACAACTTGGTATAACTAAGCATGCTTTGCTCTCTCTAGAAGAGTCATATTCATGCATTCAACAACACCATTTTGTTGAGGAGTGTAAATAGTGGTTTTATGCCTTTTGATCCCAACTTCCTTACAATAATTTTCAAATTCCAAAGATGTGAACTCACCTCCATTATCTTTTTTCAAACGCTTAATTGATCTGTTGGTTCTCTTTTTAACCAAAATTTTAAACTGTTTAAAAACACTAAACACATCGTGTTTACTTTTAAGATTATAAACCCACACCTTTCTAGAGTAGTCATATGTAAATGTCACAAAATATGATGATCCTCCAAAAGAAAATGTAGGGGATGGCCCCCAAACATCTAAATGAAATAATCTAGAATACCCTTACTTGTATGACTACCTACTTTAAACTTCTATCTAGATTGCTTCCCATAAACACAATGCTTGTAGAAATTCAAATTCAAATTCAAAGATTTTAGACTTGGAAGTAACTTACCGTTTAACAGTACCTTCAACCCTTTCTCACTCATATGACATAGTTGTTGATGTCATAAACGAGTAGCTTCATGTGCTTTCTCGTATACACCACTGCTTCATTTATTACAATACTCTCTTCTAGCTTGTAAAGGTTTTCAATATTTATAGCCTTTGTGACCACCAAAATTCCCTTGGACACTCTTAGTGATCCACCTTGTAAACTTATAGCCTCCAGAATCCAAAACTCCCAAGGAAATTAAATTCTTGTTGAGTTCTAGTACATGTATTTCCTTTGTTAATGTCCTCACATGCCATCGAAAATTTTAATCTTAATGCTCCTGATCCCAATAGTCTTACAAGAAATATTATTTCCCATAAGAACAACATCACCATCAATTAAGAAGAAAACCAATTCTTATGTGAACACATGTGAATAGAAGCACCAAAATATAATAACCATACCTCATGATACTGTAAGGAATTACAAATAAATAATACTTCGTCAACCGCACCTGGACTTGTCTCAACCATGTTTGCTTCCTTTATGGAATCATCATTGTCTTCTTCCCTCTTCCAACAATCTTTTTTGAGATGCCTTGATTTGTTGCAATACCAATATTTTCCATTATGTGCTTCACTTTGTTCACACACATTGGAATTAGTGATGCATTGACATAGCATTTTGATCATTTGTGTAACACCTTATCTTAGTTATTGTGACTATAACTCTTGGTATGGTTGACATGGGTACACACCTAATGAAAATTAGTCCTCACTAGTCCTTATGTGTTTCTCATTTTGCCACATTTTTCAAAGGCTCACCTAGTGAATATCAAACTTCACTAGCTTGTGGTGCCTTTGATTCATGGTTCACCTAGCAAATATCAGACTTTTTCAGCTTGTAAGTCATGAGTGCTTTGGGTATGGATCCTAGCATAACGTACTTGCTAGTTCATGATTCTCATACCCTCCTTTTGCATTTTGTATTGGCATTGTGTCTGTTTTGTGTTGTCTTGTTGTATTACATACATGTGTGTTCCCTTGTCTTTATGTTGTCTTGCCATGGGATATTGAATCCTAGGGGCTTCACACTACCCTTAGATTCATTGTCATCCTATCTAGATTTGATATTCAAACAATCAAACCCCTCTTAACATATTTTCTACTTTAGTTTGAGTCTGAGCGTAAGTTCATACTCTCACTAAAGCTAAATGTAGCGTCGTAAATTATCACCCTTGACAATTTCAGACTAGATTTTGCTCCCTCTTAAGTAATTGGACTTAATTGTGCATCTAATTTCCTAAATTATGCATTCCATGGTCCATTTGGACATTTATTAAGAAAACCCATGTATAAAACCAAATGAAATATTTAATATTTTGCTCCCAACACTTTACATCCCGCAAAATAGGGTTAGGACAAAGTCACCCTAGGCGACTTGGTCCCCATATTATTTTGCCTCCAAAATTTAATAAGTTGAGGACAACAATCTATTATTTGGATTTCAAATGTCAAATGTTAGCTATCGAGATTTAATTTTTAGGAAATTAGATTAATTGTGTATAAATCCCTAGTAATTTCACCATTTGAAAACTAACAAGAAAGAACAAGCAATATCTAACAAGAATTGGAAATCAAGAGCATTATAAAAGCAATTATTATCAAGTCAAAAGCAGATGCATTGCAACATTTTAGCATTGAAGCATCCTGTCAAGTTCTATGTGAGTTTGTTCATGTTTATGCTATCATTCTTTTGTGAGGACTAACACTTGTAGGTCTTCCAAGCTATCAAGCTAAATTACAATCAAGCCTTGAGGAGATTTGTATGACTCCAATCTTTCAAGAAAATCAGATCTGAGTGGTGAGTTGTAGTCCATTGTTTATTCATCATTCATTTGTCATTTAGCCTCTATCCCACAAAAGGATAAGCTCTCTATTATCAATTTTACTATTGTGAAGGTGGAAACACCAACACAAGGTTTGATTGAGGCAAACCCTTATATGAAACAACCCTTCCTCTCTCTTTGAATGTACGAGTTTCAAATCTAAAGAAATTTAGAGGAAGATTGAAGATCATTTATTCATTGTTGTATTCAAACCCTGCAACTTGAAAAGATATGGAAACTCAGTTATCTCGGCATTCACAAAAATCCGATAGTGAGATCTTAAAGGAAGAAGGCTTTGATCAGACTCCTGAGGACTGTGAAGGAGAATTTCAAATTGGGTTACTAGGACATAGGCGCCTTGGGTGATTTAGTTCTCTAAATCCAGCTCCAAATTTATATTACAAGTGCACACAAGTCTACTTAGTCTATTTTTAAACATCAAATTTGTAAATCTGGAAAGTTAGAAACATAAAATTCATTTCCAATTCCCAAAATTAAAATCCTAGGATTGATTGGCTCACCTTTCAAGTTGCAAGTCAATCTCATATCCTAGTCGATCTCGAATTTAAATGATAAGAAACCACCCTTGTGGAAAAGACCCTTTGAAATCCTAGGGTTTTACTTTTCCACCTTCTCATTATCTAAACCAACACAAGGAATAAAATAAATAATGCAAGAAAGGGTAAGTAACCAATTTGGAGAAACAAGAACATAGTCAAGTCTTACTTGAATCAACGAGGGTCCAATATGTTTATTGGACTAGGTAAAGTTGGATCCCTCAACTCAACATCCATCAAAGCATAGGAGGAAATAAAGGTAGCAAGATCATCATGTTGTCATAATAAACTTGTGATCCTCCAATTTTTCGAAGGTGGATAAATGGTTATTGAAATAGCCCAAAATAATCTATTTAAGGTTGTTGTACAAGCTTCATAAACTAACCAACTTGCACAAAGCTTTCTTCAATCCCTAATAGAGTTAAGGGCATAATTATTTGAAGCGATCCAAGAGATATTATCCTTAAGGTGGGAAAACAACATAACTAAGTGATGGTGGGAAGCAACTTGGACTAATCTAAAAATTATAGAAGGATTCCAAAAGGTAGAAAGACCCTTAGAAGCACCAACAACGTGCACCTTGAAACATGCACCATATTTCTACATTCTATGAATATCATTGTTATTTCTCTCTATGAACATATTAGCCTCCTAAATCAACAACAAATTAGGCCAACACATTTTCCTTGAGTTAACAAGAAGATCTTGCATATGGGGATTATTTAACTCTTGAATTTTCCATGAGATAAGATTCATTTTTTGGATTTGGGTGAGCACCTCACCATCTCTAAAGAACCTTGACTATTATCTACAATTTACTTTGAAGTTTCTATGCCAAATATATCTCTTTAATTTAGTCTTCCCTACTCATTATTTATAAGATTCCAGGTCCACTTATTTATTTTTGTTTCTTGTAAAAAACCCACGACATGTTGGTATAAATAGTTGTTTTACCTAACTATTTCACTAGTGGGTCCTATTTACATTTTAAGTTTACTTAGGTCCCAAGGAATCTTTCTAGAAGGTTGTTAGTTGTCATAAGATCTTACCTTATGTTTTGAAATTTAATGATTGTGTCCTATATCATTTAATATTAGTTGTCTCATGACATAGGATTATGACACTTGTCATGATCTTGTCTAATCCTATGTCTCACCTTTGCTATATAACTAGGGGGTCTCATGTGTAAATCAACAATCATACAATCATAATATATCTCTTGCATCCTTTAATGGAATAACATTATTCTCTCATAGTTGATCTCTCTTGTACTTTCATGAAGTTCTTAGATCTTGGGTGGCTATAATCTTTAGCCAAATCTTGCATGGTGTAGAGTATTTTATACCAATTCTTACAAGGCAATTTCTTTTTCTTGAGTATGCATAATTTTTAAGATGTAAGATCTTTAATAATCTAAGCACAAATTTTATCCTTGCGTGAATTGGTTTATACTTAAAAATATCAACTTTCAAGTAGCAAGGGAGTTGCTTCAATTCACTAGACAAATGCATAACCATTGGGTCCAAGGAGTCTATACCGTGAAACATAATGATGAGAGCCACTAAAACTTCAACAAATCTTGAGGGAGAGAAAGAAAACCTTGGAACCTACATAGTATCAATTATAGATGTAGGAGACAAAATATCATCCAATATAATTTCAACCCTATCCATGACAACCTCACCTTCTTCTAAAATAGGGTTTATGAGACCCTTGAATACATCTTTTTTATTAGAACTGGCAGCCTTAGTTTCCTTTGGTTCATTATCCATTTTTTTGTTCTTCCCTTATTTGGATGGATAAAATTTTACAATGTGAACTAGATTATGGAAAGAAAAGCACAAAAAAGAGAGTTTAAAAAAATGTTTTCTTTCTTCTAAGAGTCAAATTTTGACCAAAGGGTAACTTTCAAATGAAGTGCCACATTAAAGGAAATATTAACACAGTCTAGTGAATAGAAGACTAAAATTTGTAATTTTGAGTCAATAGTAGTTGTTTGCATAAAGGAGTTAGTGATCCAAAAAAATCCTCCTTCAAATATTTCATGGAGAGACCTAGTCCAATCTAAGTCAAGTTCGGGGACTTGAACCTTGGTGGACACAACAATAACGCCACCACTTAACCATTGCACCATGGGATCAACCCCATTAATATATATAATTTAATAATAAGTATATTATATATATATTATCAATACCATAAATATAATTATATAACATAATATTATATACATTATAGTTATATATTATTAATAACTATATTATAAATTAATATTATATAAAATATAGTTATTAATATATTAATAACTATATAAAAATATTTATTAATAATATTACTAATAACTATAATATATTAATTAGGGAAAACTTTGGTCTTATTTTTTTGTATACATTTGTGTCGTACATAAGATCAATTGTTACATCATTTATCAAATGCTGGTGTTTCATCTTTATCTCCATTTCTATCTCTATCTTCCTCTCCATCTCTCTCATCTCTATATCCCCCTCCCATTCACACACACACTCCTTGTTTCTCTATCCCCACCTCTATCTCTATCTCTATGTATCTCCCCTCTCTCTATCTATCTCTCCTCTCTCTATCACTTGTCTCTATAACCTCCTTTATCTCACTCTTGCCTCCTTTATATACCCCTCTTCCTCTATATAACACTTCGTATATCTTTATCTTTCTATCTCTCCATCTCCCCTTCTCTCTCTCTCACCCCCTCTATCTTTCTCAAGTTATATCTATCTCTCTATCTCTCATTTCTATCCACATCTCTCCCTCTCTCTATTGGACTAATTACCAGTGTCTCCCTTTAGATTTGGGACATGGACTAATCACCTCTTGTGGATCTGCTTATCTCTAGCATTTGTATTGGGTGTTAACATGTCAATCTTTTGGTGCAATGACAAACATGTTCCAACAAATGGTATCAGAGCTAGGTCGCGGGTTCAAATCCCCTCAGGTGATGCTGAGGGGGGATTGATGGATATCACCAACGTCTGAGGGGGGATCGTTGGACTAATCACCAACGTCTCCCTTTAGATTTGGGACATGGACTAACCGCCTCCATTGGATCTGCTTATCTCTGGTGTTTGTATCAAGCGTTAACAAGTCAATCTTTTGGTACAATGACAAACATGTTCCAACACTCTCTTCCTCTCTCTCTATCAAGTTCCCTCTTTCTATCTCTACTCCTCTCTCTCCCTCTCCCTCCCCCTCTATCTATTTATACATATCTATCTCCCCTTATTTCTCTCAATATCTCTCTCATACACACACACACACTTACTATTTCTCCCTATTTTTCTCTTTTTTGAGCTATCTTTTCCCCCTCTCTATCTCTCTATCCCTCTCTTTCTATAAAAGTCTCTTTATTACTTGTCTCTATCACCTTCTCTCTCTCTCTCTTGGCCCTCTATCTCTATTTCCCTATCTTTCCCTCCCCCTCTATTTATATCTCATTATCTCTACCTCGCTCTCTCTCTTATTCACTCTATCTCTCTTGCTCTCTCTATCTATCTCTTTTTATCCATATCTTTTTCTACATCTATCTCCCTATCTCTCTATATCTCTCCCCATCTCTCTATCTCTTTCCCAATCACTCTCTCTCTCTATCACCTTCTATGTATATCTCTCCCTCTATCCCTCCCTCTATATATATTATCTCTCCCTCTCTCCCCCATCTTCTCTCTCCCTCTATTTATCTCTCCCTTTCTCTCCCCCATCTCTCTCCCTCCTCTACTTATCTCTCTCCCTTTTTCTTCCTCTCTTTCCCATCACTCTCTCCCTCCTTTACTTTTCTCTCCCTCTCTCTCTATCTCCCCCCTCTCTCTATCTCTCCCCATCTCTCCCTCTCTCTCTCCGTTCCTATCCCCTTGTCTATCTCTATATCTCTACCTCTATATATATTTGTCTCCCTCCTCTCTCACTCTATCTTCATCTCTACATCTATCTTCATCTCTCTTCCTCTATTTCTAGACATATTTCCCTCTCTCTATCCATCTCTCTCCCTCTTCCTAGACCTCTATATCTATCTCTTTGCTTCTCTAGTTCTATCTCTCCATATTTCTTCTTCTATCTCATTCTCTCCATCTCTCTCTACCTTATATCTCTCCCTCTCTCTACCTCTCTCTATATATCACTTCCTATTTCTATCTTTATCTTGCTATCTATCTATCTATTCCTATCTCCTCTCTCCTTTTATCTCTCCCTTTCCTTCTCCATATCCATCTCTATATATGTCTTCCTCTATATCTCTATCTCCTTACCCCCTCTACCTCTCCCTCTTTCTATCCCTATCTCTCCCTCTAAACAATAACCTATATTTTGCCTAATTGACTTTCCACACCTCTTCGGCGTACCCATTGCACACCAAATTGCGAGTGTTCTAAATTATGTTAAAGTTTTGCATCTAGTTTTAAACTTGTGACTAAATTCAATGTAAATAGAACCTTGGGGATCCACGGAGTAATCACTCTACTTTTTTATTGAAATGAAATGAAATGAAATATTTTAATAACGTCCACGAGGCCACAGCAGCCTATGGGACCCAGGAACAGCACAAGACCACCACCGAAAAGAGAAGACCCTAAACAGCCTGAGATCTTCGCTCGAGATTAGCTCTACGACAGTGAATTTTGATGATGTAATTTGCAGATTTGACCAACCTTTCCTCCTCAAACAAGGTATTTAAGTTGTCCACTTGTAAGATGTCCCCATAAGTGACCCGAATATCTTTGTATGCTGAGCACTCCATAACAAAGTGCCACTCTGTCTCCACTAATCCCATGTCGCAAAAACGACATATTCTTTCTTCCCACTCTTCTTTAGGAACCATCCATCTGCCCGTCTCACATCTAAGACGATGTGAGCTAGTTCGGAGTTGAGCTATCAACATCTTTGCTCTCCATTTAATATTTGCTCCTATATATGCCTTTTCATCATGGTCCCCCTTAGGATTGAATTCTTTGATATAATAGTCTTTTTTTCGCCCTGATTGTTTTGTCCATAAAGCTTTTTTGAATTTTTGTTTCACATATTTTTTTATTTCTTCATTTGAACTTGGACAATCTTGCATATTCACACCCCACTTTTCCATCCATTTTTTGTTTTGTTTCATCCATGTATTCCTTCTTCTATCCAACTTTTCTTTTACGATTAGCTTAGGCCACCGATGGTCGTCCATGTTTTGAACCTTTTGAAGGTAACATAGTAACCGAATCATCGCGAAAGCCTCCAAGGGAAAGGTGCCTGACTCCGCTAGTAAAATCTCATAAGGTATCGTGGTTTTGAGTTTAAGGCTGCTAACAATTAGATGCTTTTGAATTCTTTCCACTTGCCTCCATTTCTGATCTGACATGCTGCTGCCCCAAATTTCGCACCCATATAGAACCACCGGGGTCACAAGTAAGCCAAACAACGTTCTCTTGGTTTTCCAATCCCATAGCTCAGCATTTCTACATCTGTTTTGTAGAGAGTAGAGCGCTTTCCAGCCTCCTTGGATCCTTTTTGCTCTACAAGTTTCCCAACTGAGCTTATAGTGAAAATCTAGCCCAAGGTATTTGTATTCATCTACAATTTCCAGCGGATTGCCCTCAAAGATAAAGCTAATTTGCTGTTTTTTCCTTCTCAGAGAGAATATCATAATTTTGGTTTTACTAGTATTCACTTGCATCCCAACTTCCTGACAAAATGATTCAAGAGCTTTCAAATGTTTTCTTAACTCATGTGCTGTTTTAGCAATCAAAATGAGATCATCGGCATACAAGAGCAATTTTATTACATAATTGGCCAACTGAATACCTTCCCCACCAACTTTGTCTATCCACTCTTCCAACTTGTCAATGTAAAGCCCGAATAGCGTTGGGGAAAGCGGGCAGCCTTGCTTGACTCCAATGTCACTGCCAAAGCACTCCGACATACCTTCATTAGTTCTGATTTTAGCTCTGACCTGCTCATACAGCCTATGAACAGCCGCCCTAAGAGCCCTTGGGACTCCCAGTTCCTCCATTCTATTCCACAACTTGCCCCGTGGCACTGTGTCAAAGGCTTTTTTGAAGTCAACAAAGCAGCAAAAAGCCTCCTCCCCTTGAACGTTCCAAATTTTTTCAATCAAAAATCTATTACAGAGCAGCAAGATACAAACAAAACTGCTGCAGCCGAGGAAGCTACAGCAAAGAGAGGACAATCAAACATTTACATCTACTATTTTATTTATTTATTTTTCCGAACGTGTACGAAAGAATATGTAAACTACCATAGGATAAAAATGAGATTTCTTTTTGGGCCACAAAACTTCTGTCTTCACGTTCCTTTCGTTGTGCAAAATATTTGCTCAGTAATCCAACGCATTGGGTATTGGTAGCTCTACCAAAAAGGGCAGCCGTGCAATATTTCTCTGTAAGTCTGTCTTTTTAAATTTGATTTCTGGATCGTCCCATAAAAGGTGTATAGATTATGTTTGCCAGGCTTCGGTGAGAAAGAAGTTTAACCTGTGATAGAAATAAGCATTTTGTATAGAGTAAAATTAACCCTGCCATGGTCGACATTCACACCGAATAATGTAAAACTTTTTTGTGAATATTCTGAAGGTGTAAGAGATACTATAATTTTGACGGGGCAGAAAATAACACCACAATTGATTCTTCATTGGTGGGTTTTGTGAAATATTACTATTGTGGATGGGTGTTTAAATTTGTTCTGTATGATTAGTATTATAGTTACAGATTGATGTTTATATTACCCATTGATGTAAAACTTCAACGAGAATCCGCTAGCTCGATGTTCATGGCACTGATTTTGACGCCCTTTTCTTCAGTCAACTTCACAGCACAATATTCCGTTACGAGAGGAGGATTTGTCCAACGAGAAAATTGTAAACTAGTCAAAATTTGCTGTAAAAATTTTCATTGCTATTCCATAAAAGAATGTTACAAAGGACCCCAAATTGTGAAAAATGCCGAATTGAATGCAGGGGTTTCGAAATTTATGTTTAAAGATGATGTGGCTGAATCGGCAGAAGGGAATGCGAAAGATGATGGCGGTGTTTCGGATCATGGAGATTCCGTGGTAGAGAAGGATAGACGGTTTACATTACAAGGATTTGGAATCAGTCGCCAGGGGATTATCATTTCATCAGGAGGACCTAAACAAACTGAAAATAGCCATGTTTCAGGGACAGAGGACTTGTTAGTTTTGGATGGAGATAGAAAACCGCCCGGTTGTCTTGTTTGTCAAAATGAAAGTGTAACACCATTGGGGAGTAGAACTGTATCCCATAACAGTTGTGAATCTTCCAAAAAAACACACTGTTTACTGCCTCCAAAACTGAAGGCTTGTGTTAATAATGAACATGTGGAAGAGAGTCCGAGTTCTTTTGCAAATCAAGAAGACGAAGCAAGATTGTCAAGAATGATTGTCGTGCATAGTAGATCAAACAAGGTTCCCAGCGCTTTAAGAGTGTACAAAAGGATGGGGGAAGCAGGTCTTCAACCAGATTTGCATGCTTACAATTCGCTCATTGCTGCATTACTGAGAAAGGGCTCCATTGAGAATGCGTTGAGAATTTTTGAGAGCATGAAGAAGATGATTAAGCCTTCAGAATGTACATATAGTTTGCTTATGAAAGCAGTTGCAAATTCTAAGAGTTGTGAACATGCTCTTCATCTGTTGCAGGAAATGGAATCATGGGATGATTTAACTGCAGATATAATTGTATACAATACACTGATATCAGCCTGTGGTAAAGCACGGAAATGGAATGAAGTTCATCAACTTTGGAGAAAATTGAAGCAAGGAGGATGTAAAGAGACAATGGTGACCTATCGCCTTCTGGTGAGTACATTTGTGCAGTGTGACCAGGTAGAACTTGCATTGGAGGTATATCAAAGTATGATTCAGAATGGATGGCAGGCCAATGGTGATATTTTAAAGGGCCTTACATGTGTTTGTGCAAAAGAAGGGAAGTGGACATTAGCATTGGACTTTTTCCAGAAAATTGTAGATTTAGGTCTGAAACCAAATATAATCACATACAATACACTGATTAATTGTCTTGGTAAAGCAGGAGAGGTGGATCTTGCTTTTAAAATTTATGAGCATATGCAAGCTGTAGGTCATAGTGCTGATGTTTATACTGCACAGGCTCTGCTTAATGGCCTGAACAAGACAGGCCAGTTTACAAGATCTTTAAGTCTTTTTGAGCACATGAAAACATCTAACAACTTTGAAATGGATGCTGTGATTTACAATGTAGCGTTGGTGTCTTGCCACCAGCTTGGGCTGTGGGAAAAATCTTTGCAGTATATTTGGGAAATGGAAAAGAGTGGCATCAAACCTGGATCTTCATCATATAATCTTCTCATAGCCACATGTGAGATTGCTGGGCGGCCAAAAGTTGCACTGCAAGTTTTTGAACACATGCTTTGTGTTGACTGTTCTCCTAATACATTTACTTACTTGCCATTGATTAGAGCTTGTGGAAATGGACTCCATTTGCGTGAATTGGAGCAGGTCTTCAATGTAAGTTTATTTAACTTCTAATATTAAATTGGTTATAGATTTCTCATGGAAATCAAGTATATGCAGTGTACTCATATTGCTTTTGATTGTTCTTGACTGATGGCTTATACATTTTCCCTTTTGGTTTCCGTCTTTTCCTGATATTGTGCCTAGATTCAGTACAGATCATCATCAAACATTAAAAAAGATGCTGGATGTCAAACAGTAACATAAAAAAAGTGTTTTCCCACCAATCAGGACAATATTTTTTGTTTCATTTGGATTGATTTTTTCCTTTAGTTTTTGTTCATTGAGATCCTTATATTTGGTCTTAATTGCCACAGCATAAAAAATTATGGTTGCCATAACTTGGTTTTCCAATTTTTTGTTTGCTTTCTTAACATTTAGCCTATAGCTTGAAGCGTGCTCTAGTTAATGTTGTTTTAGGACAATCTTTTGATTAAAATGTGATTAATTATCATTACATGGGTCTATTAGACCTTTAATGGCTCACAGTCAAAGAATGATGGTGTCTTTTCTGGCAGCAATTATGCAGATCTTGTACTGTTTATGTTAATATCAAGAAGTCTCGTCACAGTAACTTTAATTAATGATAGCTTGTGCTTCGGATGATGTTGATGTTGGTGGTGAAGATGGCAAGTGATGTGGATTGCTGCCATTGTATCACGAGTTGAGAAGACTTCTAGACCCTCTTAGAACGGTTCCCCTCGTGGCAATTGAGAGAGAAGATGCAGAAAGTATTATGCAACTTTATGTTTGGCATATCATCTTCCTTGATGGGGAACTTGACCCATCTCGACAGTCTATTAGACCAGGAATTTTTTATTTAAGAGTTTTTTTGTGTATAGTGTATGAGTTGTAATGTTCCTTTGGGATCAACTCTGTATTTTGATTAGGTTCAGACATTTTGGGTCTCTCTACTCTACTCATCATCAAGGAAAAGATTAAAGCGAATGCTTTGACCTTGTGTATTTGATCCCTATGTCAATTATTTGATCTGCTTCTATTGTTTTGTTGCAATTAGAAATGACTTCTGCTGGCCTATGTTCTTTTGCCACAAATGGTGTGTCCAACAAAGATGGAGAGTAATGCGCAAGAGTTTTGATGAAAAATTGGTTTAAGACCAAAATGAGTTGAAAGATTGAGCTCAAATGTGTCATCTCCAACCTTCTTATTGATAGTATACAAGCCATACTGAATAGGTTCGATCTTCAGGTATGACCCTATGAGTCTCTCCTTTTGCAAATGAAGCCATACTCTTTCACAACTTTGAATTGGCATGGCACTTGATGGTGATCATGGTGTTCCTGTACATAGCATTGATCTTTTGTAGAATGGTACGCACTTGTTGTTGTATGGGTTGGATGTGCGCAATGAATTTGCCTCTATTGTCAATTTCCTTTTGAACCAAAGGAGTTAGAGGTGGTGGCACGAGATAAGTAATATTAATGGGTGCCAATGCATGGAAACCCAAACAAACCCCGAAAGGGGTATCTTCTATAGAGTTGTAAAGAGCTTTATTGCAGCTATGTTGAATGATATCTATATTTTCATCCCAAGCACTATGCTTCTTGGAGTTGTACATTCTAAGAAGATACATGATTGACTTTTCACCAATTTTGTTTGTCCATCAGAATGAGGACGGAATGCAGTGCTTTCCAGAATTTTCTCAAGAATTTGGTATCTCTATCAGATATGATTGTGGAAGGTAGTCCAAAGTGAACATGCACATTCTAAAAGATCAAGTGAGTTGTTTCCTTATTTGTTTTTTTTTGGTTTGGACTGATTATTTCTGTTTCATTTTGTTCATTGAGATCCTTACGTTTGGTCTTAATCATCATGGCACCAAGAAGTATGGTCGCAATAACTTCGTTTTAATTACTTTTTGTTTGCTTTCTTGACATTTAGTCTATAACCAGTGTTTTGTATTGATCTTGAAGCATGCTCTAGTTAGTGTTGGTTTAGGACATTTTCATTGATCTTAATCTTTTGATAAAAATGTGATTGATTAACTGTCGTTACATAGGTCTATTAGACCTTTAATGGCTGATGGTCAAAGAATGATGGTATGCTTAATGGCAGTGATTCTGCATATCTTGTTTTTCTAGATTAATATATTGGGGATCTATAAAGAGGCCCCAGCCTGCAACTAAAAGAAACATATACAATATTTTAATACTAAATCCCCGCAGAAACAACCCTTTCCAAGGCGTAGCCGGTATACAAAGACTGAAGAAAACAATAACAGAAGATATAAACATGAACATACTACCAGAACCTATAAGCACCATTCCCAACAAGCAGAAAATAAACAGCAAAAATTTCCTCTGAGCAAACCACTACCGCCCACCTAATTGTCATGTCCCTGAAATTGTAACATTAACATATAAAGCATCGACATGCAAGTAAATAAATAAAATACATATTAAAAATATTAGCCATTTAATATTATTATAATTATAATTATCATAAGATAATATTATAATTATAATTATCAAATATAGCAATATAAATATTAAATACAAAATAAATATATACCATATCAATATAAAATATATAAATATAAATAATACAAAATAAGTTTATAATTACAAGCAGCGATGATTATCATCTAGGAGCAGCGATGATTGCCAACGAATATATATTAAGGTGCAGCAATATAAGACAGCGATTGATAAAAGGCAGTTTGACTAAAGAGGTAGTGATTCATTAAGGGAAGCGGTTCATTAAGAGCAGCAAATATCTTAAGGTGAGAAAGAAATTATGTAAGTCACCGGTTAGTTAGGAAAAGGCAATGATCAACCTGAAGAGAGACGTATCCTTTGGAAAAGCCATGTCTTTTCCCATCGTGGGGTATAAATGGAGGCATATTTCAAGGAGAGGGAGGATGAAAGGAAGGGGATTCAAAATAAAATAATGACTTGCACTCAGAAGGGCAACGGAATGGGATATAGTCAGATTTAAACACAGATATATGTACAGCAAACAAGGACATGGAGTTTTAAGCAGATATAAAGGAGGAATTAGATTCTGAGTTTTAGAACAGATATAAAAAAGAATAAATAAATATGGATCTATATTCAGAATGACAGCAGAGGCACTCATGAATAGTGTGTGAACAGATTGGGAGAGAGAAATGAGATAAGTTGGATAGATCAGCAGATTTCTTCATGTAGAAGATATCAAGAAGATGTGTAAAGAAGAAGATAATCCAGGGAATGATATATAAGGGAAGTAAGTTTAATATATTACATATACATGTATATATAAATATATAAGTAAATATAATGTGATTATTAGATTGAAATCAATTATAAATACATATATATCCGATTATGCAATAATGATGCTTGCAGCAATTATTAATCCTTATTAGTCATTATTCAATTGAAGCTAATCTGTTTGTTTCTCTTTAAGCAATACCTTTTGAATAGTGAGAACAGATCGATTGGAGAGCAAGTCGACTCAGTCTGAAAATCAATAACATCTGAGCATTAAGTCAGCAATCACCTGATCAGATAAAAGGAATTGAGGTCTGCATCTTCTAAGTCAGAAATAATCAATTAATTAACATTTGTGCAGTAGTCCAATTTCCTGAGTTGGCAGTATGAGATCTGATTTACAGTTATATGGTGCAGCATAATTTAGTATGAGTGATTGTGATTATTTAATTGGATATTCAAGATACTAATGATACATTACAGTTATGACTGCTTCCTTAAATATGATTAATATTGGTTGTCATATGATTTGAATATTTAGTCGTGATAGAGGAGATTGAGATTACAAGAGGGGAATGGGGTACTCTCCTAGGTATGCCACCTTGAGATGGGGGATCAAGTAATCCCATAATGCTGGATCAAGTAGTCCCAAGGAGGCCAAGGGTGTACCATTTGGGGTACCAATGGTACAGCGCCTTGGGCTTAGGAGAGATGGCATTTTCAGGGCACCCATTGTAATCTCATCCCTCCATCATGGTGAATCAGCACAAGAGGTCAAATCATAGAGAGAGGGAAATGTTGGCAAGATGGGTCCTAGGCACCCCATCGAGTCATGTTCTCCCATAAGGATGCTAAAATACTTTGTGATTGAATTAATGATTGACCATGAGTTTATCAATATTTAATTATGATAATCTGCTAATTAGTATTATTGTGGCAAATGATTATATTTTGCTAATCAATATGATCGTGGTAAATGATTCTAATCTGTGTGTAGGGCTTCAATCAGGTGGAAGGTATTCTCTAACCCATTTGTTTATTTGGAAATTTAGGATTTAGGGCAAATTTAGGGCATTCCCAATTAGGGGACATTACACTAATGAAGTTGTGACAACCTCCAATGGGCCTTACTAGCCCCACGTAGAGCAATTATCCAAAGACCACCACCATTTGAGCCATTGCCACATCTGGGCCTTAAGCTGATTCCAATGCTTCAAATTTGATGCCTTTAATAAGCTCCGCACACCTAACTACTTGAACTAACTTGTCATTCTCAAGCAATGGAATAGCATATCCACTTGTCGCTTCTAGTACCCCCTTATGTTGTCACACCACCAAGTGTGTAATAACCATGCACATATCCTTGCAAAGGTTCATTAGGTTTTTTGCAATCATTCATCATTGCTTGAACCTCCTCGTGCATGGCCATTACATCTACACCAAAGTCTCCCTCCTTTGCCTTCCTAGGACCATGCACCTGAGGAAGATGCCTTTCCTCCTTTACTAATTACATTTCTTCCTACAATTCCTTTCCCTCTTGACATGGCTTGACAAATAGCATCGATAGGCATTCACTCACCTTTGCTGATGGAAATACCATCAATTTAGCCTTAAAATCTTCTAAAATTGAGGTATGGTTTGCAAATGCCCATTATCTTCTATGCCCTCATTACCAAGAACTGCCTTAATGACTTTAAGGATGCCAAACTAGAGCAATTAAATTTTTTCCTTAGTATATGATTTGAGACACAACACTAGTGTAATGGGTCCTGCGCTCCACTCCTACCAGCCATGACAACAACACTACCCAAAACCCACAATACCCACATAGGAGCTCCAATAGAAATACCACCAAGGAATATAGTAGACAAAATAATAATACAATGGCAACCCCTGAAAAGCTCATTGATTTGACAAAATAATCAAAACATTAATTCCTTATAATGATATGCCAATGTTTAAGCCACCTCCATTGTTGGCATGTGTGAAAGACCACACTCACTAACCATCCACCATTGAACACCTATTTGGCTTAATTATACATAATGGCAAAGCTACAACCTCATGGAGGAGAGAACACATTCATGATGGCCAGTCATCATTTATGAGTTTGGCAAGATCTTGCCATTCAACAATGTCACTACTTTCAATTGATGAGTAATTCAATAGAGCAATACCTTTGCTTGCTAGAAAATTCATCAACCTGTTTTGCTTATGGTAGTAGTGGACCACATGAACCTTCTCCAATTTGCTTTTCCATATTAAAATTTCTTCTTGAAGTTTTAAGTTAGTACAGAAGGCTTTTTTCAAGCATTAACCATAATTTGTGAATCTCTCTCTACCACTATATTATGACATCCTTCAGCATACTCAACTTTTAATCTTGCTCGAAGTGCTTCCTATTATGCTTTGTTATTTGTTTTTTGGCCCAAATGACATGTGTCCCCTAACAGAAAGGCACCCTGAGCATCCCAAAGCACATGACCAACTTTCATAGGACCAGGATTCTCTTGTGATGCACCATCAAAGTTCAATTTAATCTCTTCCTCTGCAGCTTTCCATTTCCCTTTTTTATAACTATCATAAAAAGCCATTAACCCATTAATGGGAAATTTTGCAGATCTTGTTACTGTTAATGTTGATATGAAGAATTCTTATCACAGCAAATTGGCTATTTAACATAGTTCCACAGAGTTTCCTGATGGGGGGATGCGGGGATGTGGGGATGGGTTTTAGGGACGGGGGGGCCAAGGGCCTAAGTTTGGGGATGACAAGGGGACAGCAGGGGGACGGTGGTGGGGTGGCGGCAAGGTGCTGAAATATATGTAGTACTTGAAAAAATAGTTATAAAAAGATATAAGTATAAGAATTATACATCTTGGAGACAACTAGGAGTCCCCTAGACGTCTTGAGGACACCCTGACGTCCTCGAAGTCCTAGCGGCATCTTGGAGACGGCGACGCTGGTGGTGGGATGGTGGCGTTGGTGGTGGGCTGGTGGGGGGACATGCCCCCCAAGTCTCCGAGACGGGGACATCTAGGAAACGTGGGTTTTTTGGGGGGGACGCGTCCTCGTGGAACATTGAGACTTAATTTTTTATTCCCTTTTCAGAATTTTAAGACTTCAAAAGTTTTGTTGAAAAATGTCACTTTAGTGGTACAAATGTGAAGGATATTACTTTAGTGGTATAAATGTGTTGATCGAATTTTCTTGCTTTTTGTTTTTCTAGACCTTTGTTGCAGGTCATCATTTTGACCTTTTCTTGCCAATTTTTTAAAAAATAGTAAGCTTACCATAAGGGTGTCCTTTGACTTAGATGCCACAGCTAAAGGGTATTTTTTTGTTAGATTCACTTAGTGCTTTGCCCCTTGTTAATTTTCAGATCAAAACAAGCAGATTATACACTCAGAAAAATATAGTATCAAAACTAGGTAGCTTAAAACATAAAAACGTCAATCAAAACAATAATTTCTGACTATGTCAATCTACAAACACATACTACTGAAAATTTGAACGATGAATATACAGTGTTGAACTCTCAAACCTGCAACTGTCTTCTCATTAAATCTGAAAAGAAGTACACTGCACCAGAATGAAATTTAAGAAGTGAGACTCTATATGCATCATGATTAAAATTAGAGTATGTGCCCTTTAAATAGGCAAGTGCACTATGATTCTAATTAAGAGAAACTAGATGAGGTGTCAAGTGTAGTTTCAAGTTAAGCTCACATTTACAACTCACTGGAGGGACACTCAGTTTGACTAATCAATCAACCTAGTCTAACAACAAATAACACCTAATCAAAGTATTTGAGATCAAGTTGCATCCACAAATCACTCAAGTCTCAAGTAGTTAACTGGGTCCTAATCTCAAAGAAAACTCCCTATATAGCTGGGCCTTATTCTCCTATATAACTACATCCTCTCCTTGCTGATCTCTCAGCTGCACACAGGTGTAGTCACTGCTGTGCTATCACTGTGAGAGCACTGACTAAGCAACTCAAGGCGAAGAATATACTCCCTCTTTGCGAGGAAAGTGTTCTCTACCAATCCAAGTCTCTCCCTCAGCATCTCCAACTGAAGCAACTGAAGCAAAAACCTTAACAAAATCATTCCTCGAATCCTTTGGCAACTGTAGTAAGAGTCTCATCAAAGTCAATTCCCTCTTTATGCGAGAATCCTTTGACAATAAATTTATCTTGATACTCTTGAATACTCCAGTCAACTGCATGCATGAATCAACCAATGATTCCATTATACATTTAGAAACTTTCCCCACAATGTTGGAAGGACACTTCCATCATGGCATCTTGCCATACCTGCTCGAGTATATCAGTAAGTAGCTAGAAAAGCCACCATATCAAACTCCTCTGGCCAAAACTTGACCAAGTTTAGGGCTGCACTTTCTAATGATCACTTGCTGAAAATCAAACTCAGTGATCACTGTAGATCTGTCGTGCAAGAAACTAAACTAAGTCTCTTTGTTAAACCGAGAAAATAACTCAAAGGTTGTAGAAGGGGATAGAGCTCAATCTGTTAACTAGACAAGTGGCATCGTTGCCTATCTCCATAAATAGGACATTTGTTGGTAAATATTAATGGTACTGCAAATAGTACTATACTACCAATGATGATATTATCCTATACTGCAAAGGGTTTTGCAGTACTGTACAAAGAGAGTTAGGCAATACAAAGAAGGGCATCATGAAGAGGCATTAAGAAGCTATACATAGAAGGGAAAAGTGGGAGATAAGAGCATGGAGCATACATGGATCATTGTCATGTCCCCATTTTCGGAGTGATCACCTAATGGACTTATTAGCCTATTTAATTCCCGTAGGCTATAGTCGGGACTAAGGGAATTAATTAATTTAACTATTTGATATTGCCTAGCAAAAAGTACATTTGAAATGGTAAATATTAAATAATTAGATTAAAGCGATGTTATTAAGTGATGCTAAGAAAATATTTTAAAAGGTACTTTATTAAAAAGGAGCTTAAGGTTTTGAGCGGGAAATTTCAAATGAGTTACTAGAAGTTTCTCCGGTAGGTAATGAAAGTGGGAAAGGGAGCTCATTGAGGGGATGCTTGTCTATTATTCTATTTGATGATTTGAGAGAGCTCTCAAAGTTTGAAACCCTAGGACGAAAACCCTATGGGTATATGGTTTCATTAGTGAAACTATCTGCCCTAGCCGGATTCAAGCGGAATCATCTAGGTTTTGCATTTGCACTTCAATGGTTTGGTTAGAAATTTGTGAAGTTTCCTCTGGAAACAAATTTTAGAGTAATTAGGGTTTTGAAGAATTTATCAATGATATGCAGAGAAGGTTCCAAGTGAAATTTATCTTATTGAACTGGGGATATATGGTGGAATAATTTAATATTCTATTTAGTATCATATATCGTGCTATCTACAAGAGGAGTTTACTGTGATTTTATTGGGTTTATTATTTGGAGAAGTTTCAATAATTCATAGGAAAATAATATTGTAGAGTTAATCAGTCCGTACTAATGCTGATTATTTATGAAGGAGGTCCTTTTATAGAAAACAAGAATGGAATTTTTTTAATGGCATGATATCCTAAAAGCTCGAATATCTACTTTTGAGCTGTCGTATTACTCTTAAAAGATTGTCGTGTCCCATTCATGAACCACGACTTACTTTGGTCAACCGTAAGTGACAATACAAGTGGAGCATGGATCTTGAGCAGTCTAAGGAGGCGATGTAGGGAATAGGAGCTGATTGGTGCTCCAATGATATAAATTTATATCGCTCCATTCCTCAGAAGGAGACCGTGGGAATATACAGATATTCAAAGAATTGGGAATCACAGCCTTAATAGTATTTGCATTGTAGCTTATAAATTATTGCCAACTATTTCTTTAGAGACCACGCGAGCAGTCAAAAAGGGACAAAGGAAGTTAGCACAAGGTTTTGTTTCCTTTTGAAAAGTCTTTAGGGTGACGTGTAAGATTGAATATTTCATGCCCAACTCAGACTTTGGCAGTGAATGGTATGAGGGGGAGGGGGGACGCGAGACTTAATAAGGGAGTCGTGGGAAATAATGAAGCGCTGAAGCCTCACCAAAGTGCTGAAAGAAAATATATATCGGTCTAAGCAAATGATTGAAGGTTGTCCAACCTGCAACCAACGCCCATTTTAATTTTAAATGCCAATTGAAGTGTTATACCATTGGAAAATCCATATATATCAGGTCAGCTATTTGTCATATGTAACCATTTCTTATGATAATTTTGATGAATATATTTCATGGTAAATTTCCCAAAAGTTTATGCCTGTTACATATTTGTCTATGTTGCACTTATCATTCAAAATAATATTGGCATACAACCATCATTCGGGAAACTGAAACTAGGAAAGAATTTATATTTGTATGAGCTGCTTAAACATTTGTCGTTATCCTGGAAACAAATTGAAACATCTACAAAATAGAATAGTGTCAATTGTTTGACAAAATGCTTGCATTGTCAAATTGGGTGAAATCGTAAAATTTTCGCTTCATCCTGGGTGGGGATTTTATAGTGGTATCAGAGCTGGTTTTCCTACCAGCCTGTGGTTTTCATGAGTGATGAGAGAGAAGACATTATAATAGAGAAATAAAGAAACAGTGGCAGCCCACTCAAGTTCCGAAAGGGGAAATTGCTTCAGGCATATTGGGGATACATTAGAGATCTTCCTCAGATAGTGGTACTGATTCCTCTATAGGAGGTGGTGCTCATAGAGAGGCAGAGATGGGTGATAGAGGGGAAGGCCAAAGAGGGGAAGACCTTAATACATTGTTGTCGGAACAGAGAACAACAAATCAGCGTATGGCTTAGTTGATGGATTTAATGGCATAGACCTTGCTCAATAACAACAACCACAATAATGGTAATAACCGAAATGGAAATAACGAAGGTAATAATGGCCAAGGGGATATTTCAATTAATAACAGGATGCCAAATCGACGTACTGCACCTGCTAATTCAAGGCCTTTAATGCCTGTGTTTCCACCCAAAGTAGAGCCTCAGGAAGGCAATGAACCCACATTGATAGAGTTGCAGGAACAACTCAGACAGCATTGGGTTGATATAGGTCCAAGTTTCCAACACGATATTTCCCTCAGTGACTATATGGACCTTAGGATCTTAGGATGAGACACATGCCCAACAAGGGCAACAGAGAGCACCACAATGATCTTAGGAGGAAGGTTGGTAAGTTGAGCTTGCCCTTCTTTAATGGTTCAGGGAAGACTTTAGCACGTGCTTGGGTTCAAAAGGTTGATACTTACTTCCAGTTGAATCCGATGCCAGAAGATGACACAATCAAATACGCTGCCATACATCTAGATGGAATTGTGTACGAGTGGTTGCATCATGGTATGGTCACCATGTGCCATGATTAGATCACATCTTATGTTGAGTTTATAGAAAGGTTAATCAAGAGGTTTGATAACAAGGACCCTGAGCTCCATTTCAAGGAGTTGGCTCAATTGAAATAGGGGGGATTGGTTGACAATTACATTGCTGATTTCCAAAGACTCTTTGTGTTGGTTGTTGATATATCAGAGAGGAGACTGCTGGTTTTATTTATGGATGGCTTGATGGACCCTCTAAGGGGTTGGATCAAAGCATTCAATCCTAGCTTGCTACAGGAGGCAATCAATAAAGCTAGGGACATGGATGCCACCAATTTGAAGAACAAATCAGAAGGACAAAAGCAAGAAACCATTTTAGGAAGAGTGGCCCAAGAAAAACAGATTGGATGATGAGACTTGATAGGAGTTGTGGCGAAACACATTGTGTTTTTGTTGTAGGGAGCCTTGGGAACCTGGACACAGGTGTCTTGGTAAGGGGAAAGTGCATTATATATAGTTTTTGATAATGAGGAAGAGGAGAAATCTAATTATAACTAGGGCAGCGAGCATAGTGATTTAGATAATGAGCAATTGGGGGCCGATGAGACACCACCTAAGGGAGTGAAGGGTGTACTTTTGTGACAATGTTTGGTACACCAAAATTCAACTCTTTCAGAGTTCGTGGAGTGTTACAGGGACAAAGGATTATAGGTTTGATAGATAGTGGGGCTACACACAACTTTTTAGATTCTACAATGGTTACTAGGAATGGTTTGCAAGTAGTGGAGCACGAGGGGTTTAATGTCATGGTTGTAGATGGATATCAAATTTCTTGTATGCAGAAGGTTCCTCAGATGAGCATCACGATAGGTAACTATACAGTTACTGATGATTTCTATGTGGTGGACTTAGGAGACACCAATGCTATTTTGGGCATCCAATGGCTGCACTCACTTGGGAAGTATTCACTAAACTTCCAAACCATGGAATTCAAGTTTAAGGTAGATGACAGGATGATGAGATCCTATCATCATATGACATTGGAGGTAGATTTTGCACCATCATAGGTATCATTTTCAGTTTGTTTGGTGCTGTTTTGATTTATATCAGCAGCCTAGTAGGGGTTGTTATGTTTTTCAATGCACCTGTGATGGGCATCTTTCACATCCATAGGAAATCATTCAGAGTGGGATGGATAGTTGATGATGGTGACACTATGAGAGACATCTATCTCTTCATTTTCAGTAGGTGTGATGATTTGGGATCTAGGGATTGGTGTAATTGGTACACTACTCCACAAGAATCACGATGAGTTGCTTCACAACTCTTGGCATGGTAATGATTGTATTAGAGTGGAGTAGCGAAATACTTGGTATAGGTGGTTGTGCTTCAAGGATCATATTATACATCACTTGTTGATAGACATGACTCTCTTTAGGGCTTTGATATGGTTTAGTGTTTTGTCTTTGATAGACTTAGCACTCATGGACGGTGTTGTCTTTGGAGGTAAGGAGTTTTTGGTACTTGTGGTTGAGGGTTATGCGTCCTTGTTCCTATAGCTACATAGGCAAAATACATGGGAGGGGAGTAGGATTTCAAAATTTGGGGAATGGAGCTGAATTGAGTTCGAGTGTGTTTGGCTAGTTGTGCTTCATTGTTGGCCACCAAAGCTCACTTTGCATATCATTCGTCATATTCTCTTTGAGAGATGTAGCCACAAGTTGAGGAGTAGAGTGATCACAAAGTACTTGATTGGATGAAGATACTTGTCACTTGATGGTATTTTCTAGGATACAGGTTTGCAATTGCTTGTGGGAAAGCAATTCTGGGAATGGAGGACTGGCATGTCCCCATTTTTGAAGTGATCACCTAATGGACTTATTAGCCTATTTAATTCTCGTAGGCTATAGTCGGGACTCGAGACTAAGGGAATTAATTAATTTAATTATTTGATATTACCTGACAAAAAGTACATTTAAAATGGTAATATTAAATAATTAGATTAAAGTGATGTTAAGTGGCACTAAGGAAATATTTTAAAAGGTACTTCATTAAGTCACTTTATTAAAAAAGAGCTTAAGGCTTTGATTAGGAAATTTCAAATGAGTTACTAGAAGTTTCTTTGGAAGATAATAAAAGCGGGAAAGCGAGCTCATTGAGGGGATGCTTGATTATTATTCTATTTGATGTTTTTGAGAGAGCTCTCAGAGTTTGAAACCCTAGGACGAAAACCCTAAGGGTATCCGGTTTTGGTAGTGAAATTATCTACCCTAGTTGGATTCAAGTGGAATCAACCAAGTTTCGCATTTGCACTTAAACGGTTGGGTTAGAAATTTGTGAAGTTTCCTCTGGAAACAAATTTCAGAGTAATTAGGGTTTTGAAGAATTTATTAGTGATATGCAGAGAAGGTTCTAGGTGATATTTATCTTATTGTAATAGAGATATATGGTGGAATAATTTAATATTCTATTCAGTATTAGATATCGTGCTATCTGCAAGAGGAGTTTACCGTGATTTTATTGGGTTTATTATTTGTAGAAGTTTCAATAATTCATAGGAAAATAATATTGCAGAGTTAATCAGTCTGTACTATTGCTGATTATTTATGAAGGAGGTCCTTTTATAGGAAACAATGATGACATTTTTTTTCATGGCATGCTATCCTAAAAGCTCGAATATCTACTTTTGAGCCGTCGTATTACTCTTAAAAGATTGTCATGTCCCATTCATAATCTGTGGCTTACTTTGATCAACCGTAAGTGACAATACAAGTGGAACATGGACCTTGAGTATTCCAAGGAGGCGATGCAGGGAATAGGAGCTGATTGGTGCTCCAATGATATAAATTTATATCGCTCTATTCCTTGGAAGGAGACTGTGGGAATATACAGATATTCAAAGAATTGGGAATCGTAGCCTTTATAGGATTTGCGTCGCAGCTTATAAATTATTGCCAACTATTTCTTTAGAGTCCACGTGAGCAGTCAGAAAGGGACAAAGGGAGTTAGCGCAAGGTTTTGTTTCCTTTTGAAAATTCTTTGGGGTGACGTGTAAGACTGAATATTCCACACCCAACTCAGTCTTTGGTAGCAAATGGTATGAGAGGTGGGGGGGAGGGATTGGGGGGGCGTGAGACTTAAGAAAGGAGTTGTGGGAAATAATGAAGCACCGCAGCCTCACCAAAGTGCTGAAAGAAAAATTATATAGGTCTAAGCAAATGACCGAAGGTTGTCCAAGCTGCATCCAGCGCCCATTTTAATTTTAAATGCCAATTGAAGTGTTATACCATTGGAAACTCTATATATATCATGAGCTATTTTTCATATGTAACCATTTCTAATGATTATTCTGATGAATATATTTCATGGTAAATTTCCCTGAAGTTTATGCATGTTACATATTTATCTAAGCTGCACTTATCATTCAAAATAATATTGGCATATGACCATCATCCAGGAATTTGAAACTAGGAAAGAATTTATATTTGTATGAGCTGCACAAACATCTGTCATTATCCTGGGAACAAATTGAAAACAACTACAAAACAAAATAGTGTCAACTGTTCGACAAAATGCTTGCATTGTCAAGCTGGGTGAAATTGTA